>CM053783.1:696426400-696766400 GCA_028749045.1 Cupressus sempervirens
ACAAAACACACTTGTAAAAATAAATTCGCACACATATAACTAAAATTTTTAAATGAAATTTTACACCTTATATGCTTTGATTTAGAATTTCATCCTTGGCTAAATCTGGTTCTCAGCTTGTGCCCCTGCACCATAATTCTTTATAGTCTGCTCACAAAAACACAAGAAAAAAAATGGATTATATTAGTTGTTCTCTAAATAAGATAAAGAAGCCCACTAATTTTCCTAAAGCCCATCTTATCCTTCTGCAAAATTTGATTTGTGGTTTGTTGGAAGACATTGCATTGATTGTTCAAGTGGATGCATGGAGAGGCACATATTAGTGATGAATACAGAGTCCCCAGTGATGAAAAATCAAACAAGAAAGGGGAGTACATTTTTGAATATGTCGCTACTTTTCAAAGGGATCCTGGCCTGGTGCTGCATGGAGCTTGAGGGCACCATTTCCAATTTTCTTAATGCCCACTTATCTCTCTAAAAAATATGAAACCTAATTGCGTTTGACAATTGTGAATTTCACCTTCCATGAATGTAACCAAAGTTAAGAGCCTTTGTTATTGAATTCTCTTCCCAATTTTCTCGCAAAAATAGAAGAAAGAAAATAATTGTTTCAATTGCACTCCAACATAGGCCAAGGCAACTCAAATCCCAACCAATTTTCTAGATGCACACTTAGCCTTTTTCATAATCTGATGAGGGTTGTGGGATGATGTAATGATGACATATTATATGGATGCATGGTGATAAACAAAAGAAATATGTATATACGATGATTCCTAGTGCCAAGTTTAAAAAGGATTTCCCTCAATTTTGTGTATACACGTGTAAGAAGAGCATCACCATAGAATTATTATTCATATATCCAATACTAGGTAATATGTGAAATCAATAGAAGGGTTGTAGTTTCTTGTAGAATGGGCACTTATTTTTCTGAAATGAGCATCCACGTTTCTTAGGCAAGAGTTTGGGTGATCATTTATTGGACCTGGAAGTGGAGTTGCTACACATAACATATATGATGCTTGATCAAGGTATAAAGTTGACACATGTTTTTGACAAAAATTTAGAAGATTTTTTTCTTTCTTTCTTCAAGACTGATGGTGTGGCTTTACATTGGAGTAAAGATAAAATTAGTTTGTGCTATGTAATGGTACATTGACCATGCATGTGCAGTATTTTTGGGAAGCATCTATTTGAAAAATGGTGTGTACTTGTGATTTGTAAAATTAGTGATTGATGATAATCAAAGAGAATATATATAAATGGATTGGTATAGAGCCATATGGAGGAGTGCCATAATAGAGGATAAATCAAACCTGTATATGCATATTTTACATAAAGTATGAAAGAGATGTTTAATTGCATATTGAAGAGGGATCAAAAAATTTACTTTAATATCCAAGCATTTATCTTGTGTAATGTCTTAAGAATTTTCTTGACAAAGGAGGATTATGTGTGTGTGAGCCTGAGATGCCAACTTGGTGTGATGAATAGGAAGAAATATTGAACAATAAGCTTGGTGATGAGAGTGGTGATGCAATAGGAAGATTGACAATTTGGTGAGTGCCATGTGGTTGTCATGCCCAAAATATATGGGCAAAACACACACAAATTTTTTTTGTGTGTGTTGATCATAATTAAATTGATGTTAAACAAGGTTATGTAATTAAGAGATAGATGTCATTTTAGTTAGTAGGTCATTTGATGTATCGAATAAGTTGTTGTGCTAATCTATTGTCATCCTTAGGAGGTAATATTTTAAGGAATTATTAAAACAATTGAAGGATTATGACTTTAGTTAAATGGAATTAGTCGTTTAATTTAATTAATTGATTTTCTAGAACATTAAGTTCACCCAACCTATCTCTTTTATGATATGTTTTAAACTGAGTTGTCACCTTTCTATATCAATGGTGAACTTGCATCTATCTTCAAAGTACCTATGGTTATCTGAATTTTAAACTACTCAAAAAATTTGTTCCATTATAGTTAAACATCTAAAATCTTTTACGACCATATTATCTTATTGAATCTTAGTTCAAAAAAGAAAAGAAAAGAAAAGTATGTGTTTTGCCCATACATTTTGGGCATGACAGTGGTATGAAAGTAGAGGCAATCATGACTTTTCAAGGTTAGATTCATGATCAGTGTAATTAGTTTTGATGTTATGCCAAAGCCACTAATGGTTAATCGTAGGTTCATGATAGTTTGTGGTTAACAATTTTGTGGTTGTGCAACATTGATCATAACTTTGTGAGGGTCAAGGGATAAATTGAAGAAAAGGCTACAAGGTTATGATGTAGCTTGAGTGGTAGTCAAGCCTAACATCTCAAGGCTTCGAGTTGATCCCACCAGGAAGGTCCCAAAGTTACATAGTGATGACATGTGGTGATGACAAACCAATCAGGGTGATGTGAAGGTGAAAAATACTAAGTAGATATTTCAACTATGATATATGGTGCCTACAAAGTAGTTGACCAGGTTGATTGTAGTTTGGAGGGAAAATGTCTAACTAGATGAGAGAATTTTCAAGTTTTGTGAAATAGGGGCCTTCTAAAATTGTCTCTCTTGGATTTTTCATTGCATGCCAAAATCAGTTTATAGGAAAACCTACAAGTAGGTTTGATCCAAATTTGGAGAGAATGTTCCTTCTAGTGATATTTTACCTTAGAAAACTTTTAGTTGGGTTTTTGGTAGATATTTTATCAGAAGATATGGCTTCTTTCTAGTAGTTAATCTCTTCATCATTGAGTAGTTTCAAGTTTGTTTGTCAACAACAATGATGACGATTTGATATTTAATTGAAGGAGGAGAGATGAGAGAAGATTTGTAACAACAATAGATGGAAAATGAAGATGATATATGATACCAAAAGATCACATCTAACCCTCTTTATTCTCCTATATATGTTAGCATTAACCACAAACATAAATAACAATTACATGCAAATATGACCAATATAAGAAAATAATACATCACACAGAAGAAAACACAAGACACCAAGATTTATTGTGGTTCACCCAATCCTTGGGCTACATCCACCAAAAAATGAGTCCAATATTATTTCCCTCCAATGATTACAACCTGATTACGATCCAAAATCCCTTACAACTCAATATCATTGCAAAAGGAAAATTTCACATCACACACTATGAAATCCCTAACCTTAAGCCCTTTTTTATACAAGATTTTTTCCACTTTAAGATTATAATTAATTACAACATGTTGGCCCAAAATTACCAATAAAATAGGGCCCAAAAAATTATGAAATGTGTACAACACAATCTTGATTAGTCACCAAATATCAACAATCTCCCACTTGGCGATTGATCAAGCTCTACACTAGACAACAATCTCCCACTTGGAGACTGATCCTATAGCAATACCACTACCACATGGGGCTCCCACTGGATCAAACCACCTTGGACTCATCTATTCTTTTATTTTGTTCAGTTTAGAAGACCAATCAAAGTTGAAGAGGAGTTTAACTTCTTCCTTGTCACTACCTTTGAAAACATATCTGCTGGATTGTCATCTGTATGTATCTTGTCTAGCTTTAATTGTCCATCATCCAAAACTGACCGAATGAAATGGTACTGCAACTGTATATGTTTTGTCTTTGAATGTAGAGAAGACTTCTTTGCAAGAAAAATGACACTCTAGCTATCTGTAAACAAATAATATCCCACTGTGGGTGTCCCTATTCTTTTAGGAAGAATTGAAGGCATATCATCTCCTTGGATGCCTCTCTAGCAACAACATACTCTGCTTCTGTAATGGATAAAGCATTAACCTTCTACAATCAAGAAAACAAGCTCACTGTTGCCCCTCCAACAGTAAATACATAACCTGTAGTACTCCACCTGGTATCAATATCCCCTACCAAATCTAATTCAACATTGCCTTGTAAAAGAGTAGTAGAGCGCCCAAAGTGTAAACATTTACTGGATGTTCCTCTCAAATATCTAAGAATCCATTTAACCTCATCCCAATGCTCAAGTCTTGGAAGAATCATATAGCTACTAACAAATCCCATTGCATGTACAATATCTAGCCTAGTACATACCAGAGCATACATCAAGCTTCCGACAATGGAAGCATAAGTTTCCTTGGACATTTTATCCTCCTCTTATTCTGTCTTTGGACACATTTCCTTAGTCAACCTCAAATGACTAGGTAAAGGTCTGCTGACAGCTTTAGCATTTCCCATAGAACACCTTGTCAATATAATTAGCCTAAGATAATGTCAATTTTCTGTTCTTCTGATCTCTACAAATTTTCATACCAAGGATTTTTTTTGCTACCCCAAATCCTTCATAGCAAATGAATATGCTAAGTGTTCTTTTAACCCCTTAATGTGTCCATGTTAGACCCAACTACAAGCATATCAACAACATATAAACATAAAATAATATAATTTTCATCATATAACCTCTTAAAGTAAACATAATGATCTGAATGACACCTACTATATCCATTCTCATGCATAAAACTGTCAATTTCAAATACAATTGCTAAGATGCTTGCTTGAAGCCATATATACTTTTATGCAATTTGGGCACTAAGTTCTCCTTACCTTTGACCTCAAATCCTTATGGCTATACCATATATATCTCTTACTTCAAATAACCATAAAGAAAGACTATTTTAACATCAAGCTACTCCAAATGCAAATCTTCAGTAGCCACAATACTTAAAATAGTACAAATAGAAGTCATTTTAAAACATGAGAGAATATCTCATCAAAATCAATGCCCTTTTTCTGTGCAAATCCTTTTACAAGTAACCTAGCTTTAAATATTTTCTTTCCTCCATCCTCTTCTTTCAACCTATAAACCTATTTATTTTGTAAAGCCCTTTACTTGCAGACAACTTACATAAATCACATGTCTGATTTTTCACCAAGGAGTCCATTTCGTCTTTCATTGCACACTCCCACTGAATCTTAGTATCCACCTGCACAACTTCATCATAACATTTAGGTTCACCAACATCTATTAGTAAAATATAGTTCAAAGAGGGAGAAAATCTTTCTAGAGGTCTACTTAGCCTTATGGACCATCTAAAATTCATTGGGGTGTGTGGTATTTTTTTTTGCAGTTGTTGTAGATCATGAGGAATTGTTGGAACATCATCTTTTAGAGTACCATCCAACACTACATAATCATTTTCTTTCTTCTCATGCTACTACAATAGATCTTTGTACAACACTTTTTCATTGAATATGACATCCTTGCTTCTTACAATATTACAATTTTCAAAATCTCAAAGCCTATAAATAAATTCATCAATGCCACATCCAAGAAACATACATTTCTTTGACTTGGCTTTAGCTTGGTTTGATTTTCAGAATCTATATTTGCAAATGCTTCACACCCAAAGGTTTTGAGAAAAGAATAACTCACCTTCTGACTAGTCCATGATTCCTTTGGAATACTGCAGCCGAAAGGAGTAAAGGGACCTCTATTAATCAAATATAAAATAGTATTGACAACCTCCATCCACATGTTTAAGGGAAACCCAACATGTAACCTCATGCTCCTTGCACACTCCATTGTTGTCCTATTTATGTGTTCAACCACTTCATTTTCCTATGGAGTCCTTGGAATAGTTTTTTGTCTATGAATACGTTTAGTGGAGTAATAATATTCAAATTCATGACTACAATACTCACCACCATTATCAGATCTGAGATATTTTAATCTTTTACCAGTCTCATTTTCAACCAAACATTTCCATTTATTAAAAGTTTGAAATACATTAGATTTCTATCTAAGGGAATAAACCCATACTTTTCTAGTTGCATCATCAATAAATGTAACATAATAATGAGAGCCACCAAGGGAAGATACCTGAGTTGGTTCCCATACATCTGTATGCACAAGCTCTAATTTCTCATTTTTCTTTTCCTTCTCAGTCTTCATAAAACTCACTCTCTTGTATTTTCCATATACACAAATTTCACATGAATTCATATTGACACATTTTAGACCTGGTAAAACTTACTTTGAATGAGGTAATTTCATACCTTTCTCAATAATGTGCCCAAGTCAATTTTCCCATAGCACTATATTAGAATCTACAACAATTGTTTGTTCTCCTTGCTCAACTATAGCAACTATTCCTGAACATTCATTTTTCCCTAAAACAAGTAAACTAGAAGGAACAATACGACCTATACAAAGATATAAGATGCCTACTTTCACACCTTTTTCTACTATAAGGGAACCTTTTGAAACCTTCCAATTTTTGTCATTAAAAGTAAATACACAACCCTCATCACCGAGTTTCCCTACTGAAATTAAAATCCTACTCAACCTTGGAACATGTCTTACCTCATGTAGTAGCCAATGATTCCCATTCTGCAACTTAATCTTAAATTTTCCCTTTCAAACAATTTGATAGGGCTCATTACCCCCAAAATAAACAAGTCTACAATCCCCTTGGACATAATCAATAAAATAACCTCTATGGGGTGTAGAATGAAATGAAGCCCCATAATCTAAAACCCAAGAATCATCAACACTTTCTAAAGAAAGAAGAAAAGTACCCTCTTTGAATTTTTTACTTACCACATTTGCTTCCTTGTTACCATCTTGTTTGTCTCCTTCATTGTTCTTTTGAGTCCAACAATCTTTCTTCTTATGCCCTAGTTTACCACAGTACCAACAATCTCTTGGTCCTCTAGATTGAAACCTCTCCCACTTTGACTTTCCTCTTGATTTTTCATGATTTCTAGAATTGTTTCCTCTCTCTGTCATTCTATCTCTACTTTGTGCATTCAAAGAACTTCCTGATGTAGATCCACCAGAGGTTTTCCTATGAGTTTCCTCACTCAAAATATTACCAATCACATAATCATATTTTAGGGTATTAGATCCAGAAACAAAATCACTCATAGCCATTATCAAGCCATTCCAACTTTCAGGCAAAAAAAACAAAATCAAGAGAGCCCTAATTTCTTCATCAAAATTAATATTCATAGAAGATAACTGACTATTTAGAGTATTTAACTCATTTATCCACCTTCTGCCATCTTCATATTGAATAAATGCTTCATGAGAAATAACTTATTTGAAGCAGAGGGCTTTTCATAAAACATCACTAAGGTTTCCATCAACTCTTCTGTCATGTTCACTTTTGTAATGTGAAATGTTACTAATGATGCATAATCAAATACTTCAAACTGCCTTTATGTCTAAAATTTTCTATTCCTCTTCTATCATAGTTCCCTATTTCTTGGTTTTTCCTTCCAATGGCTTCCATAAATCCTTCTGATAAAGATATACCTCCATTTTCATTTTTCATAACTGAAAGTTCTTCCCACTAAACTTGTCAACCTTCAACTTACCCTTGTCTTCCATCGCTCCCACTCAACTGTGAGACTTCCACTCCACCATGAGACTTTCTTGTAGAGGATAAATGAAAAGAAACCTTTCCCTGATACCATTTGTTAGGATTAAGTACAAACAAAAATAAAAATTACATGCAAATATAACCAATATTAAAAAATAATAAATCACATAGAAGAGAACACAAGACACAAAGACTTAATGTGGTTCACCCAATCCCTGGGCTACATCCACGAAACAATGAGTCCAATATTATTACCGTCCAGTGATTACAATCTAATTATAAACTATAACCCCTTACAACTCAATACCATTGCAAGAAGCAATTTTCACATCACACACTATGGAATCTCGAACCTTAAGCCTTTTTTTATACAAGATTTTTGTTGCTTTAGGGTTATAATTAATTACAACATGAAAACCCAAAATTATTGATAAAATAGGGCCCAAAAAATTATGAAGTGTACAATTAGTCACCACATATCAACAATATCTTCTCTTTCTTTCTCATTATATAGGGTTGGTCCTAATTGTTTGAGAAAGTTCTTAGCAAGTGATTCCACCCTTTTTAGTATTTTCTTATGTATTGATTAGCATATTGTCTATTTTCCTTGAGAAAATCTATGGATCTTTATTGAGTCCTTGGTATTTTTGAGTCATGTATGCATTGTAAATGTGAAAGAACATGGTTTAATTGAAAATAATTTTAGATTCATCTCTCTCCATTGTTGTAAAATATATAGTTTTTGAAATGAATGAAACACAATTTATTTTCCTTTTAGTGTATTCTTGTGAGATACATATTCATCTTTCATGCTATAGTCCAAGGGATTGACTAAGTATTTGGTAGAGATTATGGATATGCTAGTATTATAGATCTATTTGATAAGTAGGCTAAGTTTGAATCATTGCTGTGAGGTGTTGTAAGACAATTTTTTATAGATTTGGGTTATTTCATAAGTTTGCATTACATTGTTACATTTCTTGTGACTTGTTAGCCTAATAAATTAGGCACTGATCTCAACTGGAAGATTTCACATTCTCATTGTTTCATATCTAGTTCTTGTAGGAACTTCAAATATCAAATCTATCAAAAACTACGATTATAACAATGGTTATGCTGTCATTGATTTCAAACCTCATTGTTAAGATATTTGATAATAGTGTAGAGTACCATATTTGTTGATTGATAAAGATGATTTGAAAAGAGAGATAACTAGATGCACTAGTGAAGTTGTTGAGTAAAGAGGAGTAAGTATGATGGAATTAAAATGGGCACTTGATTAGTTGGTATTTGACAAGATAATGTGTTGCTCAATCATCATATGAAGTGGAGAAGTTTTTTAAGTTGAAGTATAGAAGAGTTGTTGAGTAAAATACAAGCTTGACCAAGTACTTGTTTACATGGTCAATGAAGAAGTAGAAGTAGAAGATTAAGGACTTAAGTAGAAGCTGAGCAGAACTACATTAGTCGAGTAATAATTGCGACCAAGAAAGAGCAAGAAAAAGTGTTAGTAGTGACGGAGTGTAGTGAAGGCCGAGAAAGACAATGTAAACCGAACGATGGACATAATAGTAGAGATCAAGTGGTTCGGTGATGACCAAGAAAAAGAACATAGTGATGACCGAGTGTCAAAAAATTAACAATTTGTGAAAGAATCAAGATTTGAGGCTGATATAGTTGAATATTTGGATTGGTCAAAATGTGTAAAAGATAAGGATTGATGAGATGACATATTTAATGTAAGAACGAAGTTTGTTAAGTGATCAAAAGAAGGATTCAAGGAGAAGTTTCCAAAAGTTTCAAGAAAGAAGTAGAAGGGCAAAATGATGGAGATATTCATTGAATATGATCAAACCCTAAGATATATGGTGATGTTTAAGAGGAAAAAGAAAAAGAAAACATATTTAAGGAGGTATAGGGGATGTTTTATTGTCTAATTGTTAATTTGTAAAGGACAAGCGAAGAATAGAGTTTCAGAGGAAAAGTGAGAAGATTGGTGAAGTGTGATTGCTTGAAGAGTTGCAAGAAGATCAAAGATGTAGATTGTGATGAAGTCCAGTCAATGAACTATAATGAGCCAAATAGAGATTAGAGTAAGAAAAGTGACTTGTATTTATTAGATCATCCTAGCTGTTACTTTCTAACCATTATGGTAGTCAAAATCCTTTAATCAAGGTTGACCTAATAATCATTTGTAAATCCTATAATTAATTTGGCATTATAATGAAATTATCTAAATACCTTTAACTAGGTCACTCCTAATAGGGCAATTAAATCCTTTAACAGGGTCACACATAACCATGTGTTTTGTAACCTTTAATGGGGTTGGCTCTTAGTCGAGCTCACTTCAAAAGAGTGAAACAATGGTATCATGTTACTTGGTGGTTTTTCTCAAATTGGATTTCCATGTTAAATCCTGATGTCTTACATGTGTGAGTTTTGTTTTCATGTTTCATGCTATTTACTATTATATATTTCCATTAGTCGGCAGATACTAAATAAAGAGTTAAGTAATGAATGGATAAGTTGATTTCTTGATGAGTTGCTATATTGGTCTAGTAAATTCATGAGTTTGAATAAGTTTTTAAGTTGTTAAAAGTTGAATTGGTACATCTAGACCTAAAGATGATTGATTCACCCCCCTCTTAGTTGTTCTAATCATTCTAACATTTGGTATCAAAGATTTGGTGCTTGTAAGGAAAGTATGAAGGGAATTAAGATAAAGATCAAGATGTACAAGAGAGAGGTACCCAAGCTAAATAAAGAGAACTTCCTAGTATGGAAATACTTGATAAGATTACATCTATCTAGAGTTGGAGATTTTGCACTATACTACTTGGAAAATGAATACATTGAAGTGCCTAGGGCCATGAAAGTTGAGAAAATTTAGGAGAAGAAGGAGAAAAATCAAATGATGATAGATCTAGCATCTTCCCTAAGTTATTCTAAATTTGATGATGTAAAGGACTGCACTATTGCAAAGAAAATGTAGGATAAGTTGGCACAAATTCATGGAGGAGACAAAAATGTGTTAAGAGCTAAAGAAAAATGTCTATGAGGCAAGTTTAATGACATGCGAATGAAAGAAGGAGAAACCGTTTCTTAGTATAATGGTCGAATCAAGGAAGTGGTGAATGCAATTAGAGGAGCTAGATGAGACATATTCGACGAGATTGTGATCAACAAGGTATTGAGGACTCTACTCCCTATCTATACAGTGAGAGTATCTACAATACAAGAACTAAGATGTACACTTGGTAATAATATGGCCTTGGACAGCCTAATTGGTAGACACACTACATTTGAATTATCAAATTTTAATAAATATACACCTTCTAGTACGAGATGTGCTTTCAAGTCTCAACTAACCCTAGATGGATCTAGAAGAAATAAAAAGAGTAAGCATGTTGAAACTGATAGTAAATTAGATGACAATCTTGATGATCTTGAAGCATTATTGGAAAGAAGACTACCAAGAGGAAAAGAAAAATATAAAGTTAAACTTCCAATATCTATTTTACATGTAACAAAGTTAGTCATATTTCTACAAGGTGTCCTAAAAAAGATGAAAATAAGGAAAGGAAAGATAGAAAATACCAAGGAAGAAGAGACAACACAAACAATTGAGGCAATAAAGATTATAAAGGAAAAGGTAAGAAATCTTGCTACATTGTTGAAGAAGATGGTTTTGATAGTGATTTTGATGAAAATGATGAAGAAGTTGTTTATGTTGCAATGAAAGATGAATTTGATGAGGATGAGAAAAATTATTTGATTTCACATGTGAGTAAGAATCACATATGGATAATTGATAGTGGTTTCCCACATCATAATATTGGTGATACAAGTAAGTTTGAAAAGTTAGAACATCATAATAGAAGTTTTGTTAAGTTTGGAAATGATGCACCATGTTATGTGAAAGGTAAAGGATCAATTATTTTGAATGAAAAGACCAGCTATGACAATGCATATTGGGTTGATGGATTGAAATAGAACTTGTTGCATGTGACCAGTACAATTGAATAGTTTAGGCTATCAAGTTGAATTCCAAAATAATAAAGAAAAAATCTATGATTCTATCGGTGAACTAATTGGAAGTAAAGATTAAACAAGAGGTAATCTATTCTATCTAGACCTATCTAATGATAAATGTTGTTTTGTACAATTTGAAAATGTTTGGTTATGGTGTAAGAGGCTATGTCATGTGAACTTTGATAATTTGGTAAGCATTAGTCAGATGAAAAGAGTAAGAAGATTACCAATATTGAGAAAACTTGATAAGGTGATGTGCAAACAAGTCAAATGGGACAAATGACAAAGTCTAGTTTCAAGAGAAAGACCTATTGTTTTGATGATATTTTGGAGTTGGTTCATACTAATTTATGTGGTCCTATTGGACTGCAAAGATATTATGGCGACAAATATTTTATTCCATTTGTTGATCATTTATCTAGAATTCTATCTATGATGTTTCTAAAAGAAAAATTTGAAGCTTTTCAAATGTTTAAGTAGAATCTAGCTAGAGTCGAGAAAAATACATGAAAGAGTTTGAAATGCTTGAGATCAGATAGAGGAGGTAAAATCATATATGAGGAACTCAATATATTCTACAATGATAAAGGAATCAAGAGACAAATATCTACACCAAGGAGTCCACAATAGAATGAAGTAGCTTAAAGAAGAAATAGATCAATAATGGACTATGCAAGAACATTGGTGACGAAAAAGAATGTTTCACAAAAGTATTGGAGAGATGTTGTGAGTACTGCAATTTATACACTAAACTGAGTTCAAGTCAAGAAAGGTACAAACAAAAACCTTTTTGAACTTTGATATGGCTATGCACCCAATGTCAATTATTTCAAAGTTTTTGGAAGGACGTGTTACATATTGAAAGATGCAAGGAAAGGAAAACTTGATGCAAAAAGTGATGAAAGTATGTTCTTAAGATACTTCACTAAACACAAGGCATACAAGTGGTTTGAATACTAACACTAACAGAGTTATAGAAAATGTGAATGTTAGAGTTGATGAATTTGTTAAAAAAGAATAAAGAGGAATGCAAGAAAGAACCTAAAGATTATAGAAACTTTGACTAAATTTATGAAGGAGAACCAAGTACATTACATGAACCAGAGAAAGAGGGTTCCAAGCATCAACAACGAGGCACTACCAAGGTTCAACATAAAAGATATTCCAAGCATCAACATGGTGTCGACATTAGGTTGTAGGACTTGAGTCACAGAGAGAATAAGTCAAACATTAGAGAGAGGAGACCAAACACTAGACAAAAAATGCCAAGTTTCTATTAGAGATACTTGAAGAAGATGAACAAGTTGGACCAAGTGAAATAAAACAAGAAGAGAGATATAAACCTATCTTAGTAAAATATGTAAGGATGAACCATGCACTTGATTAAATCATTTGAGACAAACATTTAGGAGTCAAGAAGAGAAGAAAGTTGAAGAATGATATATGCTTATTGTGTGAGTTTGAGCTTAAATTAGTTAAAGATGCATTGGAGAGTGAAGATTGGATTAAGGAAATGAATGAGGAAATCAACCAAATAGAGAAGAAAAAGACATGGACATTGGTACCTAGGCCAAAGGATAAGAATGTGGTTAGAGCCAAGTTGGTATTCAAAAATAAGTTGAATGAGAAAGGTGAAGTTGCAATGAACAAAGAAAGACCAGTTTGTAAGGGATATACACAACAGGAAGGTGTTGACTATGGTATGATATTTTACCTAGTTGTAATGTTGGGAGGATTAAGAACTTCACTCACATATGGTGCATACAAAGGACTCAAAGTATATCAAATGGATGTCAAATATGTATTTTTGAATGAAATCTTTGAAGAAGAAGTCTATGTTGAACAACCTAAAGGATTTATTGATCCAAGAAAGAATAGCATGGTATGTAAATTGCATAAAGCATTATATGGTTTGAAGCAAGATCCTAAGGCATGTTATGAAAGGTTACACACATATTTGGTAAAAAATGGTTTTGAAAGAACTAATGATAATAAAAATCTATACTTGGAAAGTGAATCTAAGAACAAGATATTGCTAGTAGAAATATTTGTTGATGATATCATATTAGGAGGACATGATGTGTAGTGCAAATTATTTTCTAATGAGATGAAAAAATTTGAAATGTTAATATTTGGAAAGATTAATTTATTTGTTCGTTTGCAAGTTTATCAGATGAAGAAAGGTATTTATATTGCACAATCAAAGTATATCAAGGAGATATTTAAGACCTTTGGGATGGAAGAATCAAGACCAGTTAGAACACCTATGGTTATTGGACATAAAATTTCAAAGAGTGATGATTCTAGTGAAGTAAATCAAACATTGTACAAGTCAATGATTAGAAAATTGCAATATATTGTACATAGAAAACTTAAAATTTCATTATCTATTGGTATTGTTGCAAGAATCTCTACTAATCCTAGGGAGAATTAGATGATGGCCATGAAAAGGATATTGAGATATTCAAAAGGAACATAAGACTATGGTTTATGGTATAAGAAGAGTGACAAGTTTGAGCTAAAGATATACACATATGTTGATTGGATAGTAAAATTGATGAGAGAAAGAGTACAAGTGGAGGCAATTTCTTTCTAGGTAATATATTAATTGATTTAATAGACAAGTAAGAAGAAAAAATGTATTTCTTAGTCCATAGTAGGGGCTGAATATTTTGTTGCAGGAGTTAAGTTGAAACATTGTGTGGATCAAGCAATTGTTGAAAGGTATGAAGGTGGAGATTACTGAACTTGTGGTAATATATTGTGATAAAATAATCTCTATAAACATATCTAAGAATTCTATGATGCAAACAAATCCAAAACTCATTGCTATCAAGTATCATTACTTGAGAGAATTAGTACAAAACAAAGAAGTGACAATGAAATATGTGAACACAAAGGAGTATATAGATGATATATTTTCTAAGGTGTTAAGTTAGGATGCATATGTATATCTAAGAGGTAAGCTAGGGGTCGTTCCCTATTTGAAGAAAACTAAGAACAGATGCAACATTCCATCAATTGATGTTATCTAACTATCTTACATATTGATGCAAGAGGTCACACTTTAGGAATTTCCTAAAGCTATGAAAAGAAGGACATAGGCATGAATAGATGAGGTGTGAGAAATCATGAACAAAGATGACAAAGGGAGTGATAGTTTCAATGACTAGTTTCTATAGAAACCAAGGAAGTGATGTGATATAGTAGATGATGAGAGAAGTATGTGCTGAGTTACAATACATGTTACATAAAAAGAGGGATTACATGAAGATATTTCAAATAGGGAGTTATTATGAGTGCTAATACAATTGGTGTTAGAATGAAGAATCTACAATAGGTATCATAGAAGGAGAAGCATAATGGAAGCAAAGAGGAAGCATATTAGAGGTTCCATGAATGAGAATCATAATGAAACTAAGAATGAGAATTAGAATGAAACTAAGGATAATAATGAAGATCTGATACAAAATATAGGAGGAGTTGATAATGGAAAATTATGAGAAAGTCTTTTGCATTTTTCATGGTAACTTGAAGTGTTGTCATTAATGCCAAAGAGGGAGATTGTTGGAAACTACCATTGAAACAATTTTTATGTTGTCATTGATGTCAAACCTCACTGGTAAATGTAAAGAGCCATATCTATTGATTAATGAAGATGATTTGAATAGAGAGATAGCTAGATGCACTAGTGAAGTTGTTGAGTAAAGAGGAGTGAGTATGATGGAATTATAATGGGCACTTGATCAGTTTGTATTTGACAAGATAATGTGTTGTTCAATCATCATATGAAGTGGATAAGTTAGTTGATTTGAAGTATAGAAGATTTGTTGATTAATAAAAAAGCTTGAGAAATTACCAATTTACAAGGTAAATGAAGAAGTTGAAGCAAAAGAATAAGTAACTTAAGTAGAAATCGAACATAACAACATTAGCCGAGTGACAATTGTGACTGAGAAAGAGAAAGACAAAAGTGTTAGTAGCAACTAACCCTAGTGAAGGCCGAGTAAAATAGTGTAAGCCAAGAAATGGACATAATATTAGAGATTGAGTGATCCACTAATGACCAAGAAAAAGAACATAGTGATGGCCAAGTGTCAACAAATTAACAATTTGTGAAAGAATCAAGATTTGAGGCCGACATAGTTGAATTTTTGGATTGGTTAAAATGTGTGGAAGATCAAGATTGATGAGCTGGTATATTTATTACAAGAATTGACTTTGTTAAGTGATCAAAGGAAAGGATTCAAGGATAAGTTTCCAAAAGTTTCAAGAAAGAAGTAGAAGGACAAAATGATGGACAAATTCATTGAATTTGGTCAAACCCTAAGATCTATGATGATGTTTAAGTGCCAAAATATCAAAATTACCTATTTAAGGAGATACAAGGGATGTTTTATGGTTCAATTGTGAATTTGTGAAGAAAAAGTGAAGAAAAAATTTGCAGAGGAAAAGTGAGAAGATTAGTGAAGCGTGATTGCTTAAAGAGTTGCCAAGTAGACCAAAGATGGGGATTATGATGAAGTCTAGTCAATGAACCATAATGAGTTGAATAGCAATATAAATAAGAAAAGTAAGTTATATTTTATCAAATCAACCTATTTGTTACTTTCTAACAATTGTGGCAGTCAAAATCCTTTAATCAAGGTTGACCTAATAGTCATTTGTAAATCCTTTAATCAAGTTGACATTCTAATGGAATGATCTAAAGACCTTTAACTATACCACTCCTAGTAGGGTGATTAAATCCTTTAATAGGGTCACACCTATCACTAGTGTATTTTTTAATCTTTAATAGGGTTGGCTCTTAAATGAGCTCACTTCAAAAGAGTGAAACATTGGTAGCATTTTACTTGGTGGGTTTTTTCAAATTGGGTTTCCATGTTAAATCCTACTGTCTTACATGTGTGAATGTTGTTTTCATGTTTCATTCTATTTATTGTTATATATTTCTATTAGTCAACATATACTAAACAAAGAGTTAAGTGATGAATGAATAAGTTGATTTACTGATGAGTTTTCATATTGGCCGAGTGGATTTATGAGTTTGAATAAGTTTTTTCAAGTTTTTAAAGGTTGAATTGGTACATCTTGACCATAGGATAACTCATTCAGCCCCATCTTAGTTATTCTAATCATTCTAACAAACAATCATGTTTCCCTTTCATGTTTAATTTATTGTAATTTTTTTTGAGCTCCATCCTCCACATATAAAAGGTAGATTATAAGGTTTCTAGCTCTTATTTTGTTTCCCTTTGATGTGTTGAAGTTGAATAATGGAGTGACTTGCTTAATAGATTCTAGGAAGAGTTATGTGTGTGGAAAAGATACGGAATTAGGGATTTCCCCCTAGGTCTTGCAGGGTTTTAAGTATAGAAGGTTTGTAAGAAACATTGTTAATTGGTCCACCCCTTTTGTTGTCTCCTTGTCATTGAATTTGGCTAATTCATAAGGCCTCATCCCGAGTGTGGTGGTTGCTATTTTTTTAATGTAAAACTAGTTTTATTTTAGGAGCCAATAGACTACTCAAAAACCTTTTCTCCTATCACCAAGATGAATTCCATTCTCTTTGTACTTTCATTAGTAGCTTCATAGGATGACCAACTTCCTAGATGGACGTGAAGAGTGAATTCTTACTAGGAATCTTTGTGAGGATATCCATATGGAGAAACCTTAGGACTTTGTGAAAGAATCTTATTTATATTATAGGATTTGACAGTAACTATCTAGTCTCAAACAAGTCCCTTGGGCTTGGTATGAGAAAATGGACTTATTATTTCTTTTTGCACACTTCTCACACTGCCATTCTAATCATATGATATACATTCAACATCAAGGGTTGGATAATGTGATACTAGTTCCCTATATTTATGATCTCATCATTAGAATTATCTTATTCTCCATGAGTTAGAGTTCCCAAAGAGTTTTTATGGAGTAGTTTGAGATGAAAAATCTTAGTCTTTGGCACTTCTTTTTGGGCCTACAGATTACTCAGACTTCAGATGATATTTTCATATATCACATAAAGTGCTCTTAATATGCTCCAATTATTCAAAATTCTTGATTGAAAGTATTCTTCCACACCATTTAAATTAGGTGTTGTCTTGTCTACCACTTGCACTACTACTTCTACAAATGCCACTTTATATAGGTAGTTGGTTGGCAATTTGTTGTAATTGACATGTACTCATTGTGATCTTGTCTTTGCAGTTTGCCTTTTTTTTTTACCATGATCCTCATGAAATCTATTGGTAGGAAGCCAAATTTATTTTGAGATACATTCTAGGTACTACATAGTTTGGCATTCACTACACTATAGGATCCCCACACATTGTTGAATTCACCAACTTATATTAGGTTAGTGATGACGATGATAAGAAGCCCACTTATAGATTCATTTTCTATCTTGGATCTAGTCCTATCACATGTTCTTGCTAGAAGTAGTCTTCAATTGTATTATCATCTACAAAGGCTGAGTGCCAAGCAACAATGTTAGGTAGTCAAAAGATTTTGTGGCTTCGATAAATGATGCATGAGTTTGGGTCTCCTTCTTATAGTACTACTATGCTTGGTGTAAAAATATAAGTGCCATTCACATTTCCTACAACCTTGTGGATCATCAACTTATTAAGCATATTGAGGTCCACATGCACTTCATCTAATAGTTGATCCAGGTTGGTGTTCTCATCTTAGAGTACATCCCTACAGAAGAGAAGGTTGCCAAAATATTCACTAAATCTTTTGGATCACCTGATGTAGGAGCATCTTGGGTTTCCTTGTAATCCTACACTTTTTTTCATTCTATCAGTTGCTACCGAGTTCCAGTTGCTACCAAGTTGCCAGTTTCCAATTGACGCTGAGTTGCTTGTTTCCAGTTGATGCCAAGTTGCTAGTTTCTAGTTGCTAATGAGTGCCAGTTTCTAGTTGCTGCCAAGTTATCTAGTGTATGCCGAGTGAGCCAATTATTTGCTGATGCTCGATTCCTTCTTTAGCTGAGTTTTCTATTTTTTTGGTTCTTAGTGGGAGCTGACTTGCGTATTTAATTTTGAGTGTGAATTTGATGATAGGATCTTGTTTAGGGATGAGTGTTGACCATCTTGAGGTTGACCTTTCTATTATGTAATGTTCTAGAATCTTTTGTAAGGCATTTTGGTAAGTATAAATAGAGTGCTTAGGCTTAGATTGAGAGGAGAATCAAGAGGGTGGAAAAGACAAAGGCATATGTGCTTGGAAATGCGAGTTTAAAGCTAGATCATGGATCTGGAAGTTGTATTTTGTATCTGGCCATAACCCAAAAGACCTTACAGCTGGGCATGTATGTTGTTTACTTGATGAATTAATAAATGTATCCTTGTTCGCTCTCTTTTGGTTGCTGTTCCTTGTGTTTGCTTCAGTTGTGTTAACTCTTGCAGGGTGGTTTGGATAGTTGGGTGAGCCCTAGGCCTTGGTTGTTCTCTTTCTCCCTGCATCAGGTGGTATTAGAGCTTGAGGTTCATCCTTGTGAAGATTGGATCGTTTAGAACCCTAATTTGGATTGGGTTTTAGGGTGGAAGATCTACAGATTTGACCTATAACTTGTAGAGGGTTACGATCTTGTAGGAACCTGATTTGTAAAGATGGTTCAAGGTAGGGGAAATGTTGATAATGCTATCTTGGATACTTTGAGACAAATTGTAGCCAAATTAGATTCTGTGGAGATAGCCTAGAGGAGAGGAGTACATCTAGATGATGTAAGTAATGATGAATCAGTAGCACCAAACCCTAATCTAGAACTTGAAGAAGACCAAGATGAAGCTAGATCGTTGAGAGTATTGTCTAGAGAAAATTCAAAACCTGCCATGGAAGTTGTTCCTTATGATGGAAGATTGGACACCAATGCTATATTGAATTTGATATTTGATATGGAGAAATACTTTGAGTATGAAAATACTCTTGATAATAGGATGGTGAAGATTGCAGTTACAAGGTTGAAAGGTCATGCTTCACTGTGGTGGGAGCATTTGCAAACTGATAGACAAAGGAGAGGAAAGGAGAAGATTAGAACTTGGCCAAAGATGGCGAACAAGGTAAAGAACAAATTCCTTCTTGTTGATTACCAAGTTAGCTTGTTGAGAAAGATGCAAAATTTGAGACAAAAGGACATGACTGTGAAAGAGTATACTGAGGAATTCTATAGATTGGACATCGGATCTGGACATGTGGATGATGATGTTGAGAAAATTGTAAGGTACATAAATAGATTGAGATCTAGAATTCAAGATGAAATAATTTTTGTCAAGTTGGAAAGTGTTGAAGAAGCATATAAATATGCCTTGAAAGCTAAGGAGATCTTAGCAAAGAAGCACAAACAAAGAAAAAGAGGTAGAGGAGGTAGATTCTAGAGAGGTAGAGGTAGATCTTATGGTGAAGGTGGAAAATCTGATAGTTTTGTGTAGGATAAAGGCAAATCTGAATGGAAGAATGATGACAAAGGCAAGACCAAATAGAAAAGTGGTAATTCTTACCAAGGAGGTACTAATTCTTACTGAGGGAGAGGTAACTCTTATCCTAGAGGTGAATTTCATGGTAATTATTTTAGATGTGGTAAAGAGGGACATAGATCTTTTGAATGTAGATCTTCTGAAAGTGGGCAAGGTAACATAAATGCTATGATTCAAGGAGATGATGAGGGTTCACCAAGTGGACTTGAGGCTAGAGAAAATATAATGGTGAGAAGAACCTTATGTAATAAGGGAAGTGATGAGGAACCTATTTTAAGGAGAAGTCTTTTCAAGAAAAGATGTAAGATGGCTAGAAAATGTTGCAAAATGATCATTGACAGTGGAAGTTCTAAAAACTTGGCATCAGAGGAGTTGGTTACAAAGTTGTAGTTGTAGAGGCTCAAGCATCCTAAACCCTATCATGTTTCATGGATCAAAGATGAACAAAAGATCTTGGTAAGTGAGCAATGCCTTGTGAAGTTCAAGATTGGACATTACTTTGATGAAGTTTTGTGTGATATTATGCCTGTGGATTGTTGTCATATTCTGTTGGGTAGACCTTGGAAATATGATAGATATGCTATACATGATGGAAGATTGAATCAATATACTCTTTGGGTAAATGGGAAGAAATAAATGTTGTTTCTTTTGATTGAAAGTCTAGATGAAGTTAATTGTACTACTGTGAAAACTTGCATGGTAAATGGAAAACAATTTGAAAAGGAAATGAAAAAGAATCAAGTTTGTTTTGCTATAATTCCAAGAAGACCAAGTTGTGTCAATAGTAACTGAGTACTAAAAAATAGGGTTAACTGAGTACCGGTCAGTGGTGACCGAGTGACAATTGGTAGTCTTGACCAAGTACTAGAAGAAATTAAAAAATTACTGAATGAGTACAAAGATATTGTTACAGAGGATATACCTAATGGTTTACCTCCAAAGAGAAGTATAAGTCATTGCATGGATTTGATTCCTGGAGCTAGTTTACCAAACAATGCACCATATAGATTGACACCTATAGAGAATGAAGAACTTAATAGACAAGTGCATGAGTTGTTGTAGAAAGGTTTGATCAGAGAAAGCTCAAGTCCATGTGCTATACCTACTTTATTAGCACCTAAAAAGAATGGAGAATGGAGAATGTGTATCGATCCCAAAGCTAATAATAAGATAACAGTGAAATATAGGTTTCCTATGCCAAGGATGGATGACATAATGGATTGTTTGAGTGGAGCAAAGTATTTTACAAAGATTGATTTGAAGAGTGGCTATCATCAGATCAGAATCAGAGAAGGTGATGAATGAAAGACTGCTTTCAAGACAAAAGATGGTTTGTATGAATGGTTGGTTATGCCTTTTGGTTTGACTAATGCACCTAGTACTTTCATGAGGTTGAAGAATGAAGTTTTGAAAAGATTTTTGGATAAGTTTGTGATTGTTTATTTGGATGAAATTTTGATATTTAGTAAGACTAAGGAATAACATCTTGAGCATATTAGATAAGTATTGTAGAGGTTGAAAGAGGAAAAGTTGCTGATTAATCTGAAAAAGTGTTCTTTTATGCAAGAGGAGATTGTGTATTTGGGATTTATGATTTTAGCTAATGGTTTGAAGATGGATCCTAAGAAGGTTAAAGAAATTTTGGAGTGGCCTACACCTGAGAATGTGGGTGAGGTGAGATCATTTTATGGTTTGGCTAGTTTTTACAAGAAGTTTATAAGGAATTTCAGTTCTATTTGTAATGCTATGACTAAGACAATGAGAGGAGACAAAAAGGAATTCAAGTGGACACATGGAGCTGATAAGAGTTTTGAGACTTTGAAACAAAAGGTTGCTGAGTTACCTATATTGGCTTTCCCTAATTTCAATAAGGTATTTCAAGTTGAATGTGATGCTAGTGGTAGTGCAATAGGAGTTGTATTAAGTCAAGAGCGTAAGCCTGTTTCTTTCTTTGGTGAAAAGTTGAATAATGCTAAAAGGAAGTATTCTATGTATGATCAAGATTTTTATGCTATTGTTCAAGCATTGAAGAAGTGGAGACACTATTTAATACCTAAGGAGTTTGTGTTGTATACTGATAATAAAGCTTTACAATACTTGGGACGTCAACATAAATTGAATTAGAGACATATGAAGTGGGTTGAGTACTTGTAGAGTTTCACATTTTTTATCAAGCATAAGAGTGGATTTAATAATCAATTTTTTGATGCATTGAGTAGAAGACGCTCTTTGTTGACTGAAATGAAGGTTGAAGTTCTTGGTTTTGATAAAATAAAAGAGTTGTATGATGCTGATCCTCATTTTTCTAAGGCATGGAGAGAGTGTAGAGCACCAAATCTAAAAGATCACATAATTAAGTATGATGAGTATTTCATTCAAGAAGGTATGTTTTTCAAAGGTAATCAACTATCTATTCTTAGAAGCTCTATGAGAGTTAATTTGATAAAGGAAAAGCATAGTGGTGGATTGATAGGACCTTTTTGAATTGATAAGACATTGAGTTTACTGAAAGACAAGTATTATTGGCCACAAACATATAAGGATGATCAAAAATTTGTAAATAGTTGTGGAGTTTGTCAAGTTGCAAATGGAGTGAGTCAAAATACTAGTTTGTATACACCTATTACTATTCCTGAGAAACCTTGGAGTGACATTAGTATGGATTTTGTTCTTGGATTACCTAAGACAGTGAAGGGGTATGATTCCATATTTGTTGTAGTCGCAATATTTTCTAAGATGGCTCATTTCATACCATGTAAGAAGACATTGGATGCTGAGCATGCTGCTAAACTTTTATTTACAGAGATTGTGAGATTGCATGGATTACCAAGAAGTACTATTTCTGATAGAGATAGTAAGTTTGTTGGTTATTTTTGGAAGACTTTGTGGAAGAAGATGGGTATTGAGTTGAAGTTTAGTTCTACATTCCATCCATAGACAGATGGACAGACATAAGTTGTGAACAAAAGCTTGGGTAATTTGTGAGATGTTTAGTTGGAGACAAGCCAAGTAATTAGGAAATGGTATTGGCACAAGCTGAGTTTGCACATAATAATTATGTGAATAGGAGTAAAGGGAAGACAACTTTTGAGATTGTCAGTGGAATACAACCTAGAGGAGTATTAGGTTCAATAGATGTTGTTGGTGAAGAAAAGAGAAGCACTAAAAGAGAAGAATTTGCTGATTTTATGGAGTCTTTGCATAAGGAAGTGAAGTTGAGGTTGGAACAAAGTAATTAGAAGTATAAGGAGAATGCTAATGAGTCTAGAAGACATCATGATTTTGAAGTTGGTGATGAGGTGATGGTTCATTTGAAGAAAGAAAGATTTCCTATTGTAACATACAGTAAGCTGAAGATGAAGAAATTTGGACCTTGTAAGATCTTGAAGAAGTTTGATAGTGGTAATGCTTATGAAGTTAAGTTACCCGATGACATGGATATATCTCCTATATTCAATAATGCTGATTTGTATAAGTATCACGAGTCAGATGATGAAGTTGTTGTATCAGAAGATTATCCTAAGAAGCAGATTGAGCAAGTTGAATAGATATTGTATTAGAGAGTTGGCAAGAGTACAAGAGGAAAAGACTACTATGAATATTTGGTGAAGTGGAAGAATAGACCAGTTGAAGATGCTACATGGATTTCTCAATTTGAGTTGGATTCAGCTTAGGTTGTGACACATGCATGATTCAAGAGAATTATTTCTTCCAACCCTGGTTGTTTGATGTAGGAGCATCCTACATTTCCTTGTAATCCTGCACTTTTTTTCATTTTTCCAATTGTTGCCGAGTTTTAGTTGCTGTCGAGTTTCTAGTTTCCAATTGATGTTGAGTTGCCAGTTTCTAGTTGATGCCAAGTTGCTAGTTTTCAGTTGATGTCGAGTTGCTAGTTTCTAGTTGCTACCGAGTACCAGTTTCCAGTTGTTGTTGAGTGCCAGTTTCCAATGTATGCTGAGTTATCTAGTGTATGCCAAGTGAGCTAGTTGTTTGCTGATGCTCGGTTCCTTCTTTAGCTAAGTTGTTTGTGTTTTTGGTTCTTAGTGGGAGCCAACTTGCGTATTTAATTTTGAGTGTGAATTTAATGATAGGATCTTATTTAGGGATGAGTGTTGACCATTTTGAGGTCGGCCTTTCTATTATGTAATATTCTAGAATATTTTGTAAGCTAGTTTGGCAAGTTTAAATAGAGTGCTTAGGCTTAGATTGAGAGGAGAACTGAGAGGGTGGAAAATATGAAGGCATATGTGCCTAGAAATGTGAATTTAAAACTAGATCATGGATATGGAAGTTGTATTTTGTATTTGGCCATAACCTAGAAGGCCTTACAGTTGGGCATGCATGTTGCTTACTTGATGAATTAATAACAATATTCTTGTTCACTCTCCTTGGTGTTATATTTTGTGCTGTGTTTTTTGCTATGTGATTCTAGCAGGTTGATTAGGATAGCTAGGTGTGTCCTAGGCCCTGGTTGTTCTCTTTCTCCCTGCGTCATCACCACACTATCTTTTGTTTCATTTCATGCTTGGGGTGAAGGAAGTCATCCTTGGGTCATCTCAGTGAGGCCTTCCTTCCTTTCATGTTATCAACATGCTTCATCATCTCCTTTTGGAGTAGATACTTTCCCGTGTGGTTTTCTCTATTTCTCCTCTTTACAGAGATTTGGTTGTGATTGTGTACATCATCAAGCCATGTTGCTAGGACCCAAGTTTCCTTATGCAATATAGTTTTCTTTTCTGTTGCAAGCATTGCCTCTCATATTAAGGGGGGGCATTAGAGTAAAAAGTTAATTCCCTTTTACCCTTCCTAAGATTCCTGCTTTATGTTTTTAAAATTTAATAATTATTTGTGTTATTAAATGCCATTATCCCTTTAGGTACTGCATTATCTCTTTACAAGTGGAGGAATGGGATAGCTTTATTTGCTTATCCCTTTATGAATGGATGAAAAAGATGGTCTTATCTCCTTAGAGATTGCATAATATCATTTATAAGGAGATCATCTCTTTGTATTTGGTAAGCTGCTAATATAACATAATCATTATTTTCTCTTGTCAAATACATCTTTCATCTTTGAGAGCCTCTCTTCTATCCTTTGTTTTGTTCTTCCTTGTAATAGGTTATTTGCTTGCAAGAGATCTTGTGAGTTCTATAAAGTTCTTCTAATCAAATTATACAAATTTGTCAGATGCATTGTATATTTTTTAGGTTTTGCTACCAATAGGCCAACTTGCAATGCGATTGGTTTTCAAAACCTTCTCATTATGCAGGATTTTGCACAGATCTAGGGAACTTTTGTGGTCAAGATAATTTGGAAAGCCTTGGAGGATATCAAGCCTTGGATTTTTTGGATTGGAAATGGGTTTTATGATGGAATTTCTATGGATTAACATAATCTTTTGTGGTCTCCCCTCTTTTCTATGCAAGGGGTTGTTAGGAATAATGTGTCTCAACCTTGGATAATTCCTATTCTTATTATTTGTTTTGTAAATGTATTTTTTGCAAATAATGTAATTAAGTGTGAGTGTACATGTCTAGTTGGCATGTTGATGTATCACTCCACTTGCATGTGTTGGCATCTTGAATTGTGTGTACGGAGATCATGATTGAAATGGTTATGACAGATTCCTATGATGCGTAAGAGCTATCTTTGGAAGTTTTGATGATGGGAGAAGATATGTGGCAAATTGATCATTGAGTACTATACACTTGAGTCTCCATCTAGCATGTGGGTTTCATGGCATCGCCCCAAATTTTTTTTGGGTTCCTACTTTTCTAGAGAATGGTAAAACCCTAATATGGTTGTTCTTTGGAAGTTGCCCTAAAAATGGAAAATGCATGATATAAGCATTTGTTTAGGGTTGTAGATATGAGAGAGTGGACGTGTATTGTTGGTTGCTACTGAATTAGTCTTTCATGTCCTAAAAGAACTTGCATTGAAAGTGCGTTGTAACCTTTGTGTTGAAGATAGTACATTGTACAGGTTTTAGAGGGGTGTGGTTATTTTACCGAAAGGTTTTTCCCCACTAGAATATCTTTGTGTTTATGTATTTTCTTTCTCTATCTATTTTCTGTATTCATGGTTGACTACAATATTATTATTTACATTATATCGAATATGAAATTGTAAGGATTTAATAGGAATTTGCACAATACTTTCCTTAAGGGATTAGTGTAGGAAGTTGTTTCCACACCTGAGTTTCCTTATAGGAGTCCCACTTACTAAAGCTCATGATGTTAGTTCTCTGTGCTTCCATAAATGCAACACCAACGTGTCCAATGATTTATTTTCTAAAGATACTATGAGTTTCATGACTTGGAAGGATTGCTGGTCTAGTTTCATTTGTCTTTCCCAAATCAACAAATTTATGACTTACTAGTTTCTGCTCTGCCTCCTCACATGATTCACAAGTTGGGCATTCAATCTGTTAAGTCTTGGTGGAAAGATTGGAAATGGTATCCTTGTACTCCTCTTTCCATTTATAAGACCATGATTTTTTACCTTTGGTTGTTACCACATTTGCCTATTGTGACCATTCTCAACCAGTGGAGACACTTGCAGTCTTCTCAGAAATAATGTAGACTTCTCTTTCTTACTCTCAAGTCCACCATTGAGCCAAAGATTCACACTTTTGTTGGTGTGTTCTTTTCTATGGTTTTTGCTTGGATTTTTGGCTCAAGCATTTGGGAGTGCTTGATCCTAGATGTCCTTTTTGTGGACACCTAGAAACCTCTCTCCATATTTTCTAATTTTTTCAAAGAGCTCAATAATATTGGAGCTAGATTCATGACTTTTTTAGGGCTTTTAGTCTTGGACCTTTGCTTAGTATGTGGCTCTATTGAGTGATTCAACTAGAATCCCCTTAAGTACTTCTTGAAATGGCATGATTTTGGGATGGAGATATTATTCCTTTTTGCAAGGATAAAAATGTTTTTCTTTTCACTCACATCTTTTTGGGTATAAAATTTTCAATATATATTAAAGCTTGCATATGCAATGATGTTATAATATAGATTCAAGTTCAAGAAAATAAGGTGGCACTAGAGGTGGCCTACCTTTAGGAGCTTCTGATGCATTAGGGTAATGCTCCATGTATGGTTTCCAGAGTACCACTAGACTCCACTTCTTCTGATTGCACTCCACCTCATGGACATTGTCGTGGCTATAGTTCTTCTTCCTTTAACTCACAATCCTTGAGGTTGCAAATTCCCACTGCTCCTCTAGTGAGTGTGTTGGCATCATCGCTCAACTTATCTATTGCATTGCATCTCTAGCTACCCCCCTGCTACTCCATTTTTCATCTTCCTCTACTTCTTTTCCCCTAGCCTACTCCCAATTGTGACTCTTTATGGTCTGTTGCCACCTCTTCCAAACGACTCCCTCACCCAACTTGGACCATTTTGCCTCCTATGAACAAGAATGAAAATGATAAAGATGATAGTGGGTGGTATACTCCTAACCCACCTATAGATCCCAATATTGGATGGGGGAAAATGTTAACAATGACCCACTCTCCTTGAAACTACTATGGCCGCCTAAGGTGGTTATATAATTTTTTTGATGAATAGTTGATTTTCCTTTTTGACTATAGGGTGTGTGACTTGTCGGGCGATCTTATACCCCCTGGTTTTTTTGTGAATATGTACTTTAATATTATTAATTAATAGAGAAGGCCTTATTCATCAAAAAAAATATCTGTAAAGATCAATTAATTGTATATTTTAAAGTCTCTCATGGATTTTGCATCATTCTCCTTATTAGGTGCATTTTTGTGTTGGGCACAACATGGAGCTTTGTGGTTGAATTTTCTATCTTTTGGACTTGGATCAATACATTAAGGGATTTCCTATGGACCTTCTTCCTCTTTCTACTTTCAAGTCATTCCTTGACCTTTTCAAAAATTGTATGGAGTATGAATTGTAATTGTTGGCGATCTTCATATTTTGAGATGTTCCATGACCATAAAAAAATATGTTGGGTGTACTTTTAAAGTGAATGAATGATTTTTTTCTTTTCTAAAACCTATTCTTCCCAAGCTTGAGTTTGATCTAGAACATGTCCTTCACATGGATTTTGATTTCAATGCTTGTGTGCTCAGAATATTTATTTTGTCTTTGTCTTTATAGTTTAAAAAGTAATAAAATCCTTGTATCCTCGTGATTGGAAAATTCATATTTTTAAATCTTAAGGTCATTTCCTTATTTTCTTTTTTGAGTACAAAATAGGCACCATACTAAGTTTCTCAAATTTAGTTGCACATTCTTTTCTTGTTTCTTTTTTGATTTGAAATGAAAGCTTAACCTTAAACAAGAAATGTCAAATGTTTCTTTTATTTAATCAATTAGATAAGAACATAGATTGGGTCAGTTAGACATATTCACACAAATTTGTCTTGGTTCTTTGATATGGCTAGACTTATGGATATGGAGTGTATTTTCTTGCATGCTAGATTCAATGCTCACTCTTATTCATGTATATGGAGTGTTCGAACACCTGTAGATATTTTTGGGCACCCCCTAAAGCAAATCATTTGATCTTTTATTTTATTTTTATTTTCTTCTTTTTATTTCTTTCTTTTTATATTGAATTTATTTACTTTTCCTTGGACCATAAGCAATAAATATCACTATAGGTTAGGGTATTATAGTGGTGCTAAAGCAAGATTTTAAAAATTTCACAAGACATGACCTCTCTTGAATAATCTTAAATTCACTTAGAGCAATGACTAGGTGAAAAAAATATAAAAATCTTAGTGTTCAAGTGTTGAGACACATTACATGATTAACCTTTTGATAGTTGTTCATGTTTTAGCTCAATGATAAACATAAGAAATACAAACTCAACTTCTAAGATCTTCATAAAGAATTATCTAGGAAATGAGACAACTAAAACTCAGTGGACTCTCCATAGGAAATTAGAAAACACATGTGCAATTCATCTTGGATATGAGAACACCCAAACCTTCAGGGTATTTGATGAAAACCAAAACTAAAATAAAAACCAAAATGAAAGGGAGAGAGAAAAAAAAAACCACCTACGAAAACCAACTAAGGGGAAAACCCTAAAAAATAAAGAAAAAAAACACCAAAAGTACGAGAAAACCAATATCTTATGGAAGGAAGAGAAAAGAAACATGAAAAAAACAAGAGGGGAAACAAACAAAAATCACCTCTAAACTAGAAAGAAATTTGAAAGGGGAATGCACAAAAAAGGAAAGGAAACCTAGACCAACTATGGGCTAGGTTCTTAGAAGGAAACCTAAGGATGAAAATAATGTTCAAGGAATTAGCCATTGATACGCAACGAGATCTCCTCTCCTATTAGGGTACTCAACTTAAATGCATTATTTCCTAGTATTTTAGAAATTTGATAAGGACCCATCCAAAGATTGGAAAAATTATCATGGTCACATTCATTTTCATGGGCCTTATCCTAGTAGTGAACCAAATTTGAAATTTGAAAATCCTTTAAATTGGCCATTCTGGTGAACCATATTTTGACCACACCTAGATTCTTTGCAAACCTTTCCAGTGCCCGATCTCATTTCACTTCTAAGAAAAATAATTGAGTCAAACATTTTTGCACTCAAACATCTTCCATATGTTAGTACATGAATTGTAGTGTTGGAACCCAAAGTTGAATGGGAAAAATGGAAATTTTGTCCATAAACTAAATGATAGGGAGACATCCCTATAGAGCTATCGATTCTAGATTTTTCACCCAAAGTGAAAATCTTAGTTGCGTGTGCTAATCCTTAGTATTCTTATATAATAAATTCTTGATTACACTTAAAAGATTATCATTCATTGATTTGGACAATTTATTTCATCATGCATAGTAATTTGATGAAGACTTTAGCATTATCCTATAGTAAGATGCCCACTTTAAAAACTTCAAATATTTAAATGAAAACCCACTGTTGCACACTCGAGCATGTGGACGTCCCAACCTAGTAATAATATTATCTTCAAGGAACTTGATGACCACATCTTCTGTGAAGTTTTTGTGAGCTTGAGCTTTTGAATGCCATGTACAATAACTAGTTGTAGTTAGGATGTATATGTGTTGTACCGAAGAAGGTAGATTAATCATACCACTAAAGTCTAATCCCGACTTCAAAAAAGGACTTACTTCAATAATTGGATGCAATGGCTTAGTAGGATTCCTTTCACATAATTTATTTTTATTGTAACATGTCTTCACATGTTCATAGGGATCCTAAAAGAACACAGGCCTATAGTATGCCACCCTTGAATTCAATGGGTGAAAGCTAGACAACTTCAATGAGCAGTTTCAAATTTATTATTTAAATGTTAATGATTTTATTTTCTTCTTCTTTGTGATACATCTTAGATAAATTCCATCATAATTATTTCACCATGTCTCCTTGAAGCATGAATTATTCACTTTTCAATCTTAAATATATTTTTTGCATTGATTTCAAGTGGGAAGAGGACTTGTGATTCAACAAACAATAGACACCCAATGCAATTATACCATTTATCCAGAGGTACATTTTTGTGAACATATGCTTGTTCCATTAATCCAGTTCTAGTAGATGCAATTGTTTGTGTCAAGGCTTTTCCATGAACTAGCTTCATATGTTGTATCTCCATTTCATATTCTTGAATAATGGCCATACATTTTTGTCTTCTCTCTCTTTTGAATCATTCTATACATTAAAAAGTTCTTTATTATTTCATTAGGAACTATGATGCACAACTTTCACCTCAAAACATAGTGTGAAATATTCTTAATAACTTTCACTAAAGCACTAGCCTATTTTTCAACATTTGGGTGCTTCAATTCTTCTTCCTTCAATAATGAGCACATAAATGCAATACGATACTCATCTTTCTCTTTTGATTTCTAAGTAATGGTAGCCACAAAAGTGTGATACAAAGAAAATGATATATGTAAAATGACTTTGTATAATTTGGGCTAACCAATAAAGGGGCATGCACAATGACCATCCTTTTTCCTCTTCTCTCTCTCCTAACTCACTTTATATTAACAAGGTCTTTATTGTTGCATCAAGAACTATGATAGACACCTTTCTCCTCAATAGATAGTGTCATAACTTCTTAATAAATTTCACTAAAGCATAAACCTATTTTTTAACATTTGGGTGCTTCAATTCTTCTTCCTTCAATAGTGAGATCATAAATACAATAGGATACTCATATTTCTCCTTTGATTTCTGAGTAAGGATAGCCACACAATTGTGCCCCAAAGAAAATGAATAGATGTAAAATGACTTTGTATTATTCAGGCTAACCCATAAAGGGGCACCAAAATGGTTTGATTTTTTTTACTCAAATGCTCTCTTCATTGCAGGCATCCAATATATTTGTACACCTTTCTTTAACATGTCGTTCAATGACTTAATTATCTCAACAAATTCTACTATAAACTTCATTACAGAGTTGATCTTTCTAAAGAACGACTTTGATTCTATTTAACTAGTTGGAAATCCTACCCTCAAAATGTTTTCATTACATCCAAGGTCAATTGAAATTCCATTCTCTAAAATTAAATGATATTAACAATTTCCCTTTAGTGATAATGAATATGCATTTCTCCAGATTCAATGAAAATATGCTCCTTTTACATCTTTGAAGGATTTTCCTCAAATCAATTATATGATCTTTTCTCCATATAGAAAATACAATGCGGTAATCCATATATAAAATACTTCACTTTCTAACCAAATCCCTCAAAGCATAATCTATGACCCTTTGAAAAGTAGCTCCAACATTGATCAAACCAAATGACATCCTTCGATAAGAAAATGTGCCCAACTTGGTTATGAATGAAGTTTTCAATATATCTTCTTCTTCGACCATAACTTGGTTATATCCAAAAAAAGGTCATCTAAAAATGATATCACTTGAGATCCATTTAAAACTTGTATTACTTCATGTAGTGATGTCAACAAATAATTATCCCTTTATGAAGCTCTATTTAGATTTTGAAAATCAATACATAATCTTATTCCTCTATTTATTTTTCTAATACGAACTAGAATGGAGACCCACATCGAGTGTCTAACTAGAAAAATTATTCTTATAGAGAGAAACATTTTTACTTCTTGAAGTATCATTGGTTCTAACAAAGGATTTATTTGACTCTGGCTTTTTTTTGATATTTCTATTAGAACTCATCTCTATACTTTTTTACGTCAAACTCATTTACCCATATTTCATGAGTTGTGGTTCACATGAACCCATATCTCATGAGAATTAATGGACACTTAGAACTCACTGGATCTAGGTGAGGCTCATAGAGGTGAAGCACTAAGACTTCCTAAGAGGTCACCTATCTTGTTACTACTCCAATTTGAGTGCACTTAACTGCAAATTTTCCTCCATGGTTAAACCCACTCTGCTTGCAAACCCATTTGAAAAACCTTACCAAGTGTCATTACTTATAAGTCATTCCTTAGAAATACCCTTAAGATCATCAATTAATGAGTAGGACATAGTTTCTATGACAAGTCAAATTTTGATATTTCTATCAGGATTCAATTATGTATCATTGACCCATGTTTCATGTGTAGTGGTTCACACAAACCCATCTCTCATGAGAATAAATGGAACACTTATAATTCATTAGATCTAGGTGATTCTCATAAAGGTGAAGAATTGAGACTTCCTAAGAGATCACCCATCCAAGTACTACTCTAACTCAAGTGCACTTAACTATGGAGTTTCCTCCATTGTTAAACCCACTCTCCTTGCAACCCCATTTGCAAAAACTTCACCAAGTGGTTCTCCTTATGAACCATTCAGTAGAAATCCCCTTAAGCTTATCAATTGATAAGTAGGAGATAGTTTCCACAACAAGTCAAATTTGATATTTCTATCAAGATTCAACTCTCTACTTTATGAGTTAAAATCATTGACCCATGTTTCATGAGGAGTAGTTTAGATGAAACTATATCTCATTAGAATGAATTAAACACTTATCAATCACTGGATTTAGGCACTACTACATTTAACCTCATTTTTCTACCAAAAATTTTGACCATTAACTACATAAGTTTAGGTTGGTTGGAATGTTAAGCAAAATTTTTATATTTTTTTATGTATAAGCCCTGTGTTGGTCAAAATTTTGACCAACATGAGGCTTATACATAAAAAAAACATTCCTCACTTTCACTTTGTGTTTCATGCACACAGGTTTTTAGTGTTTTCACAAGGGTTTCATGCGTGCGGGTTTTCAATGTGATCAGGAAATGACATTTGTTACAGTGACAATATTAGACACTATACTAGAATGACCAGCAATCAGATTGAAGTCTTCTAGCTATGATCCCATCTTTTTATTGCAAAGGATATAATAGATGGAATAGCCATGAGCCCACCATGTATCCAATAAATGACAGTGGCAAAAATTTATGAGGAAACATCACAAGTATTAGTAAAAGGGAAAGTAAGTCTTCGAACTACAAGCATATTGATATCTTGGTTCATATTGATATATTGATATCTTCAATTCAAAATTTCATGGAATGGATTACTGTCAGATGTTCTGCCCTCATGGTTTTTGGATTCACCTGATAGGAGCCTCCTTGTACCACCCAATTTAAAAACATGAAGGAGTCTAGAAAACAGAGAGTGAATGATTAAAGTGCCTAAAATAGGTTTGTGACTTAATCTTCCAATCTTTGATTGTTTCTATTATAGGTTTGTGGTTTGGATGTTTGGCATTGGTATGTTAGTGCTATATTTACATATAGTTAAGTTTTTGAATGTCTTTGTTCAAGTTGTTAATTTTTTTCCCTAAAGAATAGGCCAGTTCATAATTACTTGTGAAATCATGGAATATGATAGATCAAATATCTATTCACTTCATATACTATAACAATATTCAGGAGATAAGCTTTATTTCTTTAAGTTTTGTAACTGGAGATGTATGGGGAGCAAGAAATTAGTTTTGAATGAATGCAACATGTTGAAGATTTACGGGGTCTAAATTTTTGAAGGAAATATTTGTAAGGGTGTATTATTGATTCAATTTGACACCCAGTTTCTTTCTTTTAATTATGGTCATACATGTATTATATATTGCTTGTATGGCAAGGCCTATGTAGATTCTATACTATTTTGGACAAAGTTTAAGCTATACAATTTTCACAAGGGTTTTTCCAGATGTTGTTTCATGTGATGATCAAATCTACTGCTTCCTCTTATGTTACCTTTTCTTTCATGGAAGACGTTGATTAAGGGTTGGATCTTAACATGCATGTACTTTTACCACCTTAGCTGATACCTTAGCTGCTGGGTCATGGAAGAATTGGGACTGATGATCAATAGTTGATTTGGTAATATTATTAAATGCTGTGATTTGTTTTTATAGTATCCTCTACCCTAACTTGAATTTTCTTCGAGCATTTATGCTTTTCTTATGACAAAAGGATAGCGAATCTACTTGATCTCACCCCCTTCTTCTACTCGTTGCTGGCATATCAAAAGGGTTTGAAGCCCAAGCAACATTGAAAACCTTAAGAGATTACTGATGTATCATGTCTTCAACATTTGACTATATTTCCATGTTATATATTAATCAATTCACCAATAATCTGGGCTAGAAGCTTTTCCTGGTCAATTTCTTTCATGGGTAGAGCTTGCACTCTGCTTCAATATGTTTTAAGAATTGGGTTGAAAAGTAGATTCCCTGTGAATACTCCTAAGTCTACATTCATTTGAAATCTGCAAGAAACAAGTAAATATATCCATACAATCAAAATTTCCTTGAATGTTTCTAAAGTCTTTTAAATAAATCCATTTTTTTCATAATCAAAAAACATTGTAGTCAACAAGAATGCATCTAGCATTCTATCAAACAACTCACGTGCCTTGTCTATGCTTCCAAATTTTACATATATGTCTACACAAGCAGTTATAATTACAATATTTGACAACATCTTTGTATTCTTCATGCTTTGATGGATTTCCATACCTAGTTTCAAATCTCTAAATTTTCTTAGGCATGAAAGATTCTGGCAAAGGTCGCCAAGTCTATCTTTACACCTTCTTATTGCATTTCATTGTTTAAAGCTTTCTCATGAAACCCATTATGTGCATAGCTTAAAATCATAACATTTCATAGAACCACATTTTGGGTAGGCATTCTATCAAATAGTTCAAATGCCTTATCTACCCTTCCCCATATGAGGGCAGTTGCAGGTACAACATCTCACAAGATGTCTTTTCTTTCATGGATATCTATAGCCTATTGTAGAGCTCCAAATTTGTGTACTGGCTATAAGTACACTGATAGATATAAATTGACCAAACTGGAGGCCTTCTTTTTGCATATGCTAAAACAAAGTGAATTCCTTGTGAGGACACCTTTTCCTTCTCTATGCTACTATAATCCAGTAAAAATCATTTATTTGGACTTATTTTCAATAATGTGTTGGTTAGATATCAGCACCAAGATGTTATGTATGAATCAAAGATAGTTAAAGTTGAAATACATGTAAATAAGCTTATTACTAATATTCTTGTAGAAAATATAAATATTCTATTGATTTTAATGTTTGATTTTCTGCACATGCCACTTGAGGAAATATCTCACTGCAATTTATCTAAGTTACCGATTTCATTATGTGTGCTTTTTTTAATCACACCTTTTGAGGATATATTGCCCCTTATTCCTATTGTAAATAACATGTGCAATTTTTTTCTTTTAAATGGGAGATTTTTTTTGTCTTTAATTATAATTGTTGTTTGGAAATTGCAGTGTGGAAGAGTGTGTTGGATAATGTTGTCCTTGATGTCACACAAATGTCATATCAGTCATTAGTCTCAAGTTCACCGAGCTCAAACAGTCTGCAATGCAATCTACAGTGCCAACCGAGCTCACTCGGTCATCAAAGGAAATGTGCAAGACAGTGTTAACCGAGCTAACTCGATCAACAAAGGAAAAGTGAAAGACAGTGTTCACCAAGCTCACTCGGTCAATGAAGGAAATGTGGAAGTCAATGTTAACCGAGCTTCACTCGGTCTCCAAAGGGTAGTTTCCACCAAGCTCACTCGGTCATGAAAGGAATCATGGAGAAGTCAGTGTTAACCAAGCTTCACTCGGTCTCCAAAGGGTAGTTTCCACCGAGCTCACTCGGTTATCTCAGGAAACTTAGTACTTATCGAGTTCTCCCGACGATTGAAGGATTGTCACGAAGTTCGCTATATTAACTTAGCTCAGTCGATTAACAAAGGAATTATTTTTTGAATAAAGTTCACCGTGTAGGGTCGGCTAGTATAGAGATTTACTAATTAATTACTTCTAGCCAACTGTTGTAATTGTTTGTTTAGTCAGTGATTTGAGCCGACTAAGATAATTTGAAAGGTATATATGGTCATTCAAGTTATGAATTAAAAGGTGTGTGATTGTGAAAAAGAAGTTATGAATGCAAATTATAGTATGAAATGAAAAGGCAAATGTTGAGAAAAGTCTGATGAAGGATCAGATGTGTTGAAGGAGCTGTAAAGTTGTATTTGATCAGTAAGGATCCAGCCAAGCATAACAAAGATTTGTAATCAACAAAGATAAGTTGCACATTATATCAGGTCACTTCATTGTTGCTTTCTAACCATTGTAACAGTGAATTCAAAATCTCTTAACAGAGTTGGTTTAACAGCCATCAATAAATCCTCTAACAAGGTGACAGTTCAGTTGAATTGTTCTAAAGACCTCTAGCAAGGCCACTCCTAACAGGGTGATTAAATCCTTTAACAGGGTCACACCTAACAGTGTTTTTTTGTAACCTTTAACATGGTTGGCTCCTAACAAGGCTCACTTCAAAAGAGTGAAAAATAGTATCTAGTTACATTGGTGGTTTTTCCCATATTGGGTTTCCACGTTAAAATCAGTGTCTCTTGTGTTCTTAATTGCTGAATTTCTTTGTGCATGATAACATATCAGTTCTTAATATTTATCATTTTCTGCATTATCAAGTTTCAACATTTTATATTAATCAGATCAAGGGTTTATTCAGACATCTTAGGGACTGTGGAAATTTTTGTAGTAACTGATTCACCCCCTCCCTCTCTCAGTTAATCTATTCTCATTTCCAACAATTGGTATCAGAGCTTTTTGTGCTTGCAAGAAAAGATTTCAAAGATCTAAGCCAAAGATCAGGATGTCTTACAAAAGAGAAATTCCAAAACTCAACAGAGATAACTTCTCCACATGGCAAGGATTGATGAGACTTCATCTGGCTACTGTTGGTGATACTGGACTAAAATACCTTGAAGAAAAATATGAAGAACCTTCTGAAACATTGTCTATCAATGAAATTTTTGAAAAGAAGAATCACAAAAATATGATGATAAACATAGCATCCACTCTCAGTTATGAAGAATTTGATGACATTAAGGACTGCAAAACTGCCTTTGAGATGCAGAACAAGCTAAAAGAGATCTATGGAGGAGATGATAATGTGAGAAGAGCAAAAGCAGAAAGTCTAAGAGGACAATTTGATCAGATGAGGATGAGAGAGGATGAAAACATTGCAAAGTATGTTGAAAAAGTTAAAGCGTGTGTGAGTGCAATCAGAGCATCTGGAGGTGATATCAAAGGAGAAATAGTTATAAGAAAAGTTCTTAGTGTAGACACCTAAATTTGATTACACCACTTTGGTAATCTAATTTAGCCATCTCTAAAGGCATCATTAATTAAATTCTTATTTAATTAATCCTTTGCCATCCCTAGTTGATTAATTTAATTAATCATCTATAGTCCTAATTGATAAATCAAATAAACCTATTATTTATCAATTAAATCCTATTCTTCTATCTAATTCCAAAAATCCCCATTTATTAAATAAATCTATTTGATAAATAAAATCTTCAAATCCGAAAACTCCTAACCTATCCCTAATCCTCCATTTAGCCTAATCCACCCCATCCACCCATACTAACCAAGATTAGCCACTAACTCAACCACTCTCATTAATGCCATCCACTTGCACATCTCTAACATCCTTAATCTAATCCTAAACCCAAGCCTAATCCACCCCCTAATGTTGTCACATTCCCTAAACAAGTTTAAGACTTTCCTAAACCAAATCAAAGTCTCCCCTCAAAAATCCCAACCACCAAGTCATGAGTGCTCTTACAAAACATAAAAGACTCTTACAAGCCCACTCATGACTCTTACATCCATCTTCCACACTCTTCCCTCTTCCACACTCATTCCTCTTACATCTCTCTTACATACTCAACCCCACTCATCATGCCTTTAACCAACCCCTTACCCTACCCTCTCACACTCATCCTCCTTGTGACAAGTGTCACCTTCCCATTGGTGCTAAACAAGCACAATCCATGTGCTCCCCTTTGAGTGCATCTTAGCCCTCCTTAACCATCTCCCCATCCTTGCATCTAAGCCCTCCATCCCTCTACCCCTTGGCCTATAAATTGAATCCCATCCCAAGCAATTTCATCAAAAATCTTTGAGCTAAAGTTACCATGCTATTTTGAGAACCAAATTCATCAATGTTAACCTTATAATGCCAAATTGAGAGCTCACAAGGCTACCAATTTACTATTACACATCTCCACCATTGAAGCAATTGGGCAAGCAATTGAGAATACATCCACATCAAAGGACACATCTACAAAATCAAGAAAGCATGGAGTGCTTCATCCTTTGAGGTTTGCATCTCTTGTTTGTTTTCTTTGTCTAAGCATATATGTGAACTTAGTTATGGTTTGTGAATGCTTTCTTGAATGTTAATGTTCCTTGCACACTAAAATCTTGTTCTACACTCAGAACCTTGCTTCCCATTTATGCAATTAGAGTTTTTGCAATTCAGGAAAGAAGGTGTGAAGCAAATCATTAGATAAATCTTGAGGCCATAGTTGGAAGACTAACTACATTTGAACTAGATAACTTTGACAACCATGTTCCAGCCTCCAAGAACATTGAATCAGCATTTCAAGCCAAACTCTCACTCAAGGAGAAAAACAAAAAGGAGAAGGAATCTTAGTCAGAAAGTGAAAATGAATCAAGCCAAAGTTCAGACAGTGACCTCGAAGTGATTGAAGCTCTACTAGCAAGGAAATATTCTAGAGGCAGAGGAAAATACAAAGGTAAAGTTCCTCTAATCTGTTTTTCTTGTGAAGAAATTGGTCATATTGCAGCAAGGTGTCCAAACAAGAAAAACAATGATGAAAAGAAAGATTACAAATGGAATGGCAAGAAAGACTTCAAATCGTCCAAGAACAAAGGTAAGAAATGATGCTCCATGGCTGAAAATTCTAAAGATTCTGATAAAAGTGAGGATGAAATTGTTTATATTGCCGTTAAATATGATTCTGACAGTGATGAGGAAGATAAAATGGCACTTGTTTCTCATATAAGTAAAAATGATACATGGATTATAGACAGTGGTTGCTCACATCATATGACTAGTGATAAAACTAAGTTTGATCAGTTTGAAGACTATGATGGTGGCAGTGTAAGGTTTGGTAATAATGAACCTCATTTCATAAAAGGAAGAGGAAGAATTTGTCTAACCAAAGAACTTGTATGTAATAATGCCTATTGGGTTGAAGGTCTTAAACATAATTTGTACAAGGTTAGAATTTATGACGCTACACAAATAAACCACTAAATCACTCGTTATTGTTATAAGATAAATAATAAATAGAATAAGTGCATGTGTATGTAGAAAACCTTATTCAATTACAACCTAGTCCAATTCATTGTGAAATGTATACATAGATAACAAAGAAAGATTGAATGCATAAGAAAGGGTGTTCGCCACATTGTTTATCTATTTCACCTTAATAGTGATGTGTATTTCTTATGAAAATTCAAACATACACTCATGTACCTTTGGAGATAATTAGAAATAAAACTTATCGAGATTGGGGGTGGGAGATATTTAAAGCATTTGAGGCAAACTGTCATGTTGAGTCTAGATATGTAGGACTAAGAGATGTAAGTACTTGTTTACTTCTATTCACAGTTTACTAGAAGATTACCTCTATACATAATTTTTTCAATGTTCACATGAAATATTTTCCTTGCTTGAGCTTAATTAGTTTTACTTGACTTAAAAGAATGTTCCAATGACATTTATTTGACATGTTTAAGTTTAGTAGAACATTATGACATGCAGAGCACAGTGAACATTGTAGCTATGCAAATAATTGTAATGTTTTATTGTTTATTTAACCAATGTCAAGGAATATCTATATGATCACCAGTGAGAGGTAGGAAATCATCTTTCATGATGATGGATTTCAATTTTGATTAGGGATTCTCTATTTGTTTTTATTGATGTTTGCTTCTAATTGAAAATGGTTGGAGATAGCTTCCCAGTGGGTAATCACAATCACAATGTGATAAGCTTAATTTATTATCATGATGACCATTAAAATGAAAGTAGCCACTGAGAAACTACTAGTATCATGAATGGACTTAGTTATTATTATTAATGAGAGCATTAGAATGATTTGAAATTGATACCTAGATAAGACCTTTGGACTAATAGCTACCCCTTTGACTACTATTCTTCATCTTGTGTAATTGTAGACGGTTGTAGATTACATATTCTTGTAGGATGTCATTCTCTCCTGAAGTTGTTGTACCTGAAGTATTGTTGGGAAACATACACTATTTCTCACTATAGCAACTTTTTTCTCACCATTTTCTTTTTCATGTACTAGAGATTGCTAGCATGAAAGGATGTGGCCAACGAGTTGTGCTCAAAGCTAGTATTATGTTTCTGAATCCTTGCACCTTTTGTTTTAATCTAGTACTTACCATGTCAAAATCTTTTTGTTTTCTAATATTTCCATCTCTTGTTGATTTTGGAACATTTTTTTTTTATTTGGACCTGAAGAAAATCTCATTCCTGAGTTGGTAATGGTGCATAGGTGATCTTTCACTTGACTGTACAAGCTCTTATATTCATTCTTGCATTAGCTAGAGTTGCCAACAAGAATCCCTGCCACGTTGAAATGATTCAATAATTGTCACCATTAAGTTTATATGATCTCTACACATGGGGCAACTGAAACAAAACTTTCTCTCATCTTGTCTAACACAACATGAAAAGACGTGAAAAATTCACAATGCTATAACTTCAAAATAAACACAAAAATTGACATAATTCTTGTAGTATCTATAAAAGGGTTTTACAAAAATTTGAAAAATCTTGAATTCTTTTTTAACAGGATTCATTCACCTTTGATAGATAAATATGTCTTTTTGGTATGTCACTCTCTGATTGCCTCACCCTTAAGAAAAATGTAGCAACCTTGAAAAATAATGTTAGCTTGGAAGCAAAAATGTTGTTTTACTCACTTGCGTTTGTGAAATGAGGAAAAAGAGGTTAAACTTCCTTACTTTAAGGCATAATTAGGATAATTCAGAGTCTTTTTTAAAAAATGCTTTAAAAAATGTTGTTCTTTCAGCTTTTTGATAGGGTAGTCTATGGTTATGCTTGGGTTCAGTCAGGTTTGGGGTGGACACAGGAAAACCCAGACAACTTGACCGAACCCAGACTGTCTGGTGCCAAATTGGACCCAAAAATGATATGGGGGGCTTTTTGCAGAACTTAGAACATAGATATCTATGGTTATATAATGAATATGGTGAATGTCTTTTATTATAAATTTTTGAAATCCTCTCTATTTTAAAATTTCCCTTTTTTTTAATTGCTATCCCCTAAGAAATGCTTCAGACCCCTGCAATTGCACTCTACACCACACACACTGTTGACCATAATTCATGTGTAGTTGATAAATCTAAAGCATGTTTAGTGGGATTGCCTTAGAAGAATTAAATCTCTAAAGCATCTTACTGAGTAAAATCTCATTGATGACTTTAGAAATGGCACGGTTTTCTGCCCTAGTATTTTCCCTTATACAATCTAATATACACTCTCTCGGGTTTGCAAGTGAGAGAAAAATGGTGGCGCCTTGATATGCTTGGATGAGAAATTATGATTTGGATCATGAAATTGGATACTTGCATTTGAATGAGATATCTACCCATACCTTTATTGTTTGTGTGAACAAATTTGAGATTCATTAGCAAATTCTTTTCATCAGTATAGTGGATTACAAACATAATATTGTATTGTTATAAATTATATCTTGATTTTTTAGAAACTGTATTTTTGGTTTCCTTAAATTTTCATTGTTGCTCAACATTTTCTATTTGTATCATGCAGGTCAATTCTGGTGCCAAGGATGATATGATGCAAAGCTTTTTTTTGGAAAAACATTGAAGTACTTGTATCTTCTTTTCTCACCATCCACTATCATACCCCTTGACCAATGGGTGTTTAACACTAAAGCTCATCTAGCAAAAATTATTACTTGGTATGTAGATGTACAAGAGAGGGAAGATTCAAAGCACGTATCTGATGGCAACCATATGACTACAAAGATATTTGGGAGAAAGGAAGGTCAGCCATAGAGTCCATTTTGCTTGTTTTCATCCAAAAGGATATTATTGCCCTGAGTTGTTCAACAATAATATCTATAATATTATTCCAAAGCCAAGTTGATTTGCAACCTATACATTTGGCTTTGGTAAGTTAAATGGACATATTTGGGCCATATTTGGCTTCTTTTGTTATTATTCTTTATTATAGAAAGTACTACATCTATTGTTAGGAAATATGCTAAAAAGTGGAAGGATTTTGTGATAAAACATAAGCGCTTTTTCATCAATTATTAGACTTTAGTTATGGAAGTAATGCAAAACTCTGGTATAAGAAGATAGAGTTAAGTGATGAAAATATCCCTCTCTTTGATGAAATATAAATGGCTCCTAAATCAAATATAAAAATCAAATAAAAATGGCTCCTAAATCTTATGTAAGCAAAGCAATTGTTGAATCCTACTCCTTGGGTCCAAGCAATTTATATGCTTCCCCAACTGAGAAACCTAAAGCTTCCACTTATTTTGAATGAGCTAAAAAAAAAAGCACCTGGCAATAAGCCAAAACTAACCCAGTCCTATCATCCTCCACACTCATTAAATTGAGAAAGAAAGAAAACTAAGCTGTTTATGGGCTCTGAACTAAAAAATGATGCCAAAGTCAATTCAATAGAATTATCCTTAGAGCCTGTTAATGCATGCTGAAAATTAAATTGAGTAGTCTTCTAAAAATCACACTTCTTTGCTTTTAATTTACATCTAAGTATAAACCAATCAAAGCCAGCTTATTCCCTTCATTTTTAAGAGGAGTATCTTCTTCTTCCATACAAGAAGACATTTCACACATGTTAGTGGAACTTCAATCAGAGCGTAAAAATCACAACTTTTAACATTACTCCCTATTGACTGAAAGGAAACCTAGCAGCTTTAAGCTCTGCGTCCCCTATTCCACTCTTTCCATCAACTCCAAAATCATTAATGATGAATTTAGATCTCTAGTAGGAAAAAGAGAACAAGGAAAAAATTTGCTCAATTGACATCTTGTTTATCAACAAAGGTTACTTTAATCTTTGTATAGATAAATAGAGTAGACTCAAAAATAGTTTCAACTTGACATCTTGAAATATGGAAGCTTAAACTCGGTGCATAAAAGAAAGCCACCAAAATTCTCAGCCTATGTTCAGTGATCTTATTTTTTTCATCTTAATCAGGTTGAATATAAATTCTATTGGAAGGGGGATATTTAGATCCTTCTCATAGTGTCCCCTCAATTTTGGAGGTGCTTCATTTGCATTTTAACTTATTTGAAGTGTCCCAATCATTCCATGATTTTTTCATAGTTGCTATTGCATGATCACATTGCTGTTAGTTTGAATGCTGTTGCTTGGGATTGCTACTAGCGCGGTTGTAGAATGGTTGTGTGCAATAGCATAAGTATACCACTAACCAAAATATTCTCCAACTCTTGCATGGTGCAATTTATATAACACTCCCTTATTAATTTTTGGATCCACTTTGGTGAACATCAAGCCATGTCCTTGCTAGTTTTAGTGAGTTCATGAGGGGATTACTACCTTGGAAAATATAGTATTAGATGTAGGAAGGATCTATTTCTGGGCCACAAACCTTTGTGCTATCTCATGCTGAGTGGCCTCTTTTTGTCCATGGAGTGTCTTGGGGTGCAAACACAAACATTTTAGTTTCATCTTTTTGTGTGCTATTGTGAAAATTATGAGCAACATCTACCTTTTTATGCTTAATCATTTAATCCAATGGCTTGTCCAATCAAATGAGCCCTATAATATCTAAGACCCACATTCCATATGAGATCATTTGAACATAGGGAGATCTCTAGAAAATAAATGATTTTAGAGATAACTAAAATAAATATGAGTACTTCAAACTTATCATAAGAGGGAAATCACTTCTTATTTTCTTTTTTACATTATGGATGATTTCAACTTTCAACTTCACTAATAGACCAAGGGTCCATTGAAACATTTCACTATTTTGAATGCAACTAGAGTCAGTATATTCTAGGTTTAAATGTGTCAGATTATAGCAATAAGATTTTTGTAGATACACTGCTAGATATTTTTGGTGTAGATATTTTCTGTTCAACAGTTTGATTTTGTTGATAAGTTATCCTTCTCTAATTTTTTTGGCAGAATTATGTGTTTTTCGTTCAATTTGCATTTGCATTGAAAGTATATTAGAATTATAGAGCACATTCTGAATATCTAATCTACTATTCTGTAGACTTCAAACCCCTATCTTTTATAGTTGTACATCCCTAAAATTTTGAAGCACGTTGTATTCTATCTCAAAACTTCAATATTGCTACATCTTTAGGAAATAGTGAAGTCCAATCTTGAAAATAAAACTTCAATTGAAGTCCAAAATATAAAGCTAATGCCAAATTTGGCTATAAAATAGTTATTAGAATCATCATTATTTAGCACAGATTTTTGATCTAGATATTTTGATTTTAGCGCGTCTCTGTGTATCAGGTAATATTAGTGGTAGAGGAATCGTATCAAATCAATTGCTTAGTAATTAACATACATTTTTAAATGGAAGTTGAGAAGGATTTATGCTTAGGGTAGATAAATTTTACTAAGCTGAATTTCATCCATTATATAGATTCCTTATCAAATATTTGGAAATCACAGAGCACATCTTGTTAAAATGGCATTTGATGAATCCAAACAGAAAATTCCCTTCAAAATCTACGCTCTCTATTTTATTTTGAGATGAGGAATGTTGATTATTGCCTTAACAAGAGGATCTTGACTATGAATAATTTTACATACCAACAAATTATTTTCTCTAGGGCTCCTTTTATCTCTATGGTAAGTTTACACCTTTGATCCCTGCTTCACTAGATTGAAATTACAAGCAACACATTCCAGGGTCACTGTACGAAAGCTAATATAATGCAATAAACTCAATTTCCAAGACTGCTAGCCATTAATGTGGGAGCCTAATTTCTCCTCACTTCTAAGATCAGAATAACACCAAATTTAGTATTAAGCACAACACTTTACATGTTATAGATTCTTTTTTATCCATTGATACTTGTAAGTAGTCTCCTTAGGGGAAGTGGCTGTATATACATCATTTAAACATATAAACCATTGGCATGATAACCATTTGCAATTAGTTTCTATTTAAAAGCTATTTTCTTTTAATAAACTAGGGAAATACATTAGCAATGAGTAAGAGTTTTGATAGTTATCTTCATTTTACACCATAGGTTTAGTGTTCAAGGATGTAGCAATTCACAGGTTTAGTGTCCATGGGGGCTAACTTTTAGGCTCCATACCTATAAGAAAAAGGTGAAAACATATGGCCCTAGCTTGTTGGGCCAAATTTCCTTCTTTGACTAGGTGAAACATTTACATTCATTTGGATTTGCAAAGAATGAGATTACGTGCTATAAAGTTATGAGAATTTTTTTTTTGATTATATTGCATAGAGAGTGCTTTCTAATAAGCTCAAAGGTGTAGAGTATGTTCATCCAACATTTTAAACTCATGCAAATGATTCAAACTATTAGTGTCATCATCGATCACTCCTTTAAGGGAGACACATAATGATGGTATCTCTAGTTTAGGGGCATGATAGCATTGGCTCTATATACTAGGCTATGAGGAGTAGATCATGTATCTACAGAGACACTAGTACAATAAGCCCAAAAAGCATAGGTTAATTGGGTATGCCAATCTGTCCTATTATTAGTTACAAATGTTTGAAATATTTTCTCAATGGTATTGTGAGAGGCTTCTGCCTAACTGTTGGATTGCAATATTATGTTTCAAAGAGGCCTTGATCTTTCAGCTATGAGGAGCACATATGTTACCACTTGCATATGAATGATAGTTAAAAGTATTTGTCCTCACAAGGCATCTCAAAGGATGGCTACACAAAATTTCCCAAGGTTTTTTCATATTGACACAAGGGGTAGGTAGATTTCTCAACCCAAATTTAATTTTCTTCATACTAAAGCAATGCAATTGGGATTATTTCAGATTTTTCTTGCATACTGACATCTTGGGTCCTCTATTCCTGTGGGATGATCAAAACCACCAACTATTTTTGCAAAGGGTGTCTAGGTTCCCAAATAGAAGAGCATAATACTCACTTCAAGAACCCCATTTGAAGGTACAAATTTAACATCTTTGAACAATTTTCAAAATGCAATGTCCATCTGCCTAGAGCACACATAGATCACATCTAATTCATATTTCCTTTTATATCTTACTAAAGAGGATATATTTCCTCAGGAAAAACATTGCTATACATTAATAAGTTTCGATCTTTTAGTCATCTTCATTAGTTGATGCATTAATCACATTAGTCATTGCTATCAGAATTAGTCAAGGCATGTTGTTGATAGCACCTAAGTAACTTTCACCTTGTGAGATCTCTTTGAGGCATTTTGCAAATAATTAAGATACATTGTCTATAACTCCACATTTTGCAAACATCTAGGCCTTATAGAAATTATAGGATCATTTTAGTTACATTTGAAAACATTAATCAACAATTTCTATATGTGTAGATATCAACATTAACTACAACATGTCCAATTTATTTGCAGATATATTTTCCTGTGAAGAAAGACCACGCTTGACAATATGAACCTAGAACAAAATAATGAGACAATGGCTGCACTGGGGGCTTAGTTCCAAAGAAAACCTGATAAATGTTATTGTCCTTGAAAAAAGTGTAAGGGCTTAAGGAATCAAATAATTCTAATCACAACAACCCAAAGTCATTGTAGGCAACATGATCACGTTGAAGGGGCCATGATTTTCATCCATTGCTGAATGCGGATTTCCTACTAGAGGAACATGGAGGTGTGAATATGCAAGCCGAGGATAACACTCCCATGGAAGAAGATGATAATGTGCTAGAGGACATGATTGAAGAAGATGGTATTGGGGTAGGTGATAAAGAGGCTCATAATGATGGTACTAGAGAATCTAATAATGATGATGAAGATGGTCTTGATATTCCTTTACTTGAGAAGGCACATGAGCCCTTATATGAAGGCTCCCAAACAACTCTACTCTTGGCTATAGTGTTGTTGGTGAACTTAAAGGTTATGAATGGTATATCCAATGTAGCAATGTTATGTATGCTAAGGTATATCATTTTTGTCATCTTCAATGTTAGTATACAATTAATATTCATTATATTAACAATGCATATTTGTTGTTGTAGATTGATTAGTGAGTTTTTCTAACCACCATCAAACATTTTGCCTCATTCGTACTGAGAATTATCTAACATTATGAATTAGATTGGAATGAAGTATTAGACAATATATGCATGTCCCAATGATCACATTCTATATCATAAACAACATGAATTGGCAATAGAATGCCCTGATTGTCATATTAGTAGATATTGATAAGATCAAATAACAAAAAAAGTGCCTCACAAGGTTCTTCAACACATTCCCATTATTCCACATCTTCAATGATTATTTAGGTGCACTAGCTTAGCACAATTTATGGATTACCATGCATGCAATAGAAGTCAAGATGACATTATGCGAATGCCTACCCATGGTTCTGCATTTAAAGAGTTAGAAGAAACATGGTCACACTTTAAAGAAGAACCTCGTAATTTGAAGCTTTCATTGGCAGCAGATGGTGTCAATCCATATAGAGATATGAGATCTGTTTACTCAGTGTGGCCTATTTTTATAATTAACAATAACATTCCTCCTTGGATGTCCATAAAGAGGGAGCACATAATGTTGTCAATGATTATGCCAGGTATTTTTTCATTTTATAGTTATCTAAATTAATTTATAAATAGTGCGTGAAAATGGTAATAATAATTATGTAATGTTTATGTTCATTCAATTACTAGGTAAATACAAAGTTAAAGATATGACCGTGTATATTGAGCCCCTAATTGACGAGTTGTTGAAGTTATGAAATGGCATCACTATGTATGGCATCTCTAGACCGATAGGACATTGACAATTTCAATTCGATGCAATGCTTGTATGGCCAATACATGATGCCCCTGAGCTAACTCATTTTTGTAGTATGTTATATTACTAAGATCACATATTTTTGGTCTATTATAATGCTTATAAATTACTATCAAATGCTTAAGTCACACATGATAATTGTACATGATCCAATTATACATGATCTTTTAGATCTTCAGACAAAGGGAAACTTTGCATGTCTAGTTTGTGGTTCGAAGATGAAATCTCGTCGTCTGAGAAGTTTAGGAAAGCAGGTGTTTGATGAGTTTAGAAACTTTCTCCACAATAATCATAGGTATCAAATTTTTGAAAAGCATCTTTTCAATGGGAAAGAAGAGACATCATCAAGGCCACGAAGAATGACACCTCATCTATGGAAGTTGGAATACGATTGATTAAATCATTGAGGTAATGTCCAATTTGTCATCTGAAGTTTAAAATTTATATTTTGATATTGTTTTATATTTACTAATGCTGTAAATAATGCTCGTGAAGGTTGTCAAGGCATCAATGACCAACTTCCTAGAGGAATGAAAAGTTATCCTACTTAATTTGGTAGGTTACCATACTACAAGGATCTCCTAATCATGCATTTGTTTGATGCTATGCATATTGGAAAGAATGTAACAAAGATATTATGGAAAATGTTGGATGGAAGGCATGATAGAGAACAAATTGTCAAAATTTGTACTAACATTCATGAATCCAATCATGCACTAAAAGCTTTCATTGAATCAAATAGGAATGGAGACTGCATAAATACAAGTGCCCTTCCTTGGTTATTAATGGAGCAGCAAAGTGATGCATTAAAAGAAGTCATAAAAAAAGAAAAATTTCCAACAGGATTTTCTATAAATATAAGCACTCTTCTATCAAAGAAAGGTGATTTTGGGCCAGGTTTGAAAACACATGATTGACATACCTTCGTCAAGGTAAGTCATATTCTCTATTTACAATATATTTCTAAGATTGAATGTACTACCTATTGCATTATTTAATGATATATTGAAATGATCATTTTTTAATGATTACAGTTTGTCCTACCTCTATCCCTTCCACAAAAGTTTAACAATAGTATTAAAAAAGTTATATATGATCTTGGAAAATACACGAGGTCAGAAGTGTTTTTTCTTAGATTTGTAGCTTTTTATCTAAAATCTATTGCATAATTTTATTTGAAATCTCATTTATGTGTTTTTGCATGTTGAATCTCTTTTAGGTAGTTATCATCTAAAGAAATTGATAAAAAAGATATAAAATATTAGAATAGAAAAATTCCACGTCTTATGTGTGAAATACAAAAGTGTTTACCTCCAACCTTTTTCAATACTCAAGAACACTACCTCATACGTCAAGTCGAGGAGATTGAATTTTGTGCACCTATACAAGCTAGGTCAATGTGGATGGTTGAGAGGCACTTGAAATTTATGAAGGGCTTGGTTCGACAAAGAGCACGTCTTGAGGGTTCTATGATAGAGAGATATATGATATACCAGACCATGGTGTACATTAGTGAGTATCTTCCAAAGTTTGTAGCAGATACCCATGTAGATCGCATTTGGGATAGCAACTTTAATGACAAATTTGAAGGGGAGTACCTGATAGGGAAAGGTAGATTGAGGAGGGTGAGAGGTAATTATAAGTTATTTTTTTTGTAGTTTAATAATTCTTATCCATCATCAATATATATAAGTTGTTTCTAATTGGTTTAATTGTCTTCTTTATAGTTTGTCATGAGTGGGATGCACTACATTTTTATATTGCAAAAAATCTTGATTGGATGACGGTATGGATTGAATAGTCTCAAGAAAATGGTCGCTCATTAACATGGGATGGTGTTGCATCGTTGGTTAAAGAAGCTCATCATAATGGAGATCCCAATGTTATGCCAATGATATTTGATCTAATATATGGCTTAAGAGATATAAAGGCATAAGATTACTAATCATGAGAAATAAGTTTAATATCCACTCACAGATCAATGCAAATAATCTTGACATGTTTGAATAATTGCAGGTCAAACCATGGCTATAAATTCTACACAAAAAAAGTTAGATGAAATTAAGAAAATGTGTGATTCTGGGATAAGTGCTATCTTTGCAGTCACCAATATTTTGTCTAGAACTAACATACATCCTCAAAAATATAAAAATTGATACTATGGTATTTTGGATGATATACTTGAGTGCGACTTTAATTCATTCAAAAAAGTTCTTATTGTCATCAAATGGTTCAGGTTACGACTGAATCGAAATGATTCTAATAGGATTGTTATTGAACATGATAGTGGATTTACTATGATTAATACAAGGTCATTTGATCTAGTCAGAGGTGAGCCCTATGTTCTTCCAAGCCCATGCAAGCACATATTTTACTTTGGCATTCCACACAAATCAGGTTGGTCATTTGTTGTTAGACATGACCCAAGAGGAAGGCCAGTAAAGTATAATGTGATCAAAGAAGAAGATATTGAAGAAGCACAAGAGGAAGTAAATTATTATTAGGAACGACAGTTACCCAGTGATGAAGAAGAAGAAGATGGTGATGATTTTGGTCATGCTGATGATAATGGTGATAATGATGATGATGATGCTAATGATGATCATGATCATGGTGATGATGGTGATGATGATGATGGTGATGAAGATGATGATGATGGCGATGAAGATGGTGGTGGTGATGATGATGATCAAAGTGAAAAGTACGATGATGGTGGTGATGATGATGATGACGATGATGACCTGGATGAAGATCATGATGATCAATGAAATGTCCAGGTAGGATCAATGTCAACTATGATGGGGTCTTGTATGGCCAAATTTTTCTTTCCAAACCATATGTGCACATATAAACATTAAGTAGAACATGTCAAATATTTTTTTAGATATACACATTAGTTACACAAAATTTTTAACTTAAGACAAATGATTTACATATACAATCTACTTTATTATTAATATTTTTTTTGGTAAGTTTATTACTTTAATTTTGCTACTGATTTCTAAGGCTTACTAATTTTTTCATAGGGCAATATGGATGCACCATCTTAGACACCTTCAACAAAGGTAAACATTAATTATTGTAAATTTTAATGTTAATATAGAAACAAATGTCATATTATTATGTTCTTTTCTTTATGGATTTTGAGTTATTTTGATAAAATTTTACTGATATTTGATGTCACAAATGGTAGGAAAAAGCTAGAGTGACCGCTAATCAAATACGATCTAAAATACAGGCATCATATCTACATGACATTGCCCTTAGTGCTGACCTTGTGTTCATCACTCAACAAATTAAGCAAAGATACACTGATGAACTTGTTAACATTATCATCGAGGGTGATAGAAGCAAGGAGAAAGAGGCACTAAGAATAGAATTGGACCATAGAATCCAATCTTTGAAGGTAAGCAGTAAATCAACTAAAGCAATAATAGAAGTTCAATAGATATTAATATTTTATAGTATCTTATGGATCATGATCTCTAATTTTATGTGTTCTGTTATAGACATATGTGCTAATTGTGACATCACATGGTGAACATGGTCATGGTTGTCATGCACAACCTTCGTGTAAGTAACACTTTGTTTGTTTTCATCAACATTATAACACTTACCTTTTTTTTTTCTATGGACATTTCTAGCTAGTATCCCATTTGATCTTTATCCATTACAAATGTCTTTGCTAACAATATTGTATTCTTCAGCTCATGATGAAGTGTGGACTCCTCCTTTGGTTGGTGGTCTAGTATTGCCTGGTGCATTTCCAGCGACAAGGACCATGCAAACATCCTTGTCTATGCCCACTAGAACTGGTAAAACCTTGTTTTACTATATTTTGTGATGTGCTATATTTTGTAATATATTTCTACAAGTTGATGAACAATGAAGTAGCATATCAGTACTTAAATGATGTCTACAAATGCTTCATGTAATGTCCAGTCTCAAACCCTGATCACTAGGCAAGCTCCTAGCTCTTATTACAATTTGCTTACTATAATCTCACATCCAATTTGCATGTGATTCTACTGACCTAAAGGATCCTTAACCACAAAAATAGTAGTCTCCTCTATCCAAGATAATACAACTTTGTTTGGATTTTAAATAAGAAAATTGCAACAGCATTATTAGTGAGGATTTGTGTCTACTCAGAAACTTCTTATCTAAGAAAGCCTTCCTGAAGGTTGTGAGCTTGTCTGTTTCTCCTCTACATCAAAGGTTCAATGTGAGCATGTTGCTAGGAGCCTACCCAAGGTTACAAATGCAAAGTGAACTAGTTTTTGATTGCCTCTTTTATTAGAGTAGATTTACCTATGGGGTTTAGAGCACATGGAGAGCTTGCCCACTTATTTATAGTTTTTTTTTCATCCTTTTCCTAAATATCATATCACAGAAAATACAAAGAGCTCACACAAGTTTGTATGATTAGTTACTGTCAATTTTTTTTAGGAATTCTATAAAATAGTTCACATGGCTTGCGTATGATATGACATTTTGCATGCATCTTGCACTCTCTCATCTGGCCGATGATAGATTATGGAGAGTGATCTGAAACAATGATGCTAAAAAACACACACAATAAAATACAAAATGAACTTGCATTACAAATGGATTGTGGAAATCTAATATTGTTAATTTTGCATGCATTTCCACCAGGACAATCACAACTTAAACATATACATATACATACATACATACATACATACATACATACATACATATATACACATATACATACATACACACACACACACACACACACACACACACACACATATACATATACAGACACACACACACACACACACACACACACACACACATATACATATACATACATAAATACATACATACATACATACATACATACATATATACATACATACATACATACATACATATATATATGGTGGACATGCAAGCAAAATTAACAATATCAGATTTCCACAATCCATTTGTAATGCAAGTTCATTTTGGATTTGATTGTGTGTGGTTTTTAGCACCATCGTTTCAGATCACTCTCCATAATCTATCATCATCCAGATGAGAGGGTGCAGGATGCATGCAAAATTTCATATCATATGCAAGGCATGTGAATTGTTTTATAGAATGCCTGAAAAAAATTTACACCTAGGTGTTGGCAGAAATTTCTACCTTCATTGGTTAAAATTTTCTACCTTCATTGGTCAAAATTTTGACCACTTCCTAGTAGAAATTGCACCATGGCTTTGGAAGGTTTTTGACCAATAGATTGGTTGAAATTTTGACCAAAATTTTTTTGACCAATGAGTTGGTCAAATTTGGTCAAATATTGGGTCAGAATTTTGACCAATAAAGGTCAGAAAATGAGCCCAAATGTACTAGTGAGGTGATGCTCACATAAGAGAAGCACTAGGACTTCCTAGGAGGTCACCTATCCTAGTAATAGTCCAACTCAAGCATGCTTAACTCTTCCTTTTTAGAAATGATCTACTATCTTTATTGAGTGAAATTATGTGTGTAATGAGGGAGGTTTCATGCATCCTCAAATCATCACATAACCTAGAAATCAAATTGGATAATTTTATCATAAGTTTTTGGATATCGTATTTTTCTTTAGGAGTACAAACTTTACCAATGAACACATTTTTGACATCTTCTTTATTCCTATATTCACTTTTTTGTTCAATTCCTTCATTTGTTTGGTACTTGAGGATACTTAACCTATTTGAATCAAATAATAATTCCCAAATCTATCATTCCCATGTGAATAATATTAGTCCTTAGATTTATAATCTCATCAATTTTAAGTTGTTCTTGTTTATCTCCTTCATTGATGACTTGAGCCTTAAGGACCCTCAAACTTGTCATAAAATCAATAATTTTCTTATCATCTTAAAAAACTTGGAATTTCTTTTTATATTATCAAGAACTAATGGTACTGAAGCTAACTTATCCATGTATTTCTTCACACAATCCATGAACAAAGCTTCTAGTGAACTTTCATATTGAGTGAGTGAATTTGCTACATAATTCCTTGCACAATTTATTCTTTAAATGTTAAAAGCATCAAATATTTTAGTCAAATCCCATACTCTATTTCTATAGTGAACCATGTGAGGCCTCAGTCCAGCCCATTATAGCATAGTGATACATTACTATTATTTTGATATTCACGACTTGAGATGTCAAGACATTATCTGATGCTTAGAACATACTATACTATTTCATGTTGTGTGATGTTACATTTAGATATATTTGATGTTTGTCATTTAATGTTTCATGTATATGTATGTTGATGAAATCAGTAATGTAGGATTGAGACTTTGATTTAAGAGACTTTAAATGGTTAAGAATTAAGTAGTATGAAGAAACCCTTATTGATGTATGTTTCAATTTATGTGGATTTTTGACACGTATACATATATGTACATGTGATTTTATGGGACTACTGATGTGTGCAATGAGTGTGCAGATATTTTAGCCGAGGAACCCTACAGAGGAACAGAACTAATCTCTGTGTGCTAATTTTGGAAATCTTGTTGTTCGTAATTCACGTATTGTATTATGAGATGTATGTATGTATCTTCCTATGTTCAGTGAATGTTAGTGTTCGTAATTATGTTCTTTTAGTGTCGCTTGACACTCGTAAATTGGTTATGTTCTTCAGTATGCTGATTAGGGTTAGTTGTGTAACCTTTGGACCCAAGTTGGTTTAAGTTAGTGTCAGTTTGCTAATTAAGTTCTTAAACTAGGTTAGTCATCCCTTAATTCGGATTAGTGCTTAATCTGCATGATAGAGTAGTTAGAAGCTCCTATTTTATTCCTAGAATTTGTTTGGCTCTAAACCTTTTTCCTAAGGCTTAAAACATGAAATAATTATACCCAAAGGGTATGGGTATGGGTTAGGGGTCTTTTCCAACCCCTAAGCCCCTTTTTTTGACTTTTGAGGCCACTCAAAAAGTCTCATTTTGCCTTTGTGCGAAAATTGAATATGACCATCTTGAGTTACCTCACCTCACCTCCACTTAGTGTTTAACCCTAGTGTGGGTTGAGTTAGGAGTTTCTAGAATTGCTAGTGGGTGGAAGTAGTTATTGCTCCTTTTGGTGGTTGAGTTTGAGGCTTATTTAGAGGCCCTTCTTGGACTTGTGGAGGTTGTTACCCAATCTCTACATTTAGAGAGGAGTTTTTGAAGATTGAAGGAAGGAAGTGGAAACTCTACTCAAACTTGTTCATTGCCATTAACTCTTTGTGAAGGTAGGAAATTCTCATCTCCCTTATTCAGTTTTCATGTTTGTTTCATGCTTATGCTACCTTGTTGTTGTTTCAATGTTTGTATGTTTGTGGGTATGTTGGGATGATTTGAAAACCATGTTATTTTGGATGTTTTCCTTTCATGTTTATGTTTGAAATTTTGAGATTTTTATTGCATGGGTGTTTTGGTATTACTCACCCTTGGAGAGGGAAGAAGTGACCAATTTTGGGAAAGGTCTGTTTAGTTGGACTACAACCAATGTGGAGTCTCTTCTCAGGTTGAGAAGAGGGAGAGAGGGTAGGGTGTTATGGGCCCTTACCCATCAACACAAACCTCGTATGAGTATGGCATGTTTAAATGGAAGAATAGAAGTTCTTGGTTAATAGCCCCGATTGGGCATATGATTTGGTGTTGTGCTTGACTTCTCCTATTGGAACAATCCAAATTTCCCTAGTGTTGATTTATTGTGAAAACCTTGTATGTATATGCATGCTTAAATTGTTCTTGGTCACCTGATCAGATTCTATTCCCTCCATGGTTCTAGAATGAGTTGCAGAAAACATTATAAATTCCTGGATGAGGGTCATGAAGAAAATTCAATTTAATTGTTGAAATTTGGGATTGATATCCTATTGTAAATTGTATTTCAAACTTTGTTGTAAATGGAAACGAAGCCGAGTTTTCTTCTTGGTTCTTTCTCGGCTGAGCCTTTGAATCAGGTTTGCCAATAAAATTGGTGTTATGAGTATATTTGGACATCATGTGACTTAATCGTGATTTAAATTTAGATGGATGAATCTCAAAAATAGGATGGAATTGATGATATTCAATTTGGTAAAATTTCAAGGTTTTCCTATGTTGAAAATGAAAATTATGATCATGGATGTAGATTTAGGTTGTATGGTTATTTGAATCAAACAATTCTTGCATTATTGATTTTAAACGGATAATCCATACTCTTGGTATATTTAGTTGTAATAAGTCTTTATAGATTTGCTTTAAAAAAAGGACAATTTATTTTTCCCCTTGATTATTAAGCAACAAAAAAACTTACACTTAAAAAAAAAGATTAGACAAAAAATATATTTTACATTGCTTTTGAAATTCTATACTTTGAAAAAAATTTCAAAAAAAAAAAAATACACTCCCAGGAGCAATATTGCTCACTGGAAATTGTATGGGAGGCCTTTTTAATTTGTAAGGGAGCAACAGAGAATATTCCTTTAAATATCCTTTTCATTTAAATTTTGTGATAAAACAAAATCAAGTTAAAGCATAATATACATGATAAAAATTCAAAAGAAATTCAAAATATATATATATATTATAACATCTCATCCTAACTATCTCCTCACCTATAAAAATTTATGAGTTTATTGCTTGCCCATTGGCCTTGGACGTTAGTTTAGAATGGATTTAAAATGATAGTTTGTCCTATCATATATCAAAGCTGTCTTGATGGGAGGGTGACGTCACCCTGCCACCTTGTCCCATCCCCATCTTCCTCCATATCTAGCGGCCAGTTTGGGAAGGTATAACATTTATGTTGGAGGGTGAGTTTGTTAGTTGTCATCACCTTTTAACTCCTTTTTCCTTGTCTTTGCTCATGTGCCACGGCTTGGGATGCATTTCCTCCCTCTTGGGCTGCGTGGGTAGGAGGGTGAATGATGCCATGTCAGTGACATGACATAAGTTGGGGTCTTTGGTATACGTTTGGGGGTTGTAGTAAAGTTTGAAAAAAATGAAATCTGCTTTAAAACAAAACTTCATCTCCTCCATGATATCAACATACTCTCTTTTGATGTGAAGGCTTGGATTTGTGTGGGGCCTAGGGAGAGGTGTTGGGGGTCAAATCGACTTGACTAGTGGCCAAGTGGGATGATTAGTGGTTAGAGGTAGGGTAGCTTGGATTAGTATAAGTTAGAGTTAGTAGGTAGGTTAGTTGTTAATAAGTTTAGTTGTTTTATATGTTAGTTAAATTGTTTCTTAATTTTAATTTGTATGGTATTTAATGTTTAAATTAAGTTAGTATTAGATGTTAGTTTAGATTAAAATAAGTTAGTTGGGTTGTTTTAATTTACTTATTTTATTCATGTCATGTAAATTAATTTAGGTGAAGTCAGTTCTAATTTGATTAAGTATAGATAATTGTTTTATTTATATTTGAGTTAAATTTTATTTTAAATAGTGCTTAATCTAAAACTAAGTTGGATTTTAAGTTATTATTTATTTTTAAGATAGTTGTCAAGTTGTATTAAAATGGAATTAGTTTAGTATGAAATTAATATTAAAATAAATTTAGTTTAGATTTAATTTAAATTCGATTAAATTTTTGTTGAGAATTAAGCTAAGTTGTAGTTTTAAGAAATGTTAGTATTTAATAGTATCTTGATAATTTGTTTAATTAGTGTTCTAATAACTAAAGTATGTGAATAATTTTAAAGATATTCTATACAAGTATATAAAATTTCCACTGTGATAAAACTTTTTAGAAATTTGATTGTTAAGATAATTAACCGATTTAATGATGAAAGATAAATCAATGATTAATGTGTGAAATTTTTTAAAACTTAAGATGTATCATAGAGATCCTATACTTAAATTGTAATCACAATCATTTCAAAACTTAGAGCAATTTAATTATTGTTAAAAAAAAAAAAAATTGTGTGTTTTTGCCCTCGTAGTTTGGGCATGACAAACCAACTATTTATCATGACACGTATACTATTTTCAAACTTTTCCAACTAGTATGTATGAATCTTTGTACAGATGAAATATTTGTTGGAATAGTTTAGAACAACTAAGAGGGAGGGTGAATCAATTATCCAAGGTCCAAAACTCCCAATTAAAATTTTTAGTGCTTAACACAAATCATACATATAACTGCTTATCATGTATCTTGCATGCATCCATAATATCATTCAAAACTTAAACTTGTAGATCATTGCCCTAGGTCAAAATCACTTTGTTGAAATCTAAACAAGAAACATAACATAATCATTCACACATATGACACAAGGATTTTACAGGAAAACCCAATTTGGGAAAAACCACCAGTAACATGCTACTAATTCTCACTCTTTTGAAGTGATTCCATGTGAAAGGCCAACCCTGTTAAAGTTTACAATACACATTGTTAAATGTGACCTAGTTAAAGGATTTCAATCACCCTATTAGAATTAGTGAGCCTTGTTAGAGGAATTTAGGTCATTCCATTAAAATTCCACCTACTTAAAGGATTTATAATGATTGTTAGGTCAACCTTAGGCTAAAGGATTTTACCCTAAACTGATACAATTATTAGAGAGTAATAGTAATGCTTGATCTGATAATAAAATACAACTCACTTTGCTAATTATAGATCTCTATTTACTCCTCCATTCTGCTTGGCTTCATTCACTTTAACTCTGATAGCTTTTTCACCCTTCAAGCATTCATCCTCTTACTTTTTATGCCAATTGTAGACTCTATAGTTTGGCCTCCATATGAAGCAATACCCTAGACCTCTTGTCTTCCTTGGGTTTTTAACACATTGCCAACTATCCAACCAACCAACTTTTCTTCATGCCTCGTATTCCCTTATAAAGAGAATTTATATTTTTGACCGCTTCATCTCATTCATCCATTCCAAGGTTAGGTAGGATTCATTGATTCTAACCATCTTTATATTTTTAGCTTCCTCTAGAAACTTCCTTCACAATCTTCCTTGAATTGAACTCAAGATGTTTTACCTTGAATTCTGTGCCACCAACTCATCAAGCTTATCTTCCACACAGTTCACACAATCCAAGAAATCAACATTGTCAAATCAGATTCATCAAATTCACAATCTTTCTCATAATACTCTCACTCAACATTTAGCTAACTTCTGATGCTCAACACATACTGTATTTCTCAACATCCACTAGCAATTCATTCAGCATGCACTAAAGTTTACTGATGGTTGGAACCAACTAAACTTTACTTGGCTTACACTATGTTTACTCGGTATATACTAAAAATTTACTTTTCTTGTCTCCAACTAGATTTCTGCTTGACTTGTAGTAACTTTTCTTGGCACCTACTATGCACTCAATCAAGATTAGTAGACTCAATTCTTCTTGCTCACTCTTCTAGACTTAATCAGTGTAACCAACCTTTGCAACCTTAAATAGATAATCAACACACTATATCATCACTTTCTCAACTAATCTTTGTACTACTTTTTCATATCATAACTCAACCTTTCCTCTAGGTGCTCTTGTTATCTTATTTTATCAAATCCTCTTCATCAATCAAACAAATAATAGTACTCAAATCAACAAACTAGTTGTCTTACTAGCAGGTAGCAGATTCGACATCATTGACAAAACAATGATTGAAACACATTCTCATACTTGTATCAATATTTTCTCAATAATATTTTGGCTTCCATTTGGATAGTAAGTATTAATCCAATAACTAGTGATTCAGACCCAACAATACTATTCACATATGTCATGTCCCAAAATACATAGTTTAGAACACTATCTAATTATTATTTTTTCTTTAGAAGGAGACCATTACTAAGTTGACAATAATAGTTCTACAACTTAATTTTTGTTTCAATTTTCCTTTAATCACTATCACAATCTACTTATTAAAAGTAACCCTAATGGTGTTAAATGTGTGCTTTACTCAATATATCAGTAATAATTCTACAAACATGAATCAATCTAACCTTATCACCAACTAGAAATAAAGAACTTCAATTATTTATTTATCAAGGTATAATTACATCTAATTACAATAGGAATTAAGGTAAAGAACTACAGTTTAAAATAATATCCAATGAATAACACATTTTTACAACAATGCAAGCTCTGCTAATACTTTTTACTTCACATTAAACTTTCCATTTACTTAACACAACTAGGAATACATCCAAAAAATAAATTTATATCCTAGTACTTCACATGATACAAACAATTCACTTGCACAATTATAAGCAACGGTCACCCTTTTCAAATAAAGGATGTAAGTAGACTCAATAACTCTAATGATGGTACATAATGGGAGACTCTCCCTTTACACTTTAAAACATAATGACTACATTTTCTTGCACGTGGAAAAACCATCAACAATCTTTGCTTCCAAGCTTTAGCTTCAATAATCACCTGCAGTGAAACACACACAACAATCCCATGGGAACACTTTCCTCCCAACCATAGGCCTTTTCAAGGCCTCCCCTACACTAGGGGAACCAATGCTAGGTGGGGTTCATGTACTATCACAACCATATTCACATACACATACTCACAACAGATTTTTACATTACACACAACCACTTTTACCATACACCCAAAAACTTGAGGCTTATCACTTTAGAATCACTTATTGATCCATTCAAGGGGTGAAGGTGGAAATCAACAATGAGAGACTTCCATACTAAAATAACATACACATGGCACAAGCCTTCACAAGGCTGTCCATAACATCACATACACCTTCACAAGGCTGCCCCTAACATCATATATGCCATTATAATGCCTCATACAACCCTTATGGCCCCCAAGTAAGGAAAACCCTTATGACCCCCAAGTGGTGTGACATATAGAACCCATAACATCCATATGACATTATTCTCCATCACAAGGAGAAACTCTCAACCTAATGCATTCCCCATACACCCTTCACCCCACAAGGTTCTCTTCCCTCCCAAGGGTGAGGCTCACCTTGTGAACTCCCAAACAAAATTGGCCAAACAAGAAAATAACCAAGGAAACTCAAGAAACACATGAACACCCAAAAAAACCTCAATCACATTTACAAAACATGAACCACAATGCTAAGACAAGCAACAACACAATATGTCAAGGTAAAAAATATGGCATGCATACACCTTTCCTCAAACTTGAAACTTGCACAAGCTAGTTGATCTCTCGTCTTCCTACAATCTTCCTTCCTTTTCCTTAGTCTTTTTTCCCTTAGCCTCCCAAATTTTTCTAGATCTCCCTCATTTCTAGTGGTCTACTAGTGTTCTCCTTAATTTCTTCACCACACACTACCCCACTCTCCATTCTCCAACAAATTCCCTAGATTTCTTCCCCCCAATTTGTTCCCCATGTCTACCTTTTTAAATTTGACCCACTAAGGAAAATCCACTTTTAGGTGGTCTACGAGGTGCATAGGGATTTTCCGAAGACTCAAAAATGCCCCTGACCCCAAGGTATACCATATGGGCTCTTAAAGGAAGTCTTAAACTAACCCTAGGGTAGGTCTTACCCTCCTAGAAATCTGCTCAAAGCTTACATGCAAAAATCAAAGTGGGGGACAACTCTCTTAGCTTTCTAAACAAGGAAACTCACCATAGGTCACTACATGGTTACCCAATGGTCACTTTACTACCCAAGAAACTCACTTGGAAAGCCACATCAAGCATGTGTCAATTGACACTACTTTAAAATACATCATATAAAAAACACTTGTCATGCCAACAAGGATACACAAAAATGATCATTACAATTTACAAAATACATTCTAAAACATTGTTACGATGATATTACAATTATAATTAGGTTATGCCCTCCTTGGGGCTAACCTTGGCTTCACATGGAAAATGACAACAATACACCTAGCAAAGGTTCTCCACATGTCCCTGGGCTTAAAACCTGCCCACTTGTGAAAATATTAGCAACCCAATATGAGGTATAAACATAATCATGATGCATAACATAATTCCATAAACTTCCATCATTAATAAAAAAAGAGAACAATATGTAAATTTATGTCAAAAATCATATAAATCATCATTATACATTTCACATTTACAAAGCTCCTCTAATCCATATTATACAACATGAGTAATAATGGTTACTCCTACTAAGTAAGTTACGGAGTTAGTCTACACAATCCGTACATGAATACAAGTATAATACAAAATCCCATTCCATATCATTAAAACATGACAAAGGAATCATAATTCAATACAGAGGTATGCTAATCATGAGATATTATACTACCTAAAACAATAATACATCAATTAAAACTAATGTTGTGAATGCATCAAATTACTATCATCATGACAATAACCATAGACCAAAATGGATAACCTTTCATAAATAACATGATCACATGTATTCCTCATTTAGTTAATTGATCAATATGTTGATGTGTATTGAATGCCATTTTCATTTTATGAATTACCCATCTACAATTTAAGTATTGCAACATCTCTCTAACTTCATGTCTATTAATTTTGGTTAACTCTAGTTCATTCTCAATCATCAATTAATCATCCAATTATATCATTGATGCAGGGTGCTCCCCTTAATACCATAAACTCATAACAAAAACAAAGAAACAATAGCAAATGCGAGAACAAAATATGGACTTCTTATTTGTGTTGCAAATGCAAAATTATAGAATTCATAAGTACAATATGCTAACCCACATGGGTGCCTTCAATACAATAATTTGCAAGACAAGCTACGAACTATCACCCAAAGCTATCCTAGACAATGTTTGGGCCTTTCTTAAATAGGTAGTTTTATGCTGCCCAAGATCTGACAGAACCTAACAAAACATATAGAATCGGCCAAATACATCTTTGACAATTATTTTGGAAATTTTGGGTAGCCCAAAAATGGAAGGCCATAACTCACGAACCCTTTTTCTGATTGGGAAATGCCAGGTCATGATCTACAAGCTCAAAATGGCACTAGCACCCTTTCATCGAGTTTTTAAACCTCATCTAGGCACTCTAAGGCCTCCAACGATGAGCTTGAAGATTTTTCTACAAATTTTTCCACCAAAAATCTACAATAACTTCTCTGATACTTAAGTTGGAGCAATGAGATTTTTATGGTAGGCTTATATCTCTAAAATGAACCTTCCTGTAGAAAATGAGAACATTATAAGCTCATATGAAAAACTTCCTAAAATAGAAAGTTCCCATAAATAGTAACCACCTTGTCTACTAGTCCTTGTTAAAATAGAAAAGACTAAAAAGAAAATATTTTTGGGTGATGCAAGATTTCCCTTACACCCAAGATGCTCTTGCATCAATCATATAAGAAAGTAACCTTGACTATCATTTACTTTTAGTTACCAATATAATATTTCAACATCAGTAGCTTGAATAATTTTATGCACAATCTCAACACTTGTTAATAGGTTACCACATTGTGGTTTCAAATTACTCTAGTCGTAATTTTCATAAGGGTACATGTAAGATCATGGTTGCTATGATTATCCTTTGGATTAGAAAAATTATGGATTTATTTATTGTATAAGAGGAGGGATCTTACAACATATGAGAGCTTAATTTGTATGCTTCCAAATGGGCTTCTCTAGTTGGACACAAACTCCAATTTTTTTTTTTTGAGTTGGATACCTCAAATTATAGAGTCCATACTCAATCATTAACCTATGGATTAGAAGATTCAACTCTTGATTCTTCAATCTATTTCTTTTGTTTCTCTTTAGAATTTTTCTTTTCAACTTGTTCAACTTCTTTATGTTGTGGCACTAGAATTACCACATCTATCAAATTTTGAACATTAACAATTTCTTCAATATTCTTTACTACTAATGCTAGAGAGACCATCTTTTCTTATTGTTCTAGCATCACCAATGAGACCTTATTTAGCTATGAATAATTGGAACCTAGGTGTAATTTCTATTCTTATGTGATTAGGGATTGTTGGAGCTTGTTGTTAAATGATTGTAGGTGAAACTTATTGTAAAGGAATTTTTATTATTACTTATTGAATTTTTTTAGCTCCTTGTTAAAATCCTCCTTGATTTTATCCTTTTTGCATGTGAGCATTTCCTTATGCTTGACATTATGGTTGTAGAGTTTTAAATAATATTGCAAGGTCTCCTATATGCGGTGAATTTTGACTTGTAGATGCTTCTTTCTTGCCTCACCTAGATTTTGGATCAAAATTTAACTCTTGTAGTTCTTTCTCTCTTGAGGTGGCTAAGATTCTTTGATGTACCTTAGGAAAGAATGAATTAAAATGCTCTAGTATGTGGAATATTCTCTATATTCTTAATTTCTTCTAACAAGAATTAGAGGTTGTTGATTCCTCTGAATGATCAATGCTCTTTGAATATATTATTCAATTATTTGAGCCTTCTCATCATCTTCTTCTTCTAACACAAATATCATTTGAATATAACCAGGTTCACTTATTTTAACTTTCTAGACAAGAGAGTTCAACTCTATAATGATGTCTTAGTTGTCTCCAAATTTGAGATTAAGGGTAGGACTACTATGATGTCTAAATGTGGTAGCACCATATTGATTCATGATGTAAAATATTTCAATCCTTGTGTTGAGGCCCTCCTTATAGAACCAATTTATAATTATGTGTGTTATGATTAATAAAAAGTAGAACAAAATATTGAGATATCTTATCCTTTCTTGATCAAAGTTTTATGTATGCTAAGATTGTGAGAAGATCATACGAGTTACTCCAAGGTTCCTTTCATACTAGTCCTTGACTGTAGATAAGCTGAATGGTAAATATAATTTGTTGTTAATCATGAGGGTCATTAATCTTTTTTTACTTAGATTGTTCATTCAAATCATAATACAAGGGATTTGTCAAAAGATATTGCAATAGGGTACTTTTTTGGGGTTTTTAAAATGTCATGTCCCATTTTCTAGCTAGTGAGTTTTGTTGTTCTATTAGTCTATTTTTGCTTGGTCTCATAGGAAAACTAGGTTTTCTATATGGTCAACAAAGTTTATGTTCTAGGCAATTTCACTTGCAAGTTAATTAGAATTATTTTAGTAGGTTTTCCAGGAACTTGCTATATTTAGTAAGTCATAAAATCATCATTCTTGGCATTTCAGGGTGGTATTGGAAGTGTCTTGTTGAGAGATTTTAGGTAAGATATCAACCATGCATATCCGAGTCCATCTGATGGGAGATTTTAATATATGAAGATTTAATAGATTTATTATAAAGTGACTTTATAACTTAAGCTGATATTTTTAATGTCAATTTATTATCTATGTGCACTTTATTTACTTAAGTGGGGGAGAAGGTTTTTATTTAAAGGAAATAAAGAAAAAAAAATGGCTAGGGATGTGAAGAGTCACGTTTTTGTTCTTAAAAGGGAAGATGAAGCACATTTCCAGCATGCTTAGTTTATGATTTAGATTTCAAATTCTTTCTTGGAGAGCTATTTGGAAAGATTCAACTTTCATCTCACTTGAGGACAAAAATGTTTGTGCTGGTAAATAGTGGATACAACCCCATTTTTCATGGAGACATGACACCATGTGTCTCGAATGTTCTTACAGGTTCTTTCCTATATTTCCAATTTGACTGTATTTTTGTAATTAAGATTGACCTTGATATTTGGTTATTATATTTCTCATATATAATTCAATAACATATTATGAGGCATTTTATGAAAATGTGGTTTAAATTGTTGGTTTACATTACAACATTCATCTATTTATGCTCTCAAAAATATTTTGAGATAAAGTTGGACAAATATTCATTTGTGATATTACAGAGGTATCAAAGTATCGAACCTACCATCATGTTGGATATATTTAGAGGTTTCTTTTTTAGAGATAAATTTAAAAAAAATATTAGAAGCAAATGTTCTGGAGAAATATTTTCATACATATTGTACCGACCCATCTTCTTCTAAGTTTGGCTTTAACAATAAATTTGTTAGAAATAAAGTCTCATGCTTTTAAATTGAGTGATTATTGTTATATTGGAGTTGATTGTGTTCTAACTATTTTACACATTTCCAACCTATAGCAGTTTCAAATATTACATGGTTTATTATCCATATTGTGAATTGGCAGCTCAAATTATGTTATCATCTATAGTTTGAGGTAAGGATAAAATAATCAACACTTTTTTATCAGCCATCTTTGGAATGGATTGATATTACAACACAAAGACTACTACCGAGCATTGAAGTTCATGGGGGAATATGTGGTAATGAAAAAAGTTTAATTGCAAATGTTATCATTGTGGGAGTAAACATTAGCTTGACTCTTATTTTGGAAGTAAGGCTTGAAGATTGATTATTTGAAAACTACTATTGTTAGTCCCAGCCTTCTAAAAGTAGGGATTAAAGTTTTTGATGCTCTATTTCATATTAATCTTTGTTTCGATATTTGTGTAAGCTCCTATATTTCACATTTAATTTATGGTTCTCCCAAAATATTTCATTAAACATAATTATTTCTTTATTATTATTATTTTCTCATTGGATATATTCATTTTTCCTGATAGTCTAATAATTTTGTGGCATAGGAAATTTGAGTCAGGCCAATCCATAATGGAAAGAGACGTGTCTGTTTTCAAATATTTAATGTGGCATTGTGCATGTGCTTCACTTGCCCCTCTATACTTGTGTTTCTAGAAACTTCATTTCCTACATAATAGAGGCCTGTCTAGTGGTAGGAGCAATGCAACATTCTACTATATGAAATACTATATAATTTTGGTATTAGATTTATTTTCTTTTGAAAAAAATTGTTTGCCATAGGGGTAGCCTTTACTTTGTTGCATATGATAATGAACATCTTGTACTACAAAAGTTTTTAAAGGCAAGGGGAAAATCAAAGCTTATAGGCAACCATCCATGAAAACTCTATGCAAAAAGAATGACTATATATTATGGTTCTTAGAGTCTTTCTGAGGTCATGTAGCCACGATTAATATTATCAACTATTTTTGTAGAAAATGTGATCTCAACAATTGTGTTCCAATTCAACTTAAAAAATTATTTCCTAGATTTTGTTTAATAATTTTTTATTTCTAATTATGTGCAAGAGATTTGAAACCTTAGATGTTATATACAAGAATTTTTTGCTTATTACCCAGTGATGGATTGACTATGGTACAATAATCCTGGGTGAAATTCATAATAGACATACAAAGCAACATGCTCTTATTTGACATATATTTATTTGTATAAGTCTTCTCTTTAACTCAAGAATCTAGTAGCTCTTGGCTATGGTACAATAATCTTGGGTGAAATTCATAGTAGACATACAAAGCAACATGCCCTTATTTGACACACACACACACACACACACACACACACACACACACACACACACACACACACACACACACACACACACACACACACACACACACACACACACACACACACACACACACACACACACACACACATATATTTTCACAAGTCTTTTCTTGGTGTAAGCTTCTAGTCCCATAGACCTTCGTTGTGGTCTTCTGTTGGACATTAATAATATTATGTTATAATATCTTATCTTATCTTTAGCTCAAGAATCTAGTAGCTCTTCGCTATGGTACAATAATCCTGGGTGAAATTCACACTAAACATACAAAGCAACATGCCCTTATTTGACATATATTTATTTGCACAAGTCTTCTCTTTAGCTGAAGAATCTAATAACTCTGAACCTTGATACCTTTAGTTCCTCTTTCCATTTATGATATATAGATTGAATCACTAACTATAGGGAGGTCTATTTTTGGTTCATTTCATTTAAACAAAATTTTGTCTTATAGGTTTTCTGGGTATTTTACAACAACTTGTTCACATTTTTCTCATTAACAACATTGACAACACAACGATCTGTGCAAAACCTCTAGGTATGTTACATTGTTCATTAAATGAGATTTTTGCATCTTTGATTTCATTGATGCCTAATTACTGAGAAAACTTGGTTTCAAATCTCCATTTGTATCTTCACTCACAAGTATTTTGAACTATAAAATGAATTTTACTTTTTGGTGCTTTTAATTTTTTTCCCTCTTTTAGAATTTTTATTTAAAGCTTTGTTTGTTATTATTTTAGTGAATATATTTTATAGTTTCAATTTGGTTATATATCTATGTTCCCTCCTTCCATGTGAACATATGTTGCATTTTTTGTTTGTAATTAGTACCAACTTGGCAATATGAAATACTTAACAAGCATTCATGCAAATTGTTTGAACATATGGACCTTAGTATATTTTAATATTAATTATTTTGGGCATGTGGCATTTTGCTAAAAAAAATGGATTGACTCTTGAGAAAAAATAGATACTTCATTTATTCTAAACCGCTTGCATACATGAATGATAAGGACTTCCATTTCAATGGTAGAATGCAATAAATTAAAAAAAATTAACGTGTTGGATAGTAATTTGGTTTAAGCTAGGTGACAAAAAATGTCAACTTCAAAAAGATCAGCAAAGTTTGGAGATGTCATAATAATGAGGGTAAATGATAACTATGGCAACATTTCTCTCTCTTCTAAAGCTTTGGTAATCTATACAAAGTCACTTTAAAAGTTAGAGTCAAAATCAGCTAAGCCTCTTGCAAATAATTTTTCTCAATCTATTTTCATTGTCATATGTCTTTTTGAAAGTGCTATACATTAAATAAATAAATTTTGAACAAAAGTTAACACACATGTGATGCAGACAAATTGTAGAAGCATTTAGATTGCCATACACAAACCTGCCAAGAACAATTGTTTGACTATTCAAGGATTGTAGATTAGATAAATTAGTTTAGAAAAAATATTAACATGCTATCTGTACATTTTTATAACTTCAAATTATATTTATCATAATGTTTATTTTTAAAATATTATAATTAAAAAAAATTAATTTAATATATATTTTTACAACATGTGTTGCGCTTATGTAGTTCTTGTCTGGTGCTTTTTCTTATAATTTGTTTTTTAGGTAGAAGGCAAAAGGTATTGACTATTTAAGCTATATAAATCTACATCATCAATCAATAACAATCATTTATCCAATAAAGACATGCACAATTCTCATTAGATTGCAAAAATGAGTATCCATTATTTTGGAAGTGTTGCTATAATTATTTTTCTAAAAAAAATTATATAGAAAGAATATAAAAGATCATATTAGTGTCAAAATTGCAAATTTTTTTTATATAGAAAGAATACAAAGGATCATGTTAGTATCAATGAATTCACAATGTAGTAATTAATTATACCTTAGTTTTTTATGAAGGACAATATCTCATTGTAGAATAGTAAATTGTCCAAATTATTATATCTAGTTTCCTATTTGGCATTCTTTGTTGTCAAGATCATTATAACTAATCTTTATTTGGTATGTCTAGTAAAATTAGGGTGCAAATGTCAAGGGAAAATGATAATATATGATGTCTATTTGACATATGCACCTTACTCAGTGGGGATCAATGTGTAGTTAAGAAAATCATTTCACATATTATATTGTTTGAATCATTATAGTTAATCTATAATTAGCATACTATTTTCATAGATAATTTTAAAATATGCACTTTACTTGGTTTGGATCAATGTGTAGTAAAGAAAATCATTTCACATCATATATTGTTTGAACTGTTATAGTTAATCTATAATAAGCATACTATATTCATAGACAATTTTGACATATGCACTTTACTTGGTTGGGATCAATGTGTAATTAATAGAATTATTTCACATATTATATTTTTTGAACCATTATAGTTAATCTATAATTAGCATACTATATTCATAGACAATTTAGAGATAATCTATGACATATTTTACTGTCGAAATTATTACTAGTAATCTCTATTTAGCATACTGAAGTGTGAAATACTGAAAACCACAATAACTAATATTATGGAATTCATTGTATATTACATTTACTAGCTTGCACCAAAACATTTTCCACCATGCCATCAGAATCACAATTAATATTTTTTATTCTTTATATGTTGCTAAGGTTGGGGGAAAATTCATTTTCTTCACCATTGCTTTAGATATCTTGCCATTGATGGAGGGCAATAAATGTTTTTAAAATTATCTCAGCCAATATTTACCACATACCATGTCTATTCTATTAAAATTACATTAGATATTTTTAATTTGATGAAAAATGTTATGGACATGTTGATCACATATGTTGTCAAACTTCTGTACAATACCACTCCATTTAGGTAGGCCATGTCTATTCTATTAAAATTACATTAGATATTTTTAGCTTCATGAAAAATGTTATGGACATATTGATCACATACAATGTCAGTTAATTATATAAATCTTTTGTACTAGACTACTCCATTTAGGTAGGGACTCAAGCTCTTTTAGAGCTCTTGTTATATAAGTGATATGTGGGACCCCTATAAATGTAATTTCTGATTGCTTTTATAATACTAGGAGTCAACATGGATGATATAGATCTTATTTTCTTTCATGTGTATCTAAGTCCGATGCCATGTTTCTATATTATCAACATTGCCAAGATTGAAAATTGCAAGTGTGGTGAATGATATTTGGTATGGGAAATATTAAGATGATTCTATATTATATGTGTACAGAGTCAAAGACTATAGTCATGCCTGCTTGTATAAACTATAGTTAGAGAAAGAAAATTGTTCAATACCCTAAAATTTGTATTATATCTACTACAAGTATTGTGTAGGTAAATTTCTAATATAGTTGTGAATCAAATTCTTGGTATATGTGATAATCTAAGTCGTAAGAAGGAAACATTAGATCTCTTGATATATTATTCCCGGTGGTGAACCTTCTAAACTCTTGTGTGGAAACAATCTTTATTAGTAGCACTGAGTGCATATTTTCTACAATTTATTGAAGCAAAGAAATTTGGTCTCCTTGGGTTTGCATAAAATTTGAAGGTTATATGCCATGTTGAGTGCCTTTCCCATGGTCATAAAAAGGATTTTCCGAAAATAAGGAATCATTGAAGTCATTGTTTCTGTAGCTATGTGGATTTATTTAGGAGTTACAAGATTGTTGGAAGCACTACTAAAAACAAGTAGATTGGAACATTACCATGTCTCATTTTAGAGAATGCAGAGATTGTAGTGGATCATCCATAATGTGAGACTAAATTGTCTTCAAACATGAACCAACATACTTTTATCTTTGAGGTTGAAGATTCTAAGTAGCAGATAAAATGATTGGGTTATTGAGAAATTGGCCTTACATATTTGTTATTCAAGATACCTTGACTACTGCTCGGTGGGTGAATGAAACTACAAGTCTATTCTCTATATATATACAAGGGTACTACATAGATTAAATATATACAAATACCAATTTGAGTTGAAGTGAAATGTAAGGATAAGATATACTCTGACTGCATTTTCCAATTTGATTGCATGCAAGACACAAAATTAAATAGATGTATAAAAACATGATATATGTGTTGCCTTAGACTATCTACAAAATCTTTAACAATAAATCCATCATAAAATGCTATTTTAGTTAGTTTGGGTTAGTGGGAGTAAGAATTGCAATCAAATATTCTTTTGGGTTGATATAGTGGTTATAGTCAGATTCAAGTAGAATTGTTGGAGGTTCTAGAATATTTTCTAGCTATAGGAAAGATGTACGCTCTAGAAAAAGTTAGAAAAGATCTTGTTAAGATACAAAATAAATAAATAGTTAGCCTTGAATTTCCAACCCGACATAATAATAGAAATACTTGACATGTATAATGAATATAACAAACTTCTAACATAGGTTCAAAGTGATTTGACCTTATGGATTGTATGGACTTTCATCCAAAGTTACAAAACAAGACTCATATGGCTAAAAATGAATATTATGAAATGGCCTAGGATCTCCTTGTGAAAGACAAGTGCATAAATTTTTATGAGGATGACAATAATCATCTTACTTGTAGTTTTGAAAAGAGAGAGCAGCCAACTACCACTAATTTACAACGTTCTTGTGATCACATAGAAGATGTTAAACATGATACATGTGTAGTAATGGGTAGTATAGAGGTAGAGGTTTTTTGTGGGGCTGCCGATACTAATGCTCTTGATGGTCATATTGATAGCAAATTAGAAGAGATAAAAAATGCAACCCATGATTAGGAATAAACATATTTTGAGAGTGTTGATGTTGATTTTGATTCAGACTTATGGGTATCCACATATGGTATGGATTCTTCTTGTGATGAATTTGATTATGATCAAAATGTTGTCTCTAATTCTTTTTCACAATTGGGTATGAAAGATGAAATTGATGTGGATATGCATGATGAAACACTTTCTCCCACCTCACATGCATTTGACTTATCTCATACACCTAGTAGTTCATGTCATTTGAAGAGTCAAATGAAAGTAACTAAAAATGAGATTATTGCAACTTTATCACACTTTGATGACATTAATGGGATGTTTGAAAAAACACTTTGGAAGGAATATATGAAAGGGAGACAAAGGGGAATTAAAGAGGAATCACTACATCTATTAATAATACAAGAATGGATGAAAAGTATGAAATTAAATTACCTATACCTTCTTTCAGATTGTGATCATATCTTTGACCTTGCATAGATTTATTCAAAATAACTAAGGAAGAAGGAAGAATAAGTAGATGTTTTTACATATAACATCATGAATTGCAAGGACACCCTTGTGGCTACTTTAGTGGCATTTCATGAAGCATAAAATAACATTCTTGAGTTGAGTCCAAAATTAGATTTCGCACACTCTAATTCAACCCAACATTTAGATATGACCATTAAGGAGGTTTTTAGTGATGACAACATGAGGGATGACTAATTTGATAAATATTCATGCACTTATAGTAGACATATTGTACTATATGATGAGGCATTGATAGAGGTTGAGGTTATGCAGTGTGACTATACAGTGAGGAGTGCTCATTATTTTTTGTTTGATCCACACGTGGAGGATGTGATGAGGCACAAATATGGATTAAATTTGAGATTGTTGAGCTCCCAAAACCTCTTGATATCAAAGGTGTGTGCCGTTATAGCTGGAGTGAGGTATTTAGTTGGGTAGTGAGCACTTCATTTTATGATAAAAGCACATGGATGAATATCTGTATTGATTATAAAGATAAGATGTTTTGGATGTTAGGTATCTGTTGGTATAATTGATTCATAAGTTTATAATAACATAAGGACAACCATGGATTGTATTATTCATCAATTATATTGTTTTTCATTGATGCCAAACAATTGATGTATATTATTTCATGTTGTTACTATATCTTTAGAAAGTTTATTGGTTGAAGGTATCGAGAAGCAATAGGGAAGCACCTTATTGGGGAACAAATGAAATGGTAAATAGAAATAATCTTAAATAATGGATTATCTTATTGAGTTATTGGAGACATGAATCTTATATGTGAAGTAATTCTTTATTGGTAGAAATGGAAAGTTAAGTATTATTGTTCAAGAAGTTTCTGCATGATGGAGAGATGTCTTTGTGATCATAAGATCTAGTTTTAGGGTTTGTGAAGCATGAAAATGATGAGGAAACAAATAAAAGAGAGAGAATAGTAGGTGGAAAAAATGAGAAAAGCTAGTAGAGTAGAGTAAGAAGAAAGAAGAATAGTGAATTCTATGTTGTTATGTTGATGAGCTTCATTGGTTCTGATACATAAAGGAAGTGAAAATTATATATCATTATTATTTCTATTACTTTCTCACCATTGTAGCAGTCTAAACCCCTTGGAAGGTTGATCTTAATCAGTCTATTGTAAAGCCTCTAACAAGGTGACATTCTTATATTAGAGTGTTAAAATCCTTTTACAAGGTTACTCCTAGCAGAGTAAAGGTCCTAATAAATCTAGAGGTAAATCCTATTACAAGGTACACTTAACAATGTTTTGTAACCCTTAATCTAGCAAGCTCCTAACAAAGTGTATTATATAAGAGTACTATATTTTATGGGCACCATTCTCACACCATGCTTTTCTCCCTATTCAATTTTCCATGACATAAATCCTGGTGTTACAATTGTTTGATGTTTATATTTTTTTCTTTTGGATTTACTATTTGTTTAACCAATAACAATACTATAGGTATAAATGGAACTTATTGGTAAATTATGTGAAAGGAATAAGCTAAAGTTAGAAGTTGAATTTGGTGATTATTGATTCACTCACCTCTTAGTAATAAATCCTATACCTACAATTGGTATCAGACCATTTGTCCTTGAACTGGAAGCATAACTTCTTTGGGAAAAGGTCACAAGATGTATAGGAAGGAAGTGTAAAAGTTCAAAAAATATGAAGATGATTTTGGGACGTGGGAAAGTTGGATGAAACTAAAATTATCAAGACTTGGAGACAATACCAAATTTTTTCTAACCATAGAATATACTGAACCTACTGGACAACTTGATGATGCATAGAAGAAGACAAAGCTACTACACAAGATAGTAATGATCAAACTGACTAGTTCTTTAAATAACTCAGAGTATATTGATATCCAAGGTCTAAAAATAGCTAAAGAAAAGTGGGAAAAGTTGTTAAAGGTACATGGCGGAGATACACATTATGTGGAAGCCAAAGTAGAAGAACTAAAAGGAAATTTGGATGCAATAAAGATGAACGAGAATGAGACTATTGTATAGTATGGAACAAAAATCAAAGAATTTTTTTGCTGCAATCAAAGGAGTTTGAGGTACTATTAAAGAAAGTGAAGTTGTAAGTAAGATGTTAAGGACCTCCCCTAATTGATATGCAATTAGAGTTTCAACTATACAATAACTGGGAACTATTGATAAAAGTAAGATTACTATTGATTCACTTATCGGTAGGCTAATAACGTTTGAGCTAATCAACTATGATAATAGTCAACCAACTAGTGAAATTGTACTTCAAGCTTTTGGTAAGAGAAGACACACAATGAAGAAGAAGATTTGTTGATGATGGAGAATACAAAGGCCTAGCAACAGAAGAAAAAGATTTAGAAGAATTGGAAACCCTAATAGAAAAAAGATTTCCCAAAGGAAAAGGTAAATACAAAGGAAAGAGTCCCATTACATGCTGGAATTGCAGACAAATTGGTCATTTTGTACATAGATTTCCTAAGAAACCTAAGAAGGAATAAAGTGAAGAGAAGACAAACTACTACAAGAAGAATAGATACTTTGGACAAAAAGGAAAGAAAGCATGTTATCTAGTTTTAGATAAAGCCAATGAAGAGGATGCAAATGGAGATGATGAGGAGATAGTCTTTGTTTCCAGAAAAGAAAAATCATATATTGAAAAAGAACTTATCAGAGAAAAAAAGGTGTTAATCTCATAGGTGGACAAAAAGATGACTAGATAATTGATAGTGGATGCACACATAATATGACTAGATACAAAGATAAGTTCTCAACCATGGAACTATGTGATGGAGGATTAGTAAAATTTGGTAATGGATTGCCTTGCATGGTAAGAGGAAAAGGTACAATTAATCTAACTAATGATATTGTATGTGATGAAGTTTATTGAGTTGATGGTTCATAATATAATCTTTTGAGTGTTTCACAATTGAACAATAAAGGTTTTAAGTTTGAATTTAGTAATGAGAAATGCAAAATATTTGAAAAGAATGGAAGACTACTTGCTACTAGTGATAAAAAAAAGACAAACTTTTAAAGTTACATGTACATCACCAAGATAATGTTTGATTACAAAAGTTGAAGAAATATGGTTATGGCACAAGAGATTATGTCACATATGTTTGAAACAATAGTCCACCAAGATAATTGAGAGTTGGGGGGGGGGGGGGGGGGGGGGTTGTTTGAATCAATTATCTAACAGTTAAAACATTTATCTTCTTTAAATAAACTTAACCGTTCAACCAAAGTAAACAAAAACCATAATAAGATGCACATAGATAATTATACTAGATATATTAACTAGGAAAACCATTGATTAGAGGGAAAACCCTGATGGGAATGATGCCCACAAGATATACTAATATAAATATTCCTTTTTAGAGGATAGACCTTGTTAGGAGTCTATTACAACATTTAGTATATATAAGTCCCTGTAAGGAGACTTTGAATCCCTATTAAGAGATTTCAACCTTGTTAGGAGTTGTTCCAAGCTTGTTAGGAGTTGTAGTACAATGTATGCAAGAAGAGCCCACTGCCCAAACATGTAATTTCAACTACAAGAAGAGCTCACTACTCAAACATGCAATTTACTATTATTTTCTTCTTTCCTTTGTTCTGTCAACCAAACCAAACACTGTTAGGCCTTATAGACCAGCTTATGAACCTTAGATCCAAATATCAAACCTTGGATCACTCAAAAAAACCTCAGCAATGAAGTTTCCTTCACTTTCACTCTGCTCTGTTCAACTTTGCATTCCACTATCTCTCCTACTTACAATTCCATACAATACCATACTCATCCATATCACAATAAAGGAAAATTTCCTTCCTTTATACCAAGTCCATAAAACAATTTCTTGAGTCAGCTATTAGACCTTCTCAATTAATTATTATAGGACCACATTAAGAACATGTTACACTAGGGTGTTTTTTAGTGGTGAATATTCATAATTTGCAAATCTTAGAATTTTTTTGCTAGTAATTTGGCTTATAATTTAAGATTTAATGCAACTTAAATTGCCACATTTTTATTAAATTTAGTTCTAAAATATTTAAATTCGCTCAATAATATATTTTATTAAAAAATTTAAATTCAAAGATTTTCCACAATATTATATACATGATTAGATTTGATTCACCTAAATATTATAAATAATTGAAGAAATTAAAATTAATTCCCCAATAATTATCATAATTATTAGTTATTTTATGGATATATTACCAATATTTAGTTTTCACTATTGATTTAAAATATAATCTAATTATCCTCATAATTTCCATGAGATAAAACATGTTTAATTTTGATTTGTAATATTCCATGACCATTAGCGAACTTCCTATTATTATTGAGATTCACCAATATTTTCTACTGAAAAATTATGATTCCAAAGTAATCGCCAATGTAAATAATATTTAAAATAAAAAAATTTAGCGATTCGCCAATAAAAATAATTTGGTTTTTCAAAATAATGCAATATTTGCCAATTATTTATATCTTTTTCTGGAGGGGGTTTTCTTAAAGTTTACCCTACATTACACTTGGTGATAACATTAATCTTCCGCCTTACAGCTTGAATATCTTTCTATACATGTAATATTATGTTTAACGAACTTAGCCAAATCATCACCAACATGTCTTCTTCACATCCTCAACCTTGATTCTCAAGATAACAACTTTGCTAAGAGATATAACAATTTTATCAGAACATGCCTTTGTAAACTCGATCTCAGAACACACATCACCAAAACTTACATAACTTTTTCAGACTTATCATTTCTTCTTCCAACATTAATTGCATATACTAGATACTCAAAAGTATCTCCCATAACCTTAGATAATTAGAATACTCAACTAGTTGTCCATACCTATTTTATCTTTCCATTGTTCTTCTATCAAATAACACATAAAATTGCTATGTTGACATCAATGACAAACTTAGTCATGAATGTAACATATCATCATAGTAACTATCTAGAATATTCCCCCATAGGAATATCATTAGAATTCATGCTTCCAACAATCTCCCCCTCTGGCATTAATTGCAACATAGATGAAAACATCTAGTTCTAAGAATACCAACAAAATACTGTTCATCTTTCTTTTCAAATCCTCTTAATCAATCATTCTCCCCAATTGATATACCTCAATGTGCTTTCTATCAATCTATCATTCCATGTTGTACTTCTTTTGAACATATTGTTCTTCCTCATGATCTTCTCATGATGTTTTCTTTATGGTGTTTTTCATGCCAAACTTCTCTCCCATTGACATCAATGTTAAAGATTTCAACAACCATCAAACTCAACAATTGATTCTAACTAGATCAAGTTTCCAAAGACACTGTTCAAAACAACATCCAACAATAGTCCTTGATGACTCTGTCCATCACAGATACTCCCCCATATAGGAAGCATTAGCATTCAATCCAGACAAACAATGGTGCTCTGTTACACTGGACTAATGCACTCTTGCATCTTCTACTCTAATATAGGAAGGGGTATAACCCCTAGCATACCTCACAAATACTCAAAAGTCTCTTTCAAAAGAGGTTTAGTGAATATATTTGCAATCTTCTCTTTAGTTCGCACATACTCCAATCTAATTTCCTTTTTTGCAACTTTCTCTCTCAACATGTGATACTTAATAGAAATGTGCTTGGTCTTTTAATGGAACATTAAATTCTTAGATATATATTTACCATGCTTGTGTTGTCTCAATGTATGACAATAGGTTCATTGATTTCTATCCTTATATCCTTAAGCATTTGCTTCATGCAAACAACTTGATTGTAATTGTTTGCTGCTGCAACCTATTCTACTTCCACTGTAGTTTGTGATGTACAATCCTATTTCTTGCTTAGCCAAGAAACCAATCTTCCTCCAAGAAAGAACGCTCCGCCACTGGTACTCTTTTTGTCATCCATAATATCTGCCCAATCAGCATTAATATAAGCACTTAGAGTAAAATCATTAGATTTATCATACCAAAACCCAAACTTTGATGTTCGTTTTAGATATCTAAATATCCTTTTGACTACTGCATAATGTGCTTCTTTGGGATCAGTTTGGAATCCTACAAGAATTCCAACTGCATTTGCCATATCCAACCTTGTGTGAGTTAGATATTGTAATCCGCCGATCATAGATCCGTACTTCTTTTTCTCAATAGTAGGTGTCTCATCCTTTGTAGATAACTTTTGTCTAGTTACCATAGGTTTTCTAATGGGTTTGTATCTTTCCAAACCAAATTTTTTTTTAGTAAATTCTTCAAATACTTAGTCTGAGAAATAAAGTTTCCTTCTTTATTCTATACAATCTGCAATCCTAGAAAATATTTCATTTCTCCTATTACACTCATTTCAAATTCTTTCTTCATCTCTTCAAAAAATTTCTCACTTTCCTCATCATTTCCTCCAAATATGATATCATCAACAAATATTACCAAAATCATCAAACCATCTTTAATTTATTTCTAATATAGATTACTGTCTACCATACCTTTTCTATATGCAAGCTTTTTCAAATGTTTGTCCAACATTGCATACTAGGTTCTGGATGCTTGCTTCAAGCCATACACCACTTTCTTCAGTTAGCATACTATGCCCTTGTCATCTATCCAAGGACAACCTTCAGGCTATTCAATTTATACCTCTTCTTCAAGTTCTCCATTTAGAAATGCTGACTTGACATCAATCTGATACACGTTGAATTTCCTTTGTGTTGCATAGGCCAAGAATAATCTTACAGCTTCTATTCTAGCCACAGGAGTACAAGTCTCATCATAGTCTATTCCTTGTTGTGAGTAACCTTTACATACTAATATTTCCTTATTCCTTACAACTTCACCTTGTTCCTAAATACCCATTTAGTTCCTATCACATTTTTGTCTGCTGGTTTAGGGACCAATTCCCATGTCTCATTCTTTACCATTTGATCCAATTCCTATTTCTTAGCTTATTTTCAACAATCATCTTTACATGCTTCATCTACATTCTTAGGTTCAACTTGAGATATCAAATATAGTTCTTCATTGACTCTACTTCTTGTCATGACACCTTTATCTCTGCTTCAAATGATCTGCTCGGATGGTGATTCTTTATCATATTCTTTGTTGAAGTAGGAGTTGCTATCTCAACTCTTGGCTCTATTGAAGGTTTTGAGTTTTGTTCCTTCCTTGGTTCTCCTTCATTTTGCAAATCATTGTTAGTCTCAAGAAATACTTAATTATTCCTTGGCTTAGTAACAACATCATCATTTGAATTGTAATCAACTATTCTCTCTTGTATCCTAAATTTTTCATCAATTCTCACATTTTCACTTTCCATAATAGTCTTCTCAGATTATAACATCTATAAGCCTTTCTTTTCAATGAATAAACAAGAAACATACCTTCATTACTTCTAGCATAAAACTTACCAATATCATCATCTCTTTTGATATAGCACTTCCATTTTTTTTGAAATACTTAATTGTAGGCGAGTGACCAAACCACAGCTCGTAAGGGGTCTTGTTTGTGTCTTTCCTGACTTGTACTCTTTTCATAGTGTAGACTGTTGTATTCATAACTTCTCTCAAAAAAATCTTGGATACATCATTCTTAGCTAACATAGCTCTTGCTACTTCTATAACTGAATTGTTCCTTCTGTCTACAATACCATTCTGTTTAGGAGTTCTCAGAGCTAATAATTGTCTTTTGATTCCTTTTTCTTCACAAAACATGTTAAAATCATTTGAAGTAAATTCTCCTCCTCTATTTGGTTTTAAACATTTAATCTTCATAATAGATTCATTCTAAATTCCATTTTTGAATATCTTAAACTTATCAAATGCCTCATATTTCTCTTTAAGAAATTCAACCCATATCATTCTAGAAAAGTCATCAACTAGAATCATAAAATACATTTCACCATTGAATCCTTTAGTCTTCATAGGACCACAAGGATCTATGTGTACAATCTCCAACTTTGTTGTAGTATTAAACTTTTTGTAGGGAAACGAAGTTCTATTATGCTTTGCCATCACAAATTCCTTGCAAATTGTGTTAGTAGGCTTTACAATCTTAGGCAAATATTTGAATGCAAACATACTACTAGTCTTCACAATACTGTCAAAGTTTATATAACAAAATCTCTTATACCATAACGATCTATTATCTACCTTTGGAAAAAAAGATGTCATTTCAGTAGGATTCAACTAAAATAAATTACTTTTAGATTTGGTTCCTATTCCAATTACCTTTCCATCTTTATATCTTATCATGCGTTTCTTCTCTATGAACTGCAATTGATATCCTTTGTCCACTAGTTGTCTAACATGCAAAATGTTGTGCTTCAAACCATCAACAAAATATACATCATTAGTGTTAGTTTTAACATCAAGAGTTATAGATCCAATACCTTTAACTTGGCATGCTGCATTGTTTCCAACTTTGACAATGCTTCCATCCTAACTTTTGAAGTCAAAAAACTTGTTGATATCACCAGTCATATGATGTGAATAACTACTATCAATTATCCAATCAAATTTCTTCTCAACTTGTGATATTGATGCTACATTTTTTGGAATTTCTTCTTTAATTGCCACAAATCCTATTTTATAATCACTAGCACTTACTGCTTGTTCATCAGAATCATTTTCTTCATTTGCATAAAAACACTCTCTGTCTTTTCTAGGTTTGTAATTTCCTTTATAATTTTTCTATATTTTGGGACACTTAGATGCATAATGACCATATTCATCACAAGTTCAACATTTAAAGATTTTCTTACCTCCTTGTTTTCTCCTTACTAGAAGGGCTATTCCTTCTTCAATCTTCTTGTCCTCTTTAGATTTGTTGTTGCTAGTGAAATCTCCTCTGGTACTTGTGCTTCTTGATAAACTAGGTTGAATATTCAAGGCACTGTAAGTTGTCTATGTTCTGGTCAATTCTTTGGACTGTCTAAGCTCATTCTCAACTGCTTCAAGTCTTCTAGGCAATGTTTCCTTTGTGAAATCTTTGGTATAAGATATCAACAACTGTAATGCCCCGCCAAGGGATCCAAAGAATTAACCTAGTATTTCACTAAGTTTGGTAACATTTTTTTTTTTTTTTACAACATGAAAGTAAATACCACATATAACTTGTATTAATAACGGAAGCAATAGCAATGTCCATCTAAAAGTAAACATAACATACATAACCGATTTCATTCTTTAATAATCCCTTAACGTTGAGTTACATCTAAACTAACTAACATACATGAATCCATCTAGTACAACATCCACATGAATAATAATGATAAGTCTAATGTTCATACATTACATTTCCAAATGTTCAATCAACCACTATACATGTCACAGGGTATGAAGGCTTAAAAGAATATACATATGTGAAATAAAGTACATCATCCTATTCCAATCCATGATACATCATCATAGAAGACATATACATCCATCATAAAGATCAAACAAAATAAACTAAGTGCACGGTTCCTCCCAACCATTAATAGCATCATTAGACCATCGTGGATCCTAGCCATCCCTCCGTGCGTAACATTCCAAGGCACCAAAGAGATCATCGGCTATAAACATAGTAGGAATGTCACTCCTAAAACATCCTACTAACATGCAAGTAAAAGCATAAGATAACTGTCATGTCCCCTTTTCAAATAATTAAAAAATAATAATCTTTGCTAAGACAGGCAGGCCCAAGAAAGTGAAGTTTCGGAAAAAGGGAGTTAATCTTTGGAAACCGTTGGACTAATAAATGATAATTATTATTAAAATATGTTTCATTAACCTCTCTTGGACGTGAGTTACAGTTATGCCCTTTTTAAAGAGGTTTGGAGGCATTTTGGGGGGATTCCAGAACTTGATTTTTGCTGATTCTTTGTTATTCTTCAGAGGCTGCCAAACCTGTGGAGTAGGAGACCCAAGAACGGGAGTTTGCAGGTTTCCAGGGAGACCCAAGAACGGGAGTTTGCAGGTTTCTAGGAAGGCTAAGAATGGGAGTTTGAAGCCATTCCATGTGCATGCTCATACAGAGTTTGCCTTTGTGCTGAACAGTGCAGATTTGTGAGTTTCCGGGTGTATTTTTGTAAGAGTTTGGTGTTTCCGGTTGAGTATTTCATATCAGTTTTGGTTGCTGCTGTATTTTATACTTTAAGCTATTAAAATAGAGCTGAATATATATATTGGGACGTGATTAAACTTCTGAGATAGATTATTAGTGTTCTTGTGGTGTTTCCGGGCATATTTTGTGCTATTTCGGGAGCCCGATGAGCATAGTTTTGGTCCTACATTTTTGAGCTGTTGTGTAAAGGCTATACGGATCTGGAAATGTCAATTTGTAGGATGTTATGCTGCTGAAAGTTCTGTAAAAATTTCCATTTTCAGATTTATTAATAATTTGTGAAGTTGTGAAGCTTTTAGCACTATTTTCAACATACCCGATTTGGGGTTTCTTGAGGAATTTGGTGGATCTTTGGGATATTAGCTGTTTGATTTTAAAGATCTGATTAGAGTTTGGAAATATCATGAAAAATCAGAAAAGGGACATTTCAATAACACCATCTAACATATGCAAATCATCAATATAAGAAACATACCAGTAAATACATCTATCATAAGGTATATCATCTATCATAATTCTCTAAGAACATAATGAAGATAAATACCAACCAAGAATACTCCAGCCACGGTGTCTCAAGAGGATCTCAAATGATAAGAGTGGAAAATACACTACCACCCGACCGCGTGGTACCTAAGTGGTCCACTCCCACCATGCTGAGGATATATTCTCAAGTCCCAAACAGGCTATCCATAACACATATCAAAAATTTCTATAGTCCAGGAATCCTAAAAGTATACTAACTCAAAGGTTCCAATCACGAAACTGACATCTACTTCCCAGAGGCACACAATGACATGTATGAACCTACTATGCAAGCGAGAAAGTGTCATCGCAATTATCATGTACAAGTTACCCTGGCAGTTAGCTAAACTCCACGGGTCCATACTAATCTAATGCGGCCACTAGTATCCTCTCATACTGACGAGGCATACTACAGAATGCACGGTCACAACCATGCGTTCTCACTACTCCCATCCTAGCCTGTACAAGAACTCAAGGCATGGGCGAGAACATCAAAATAATTATCTTTTTAGGTTCATTTAATCCCAATTTAGTGTGTAAATGTTATCACTTATTAACCAAACTTACAATGAGTTACCCTGGCAGCCACTTAGGGCCCCGACCCCCATTGCAAGCCACTTCCCGACACTACAAGTAGATTACCTACCCTAAGCTCGTGGAATCATAAATTTCAAAATCACAAAAGATAATCCATAATAAAATCATCAAATATGCATAAAAGCATCAAATATCCATAATAAAAATCATCAAACCTCCAAGATAAGAATCATCAAATCTCCATGAGCATCCGAAAAGCATCCATAGAAAATCATGACCACAACAGTTCTCTATTGGAAAATGAAGGCATCACTGATAATCATAAGTATCCATTGGTTCTCAATAATCAAAATATATCTCAAAATAAATCACAATATCCATTGGTTCTCAATAAGCAACCAAGAATATCTCAAAATCATACTGATCAAAGACTCCAAAATGGTTGAGTCAAATATGTCACAACATGATATCATCAATAAATAAATCCACATTTCAGTCCCATCATGGCAACTAGAAAATAATCAGGATAACTGATCGATGACTCAAAAATGATTAGCTCAAGTGTCTCATACACATACATCTCAGCTTTACACATGAAGACTGATGAACAAATACAAAAATTTCATAGAGCATATGATCACATAACCATGGTTGAGCTTATAAAGATCGAGACCAAATAAAATCAACATGCCAACACATCTCATAACCCTCGAGCCTCTGGTAACAACCTAGGACTGGTCAACACTAGTTAACCCAAAACCCAAAACAAGAAGCATAAGGAATACACAATGCAGACACATGTTTTGGTTTTGCTATCTTACATAGTTAAATCAAGTGTAGAGGTTTCCAGTTTTCTGTTTGCAAGTATATTTTCAAGTGTCTTAAGTTTCATCATTTGACCTACAAGTCAACCCATTTGTTCCCCGATAGCATTATCCTTCCATTATTAAGAATTATATTCTAAAAATAACTTAAGGATAAATATTCACTAAACTGATCATCATTGACCTTTAATTAAATTGTTCTCTATATTTAACCATGATCCATATTCTAATTGATTAACCTTTCAACTTTTCTAGAATCATTAGTCGTTATATTATAAGAGGACCAATTATCATTCTTCGAATAAGAGATTATAAATTTATTAGAATGATCAATTAATATCGGATCACAATCTTTGACCTTTTATCATTCTAATAATTCTCAATTATATATTACTAAGTCTTCACCATTAAAATATCTAAAGTCGTTATTCAAGTCATAAGAATAAGACCTATCAACTTGATATCAATATTTCTACAATCTCATTAAAAGAATTATATCAATTAAATCTCTATTACATAACATAATTATTAATTAAATTCAATTAACTCTCATTAATTGATTTAATTAATAATTGCATAACCATAGCAATGTTCCAATTAATATTAGCTGACTAATAACTAACAATGGTTCAAAGTTGACTATGATCCAATTCCCTTAATACTCATATTAATAGTTCAATAATGACTTGTTATTGTTTAATAACAAGTTACATTTGGAAATCTATAATGATCACATTCGTCATTCTTTATGAATACTAATGTTTCCTTAATTAATTCGTATTAATGATAGTCATTTCAAGATAAATCTCAATCGCATAATATAATTATATTGACAACTCAATGAATATTAATCAATCATACTTCAAACCAAAAATTAATATCTTTTAGATAATCTCCACTAGATTAAATCTAATCAAATTTATTGATAACTATTTAAGCCATTATTTATTTTGTTAGACCCAACAAACATTAATAAATAATAAACTCATCAAAACTATAAATAATCAATCTAGAGAATCCCTCCATAAACTTCATTAGTTAATATTTAACTAACTCTTAACACCATTAAGATATATCAATAATTTATTTAATAATACATAACGTATTATAATAACATAATAACTCAAATCATAGTAATGTTATAACAATGTTATAATGTAACCATGACCCCTGGTCAATAGATCTTAACCAATATCGTTAAAGTCTCTTAATTAAAATCATCATAATAATCATCATTAAATATCTTTACCATCCCTTAATTATCTAATATATATATTAAATAGTAAATAATATTAAAAGTCCGCTATATAAACTATATTAATATCTCTTCTCTATTAATAATAATTGACAAATTATTATTAATCATATATCATTTATCATTTCAATAAGTCGATTTACAATTTCCTTTAAACACTTCAAGGACAATAATCTTCATTGATTTTAAGTAAATCAATTTCATTCAATTATTTAATTTCACTTATTACTATCTCTATTCTTTTAATTTTCTCTCATTAAAAAATCTATTTACTTAAATTGACTAATAATTAATTACACTTCTTCTACTATTAACTAATCTTAATTAAATTTGATTTAATTAGATTAGATAATAAATCATATAAAACTAATTCATATTAATAAGATTCTAATAAGGGAAGATTACAATAATATCTTTAATTCATTTCATGATTTTAAATATATTATTTTTGTGAAGTTTAAGCATAAAGAACTCTTGGTTATGGGAAATGAAAAAATATCTGTCCTTGAATAAAATAGTCTCAGTACGACGGTCATATCTCCCTAATGAACCATTGGATCAGCTAAAATTTAAATATGTTGGAGAGGGCCAAGTTGCGCCACTTCTGACTAGAGCGATCGAATAAATTCAATCACGATAAAAAGTTATGAATGATTGAGTTTGGGTCTATCCAAGGGGCAGCGATAGGACAATCTGTGATGAATTAAGAATTTCCTCTTAAAATAATTGTTCTCTAAATTTATCCAATAATTTCACTAATGGATTTGGCCATAAATCTTGAATCCATTTTCAAATATATTTCAATTTGATTCTAATTCGAACCCAAACCCGTTTAGATCTAATTACTTCCTTAATTGGATCTAAGATTTTTCTATTGTTTTCTTCTCAACCAAACAGCATATCTAGATTCCTATTTCAATTATAGATTTAATCACAGAGAGTATTTAGATACATATAACAAACATGATGAAGACAGGAAGAGAAATAGTGCAAATAGAATATGTGATTATCACAAATGCACCTGGACACTGATGCTAATCCACCATGCCTCAGAAATCCATAAAAAAATCCCTTCCTTCTCTATCATTCACAATTCCTCCAAGATCCAAGCCAACCGAATCCTCCAAGAAACTAGAAGTGCTAGAAGAAGCATATAAGCATGTAGAAAAATATATGAACTTCTCCCATCCATGTAAGCTTTGAAGCTTCCATTTTAAGCTTGTAGCTTCTATTCAGCTTCCAAGAATGCCTGAATATAAAGAGCTCTCAAGAAACCTTTGGAATGCTTCTTGAAACAGCTGGAAGGTGTCACCAACTAAGCATGGGTCTTTTTCAACCTTTTTGATAAGTCATAGAGTTGTAGACACCTTGTGCTTAATTGATGCACTAACCCCCGTGTTGTTGACACATGTTAATTCTCATGCAAGCTTATAACTCCAATTTACTTTACTCTTTCCAATTTAATTTATTTATTTATTAAGTCTCATGCACTAACTTTAATATCTCCACTTTTCAATCTTAATATATTTATATTTTAATCATATGAGATTTAGAATCTTTTAATAATTTAAAATATATTTTTCACTTTTAAACTTTATTGCTAAAATATTTATTAGCTTTAATAATAATATTATTTAGTCATTTATTTATAAATGAGCTCCAAATATATTATAAATATTGTCACATTCCAAATTTAATATTATAACTTTTATCTTCCAATTTAATTATTTTATTTTCAAATTTAATTATTTTATTTAATTAAATTTCTAATTAATTAAATAAAATAAATATTAAAATATCATATTAATTTTTTATTTAATTAAATCATTAATTAAATCTTTTAATTAGGCTTAATTAATAGAAAATACTCCAAAGACTCACAAAGGTAAAAATACGAAAAACCCATCATAGCCAAAATACATACAAATCAAACCAAGGGGTTTATATCACGAATTACATCATCTAACGCATTCGGAGGGTACTCAACTTAGATACTTGTCCTAATTTTTCAATTAGAACAAATGGCTTAAAGGGTTGGGATTTGGACTTGAGAATTTATCTCCCCTCTCTTATCATTGAGATAATTTGATAGGGTACGCTCATCCTGGCAATTCAGAGAAGTCGATACCTGGTACCTACAACCTGCATAAAAACCATGCATGTACAAGCACAATATATACTAAACTAAACAAGCAATGGCAGGAAGTGGTGCATCGTGTAGATCCCAACTAGCAGGTGACTACGACTCCCTTCCTTAACCACATTAGACACGCCATTCAAAAGTAAACATGCAAAGAAAACATGCACACCATACACATGCAAGTATGGGGTAAGTATCCATAAGAAAACACATATGATAATAAATCATCTTACTAATCATCATTAACTACAAACACTGAAAATAATCATCATACATACATGAAATGTAGAGTCTAAGTAATCTCATCACATATCAACTGAATCCATAGCACAATATCTGATAATCTCATAATAATGTTACTAACCATCAACATGAAACTAGCTCTAAAAGAGTTCAGCAATGATAACAAAATGCGAACTAGGGGCAGGCACTACAACAACTATATCATTTGAACTGCTGACTTAAATGGTGGTGTTAAGCTCTTCAATATCTTCCATCTAACCTCATCATCTTTGGTTCCTCCTTGAGATCTAATACCTATAGTAATCTTTGATATTCTGCCTACAAATGTTCTTATAGATTCATCTTCCATCATTTTAGCATCTTGAAATGCACGAATCCAACTTTGTAGCCTTAATTTCTTAAAATGTTCATCACCTTCAAAAACTGTTTTTGAAAGCTTTCCAAATCAAATCAAAAGTAGCAAGCGACTTTACCTGATTGTGTTCAATTTCAAGAAGTGTAGTCAATAGAGCTTCTCTAGCTCTCATGTCAAACATAAAAAAGATCTCTATTAGTGAATAGTTTTTCCCAAGATCTTTGGAAAATTTGAACAAGGGAGAAAAATGGAAACTAACAAATTGAATTCCTATTTATTGTTAAGGAATTCTCTACTTTAAAGATTTACTCAATATTAATCAAGGTGCAACTAACCTTTATAAAAAGATAATCGTTCTTCCTCTTATTCAGGGAAAATCTTCCTAATAAGTATTTTACTGTAAGTACTTAAAATTTCAAAATCATCTCACAAATACAAGATAAATGTTGATGCTAAAAAACTACTTAACCTTAACAATCAATATCATATACATGATTGAATGTTAAGATAAAAGAATCGTGTTAAAACAACAAAGATTTAACCTCCCACAACTTTCAAGATTCAAAATAGATAATTCCAAAAGAATGCAACAATTATAACTTAACTTCCAAATATAACACACATTCTCAAGAATGGATATCACCACCAAGCAAACAATAGTATATGCTTCAAGAAGTTTCAGTAATATAAAATAATAGAACTTTATTTCAATTTCTACAAATTTGAAATGTTCTATTTCAAAATTTAAAAAGCGTAGAGTATCAATTTTTTTTTTTTTTTTTTTTGCTTTAGTCTATGGAGAGTTTAACCCCTTAAAATATCTTCTATTACATATATAGGCACATGGCTAGATAGTTATCCAAAATTACCCCGCCAAGAGTAAATTGTCTATACGTTAACACAACCGTGTTAACTGAAAAGCATCAAAAAATAAAACAGGAAAGAAAAACAACTGCCCATCGATCATGTGCCATATCAAGAGGAACTATCTGCACTGGCTGCAATCCTTGTGGTTTTCCATGTCTCATATGCGGTTAAAAACACAGAGATAATAGAATAATGAGCTAAGCCAATATACACCATCCTCTGTTTCCAGATTTCTTTTTCTCTCTTCAATTTTGTCATCTTCTCTCTGTGCATCTCCAAATGCTTCAAATTTATTATCAACATAGCCTCAGTATGAGCAACATTGGAGAAATCCTACCTACATGGTGTCTTCTTGTCTTAGACCTCTTGGAACTTTCTTTGGATTTCACTTATTAGTTCTTCCACAGGGGCAATAGAGTCACTCTCTTTTCTTGCACAATGCTTATTGAACCACTTCAGATTATGTTAAATGATTTCATCCATGAGCCTGAGGCCATCCAAGATTTTTTTGATTTCGGTGACTGCCTAGACTAGCACCTCATTCCTCCATTCAAAGAAATCCTTAATCACATGTAAGGTTTTCTCATCAAGGCCAGTGACAAGGCATTCAACTTGAAATTTCTGCAAACCAAATCCCTAAGTTTCTTCAATCCAAAGCACTACCTTCACCAAGTTATTTCTTTCTTTCTCAAAACCTTCATTACTGGACACCACCTTTTTAACAATGATAGTGGTCTTCTTCGGATCCTTGTCCAAAAGTCTAATCTATTGCTTAGTTTCTTTTAGGATGAACAACAACCATTCTTCGAATGTTTTTGCATCAACTTTGCACTTCTGTAGATTGTCAAGAAATTGTTGATTGGCTGAAGAGGATACATCCGCCATTACTGACATCTCATTCAAAGGTTTGGGTTCTGGATGTAGGATAACATTGATATATTATGCCATGCTTTTCATTGCCTCTTTCATTTCTTGCTTGTCCTAAGCATCCTTCTAAACTCTATCTTCCATCTTCTTATTTGAAACCTCAAAAATCTTCATATCAACAACAAGACTTCCCTTTCCAAGGTTAATCCTTGATACTTGATAGTCCTGAGGAGTGAGGTTTTCATGGGAACTACCTTCTGCTGGCTTGGCTATTTCAGCTATCTAGTGTCTCAAGTTTTTATTAAAGTTCAAACTAGACTCAGTTTTGGCCCTTTTAGTTTTTGAAGGCTTTCCCAGGTATTTGCTGACCAAGTCATCAATAGGCATGGATATTGGTACTAAACTCCTTTTCTTCTAAAAAAAAGTTTCAAGACACTTGGGGGTAGTAGGTCCTTTACCTACCATAGGAGAAATTTTTGCTAAGGCCAAGGTGTCAGATTGAGAACCAATGTTTTCAAGAGACTTCTGAGGATCTAGGGTATTATTAGCCATGAGGGAAACAAGAGACTACTTTAAACTTGCCTTTGCTTCAATAAGATCTAGGTCAATTGTGACTATCCCCTTTTCTTTGCTCAATGTTGCCTTCTTTGTGCTGGAATGAGTTACCTTTTTGAACTTGGAGACCTCTTCTTGAACTTGAAGTTGAAGTGGCTTGGGAGTTACTTCATCTTTGACTTCAGCTTGAGCTTTAGGAAAACCTACAATAGAGTAAAAAAAATCAAGATAAGAGATGACCTTAGGTTTGGGCTATGCTTTTTTGTGCTTAGCTCTCAAGTATTTTTCTGGGACTTTGAGAGTGATTGATTCAACATTCTTTGATTTCAACCATTTCTCAGTTCTTTTCAACACCTCTAAAGTATGAGACATTAGGTCATATTCTTCCCTCTTAGTCTAGTCGAGCTCAAGGATAGGTATGCATTCAATATGTTCGACATAGAATGGGTCAATCACCTCCTCAACTTCATCTTCTTTTATCCTGTGGGTATTGAGATCTACCTTAAACATATTGATCTGATTGAAAATCTGGACCATAATCTCTTTCTAACTTCAAACTCATCAAGACAATTTTCCCAATAATCTTCTAGATGAGGAACATGGGTTAATGAAGATGCATGCCTAAAATTGTCCCTAGCAAATCCCGCATAATCAAACTCTTTTCTAGGAGTATATGGTTTGAGGCATAAATGTGACAATGCAGGTTGTGCTAACCTAGCCTATTTATAGTTTGAACACTTGTAGTGAGCAATTTCAATAGGGAACAAGAATGAAACTGGTTTCTTTGTACTTTTGAAGGAGTTAAACACAAAAATGAGCTACCTACATATCTTTAATAAAAAAATACTGTTTAAATAGTAACATGACAACTTAAGTGGTTCACTAGAAAAACCTCCAATTCTGAGATATGTAAATTTAGGGAATTGAATATAAAAACAACCATAAATTGTAATAGCCTAATGGATTCCTTTGATAACCTGTGATATTCATGACCTTGGAGTTTAAAAACTAGCCTCCTAAGAAAGACATCATTAACCCTCCTGAATTACTTGCAAGATTCAGTTGCATGAAGGTCTTTGTAGTATTGGTAGATAGTCATGTATTCTATTTAGGGCATATGTGGAAGTCCCTCCCATTCTTTGGATGCCACTAAAATATAGACTAGGAAGGAATACAAAAAGAATGAGCTGAAATTACTTACCGCTATGAGGCCTCTATGTAAATTCTCAGCTGTTAAATCTGCCTAGTCAATAAATTTTTCACTTTCAACAATCTTCAAAATAGAAAGATACATCCAAATTTCCCAATGAAAGGCATGATCATTGCCTTTGACCTTGTTCAGAAGTAACACAATGTTTGCTATTTCTTTAATGAAATTTTCAATTATCAATGGCTTAGGCAATCTTGAGCCTCCTTTAGCCGGCCTCAAAAACCAAGTTTGAGCCACAATGGAGTCATAATCTTTCTTTCTGTCATAATATAGATGCTCAGATTCCTCAAAGGTCCATGGTTCATAGGGTTCTTTATGAGGTATTCTCAGGGCTGCACTAACACTTGTCCTACTTATTCTTACTAACCTCTCCCCTGAAACTTTTGTTATGCATCTAGTGTTAGGGTCATAGCGATTTGCACACTCAACAACTAGTTCTGGGCATTCAATAGCTGGTGGGAAGGCAATGGCTTCCAACAAACCACTACTAGCTAACTTTTGATGTATGGGACTATATTGAACATCCCTCACTCACTCAATTACATCCCCTAGGTTTTTATTTACCATGAAAGTATCCTGAATTTCAGGAAGGGATCTCAAAAGAAAATATTTTTCAAGCTTAGGCATTTTGGGGTAGAAGAATGTCATGGTTCAATTTAAAAGACATAGATTTATAGAACTAAACTAAAAACACTTCAAATGAAAGACAGGCACAAAAATGATAAAGTGGGAGGTAATGCACTTACATTTTTTAGTTGAGTTTTAACTTCCACCTTCGTTGCTTACTAGTCAACATCAAGGGCTCAAAATGATTGAATGAGCACTTGTATAGGACAAGGGGGGTAATTATAGGGAGTGATTTCTTAGAAACCCAAGAACAAATATGAGCGGGTGAAAAAATCTATTATAGATGTACCACCTTTACTTTGACAAGACTTGTAAGGAAATTTGCAGTTAATATCCATCAAATCCATATGAAGCTCAACCTTTCATGATGTCACAAAATCCATGTGCCACCTTTTTCCATAAAGTAATCATACTTTAGGAAGATTTCTCATAATTACCATAACTATTTCCTTTTGCATCTTTGATATCACCTTATGGTGGGACTTATTCTTTTGGCTCGTAAAGATGAGTTTATAATCTCGCTATGCACTTTCTGCAAGAAAACAAGCACACATCAAAAAATCTCAAAGTCAAAGTTGAAGTTGAAGTTTGAATCAACTTTTGCTTTAACTTCAACTTCAAAAAGTAGACCTGGGTTGATGATGAGGACACATTGCCAGGATGAAAAGGAAAGAGTGAAACTAAAGTCAAACTTGAAGTAAATCGAGCTTCAACTTCAACTTCAAGTTGCAAAATGACACTTGGGTGGTAACTTTGGAAATCAAGGAAAAGATAGGGTAACAATTGGCTCTGACTGGGGAATGAGACTAGAAGGGATCATAGGTGGACTTAGAATCTCTAGTTTTGCAGACCAAAAAGAACAAACCTAAACCAAAAACACACAAAATAGGAAAAGATAGAACAACACAAATAGAAGGAAAATAGAGCAGGGGAAAATGGATATTTACAATGAGGACAAAAAGCATACCTAGAATTTGAAAAGCTTAAGATCCTATCCATTATATGACAGGGGCAGATCATCACCATTAAGATATTTAAGCTTGAATGCATTGGAACCCAACTCAGTTGATATAACAAAAGGTTCTTTCCAGAGGCTTTCAAACTTTGCATGAGCTCCTTTTTGTTTTTTTCTCTTGTCCCATAGCAACACTTGATCTCCTATCATGAACTTTCAAGGCCTAGCTTTTTGATTAAAAATCCTTTTTACTCTGGCCTGATGACTGGTTATGTGATTCACTATCTCTCTTCTTCCCTTTTCAATCTTTTGGAGGTATAGTACCTATTTTTCAATAGTAGTAGAGAACACTCCATCTTCAATTGTCTTTTGTAGATTTAGAGTAGCAAGCTCCAGAGGCAAAGATAACTATGCTTCAACTTCATATACTAGCTCAAATGGGGTCATACCAATAGTCCTTTTAGGAGAAGTTTTGTCTACCCACACTACTTCATGCAGGTGTTTATGCCAATCTCTGCCTTTTTCATCAACCAACTTCTTCATGATATTTATCAAATTTTTATTAGTTGATTTGGCCTACCCATTACCTTGAGGAAAGTAATAAAAAGCATGTGATAATCTAATACCATGATCATAACAAAACAACTAAATTTCTCGAGATGAAATTTTTTGAGCATTATCAATAACTGTTTTGCTAGGCACCCCAAAGTGTGCACCCCAAAGTGTGTCAGAATGTTTTCTATCACGAATTTACTGACCACCTTAGATGTTGTATATTTCACAGGCATCACTTCAACCCATTTGGTGAAGTAGTTAGTGGCAGTGACAATATGGGTATGACCAGCACTTGAGTTAGGATTAATTAGACCGATGGAGTCAAGTCCCCATTGCTGTAAGGGTTCTTCTATGATGACTAGTTTCAAAGGTAACACAACTAATTATGGTTTAGGTGTAAATAACTTAAATTTTTCACAATTACCAACCCATTTATAAGTAGACTTAAACATACCTGGCCAATAATATCCACTCCTTAGTATCTTAAAGGCTATCACTGTGGATGAGAAATGTCCACCATAGGCTTCATTGTGGAAATTTCTAAGTAACTTTTCTTGTTGATCAGTATCGAAACATCTCAAGAACATGCCATCTAGACCTTTTTTTATACAAGATATCATCAACAATCACAAACTTAGCTACTCTACATTGGAGACTTCTTCTACCTTTTCCTTTTACATGAGCAGGGTATTCCCCATAGGTTAGAAAATATGCTATATCAGAATACCATTCATCTTTCAAGCCCACTAGAGAGCAATTAGGGTAAGCCTCTTCCTCTTTGTTTTCTAATATAAGTTTGCAAAGAGCTTGACCATAAACCAGTTTGGTTGGTGTAATATCTAGGTTAAATTCTTGTACCTTTGACACCCAGGGTGCTCTATTATTTACTGCTACATCCTACTATGTAAGAATGCTTTTAACTGCTATAGATGGTACATACACTAGAGAATGTGAATGCAGAATGTAATATCAAAAATATTTTATAGCCTTGACAACAAAAAATGCTACCTTTCAGCTACGAAATAATGCAATTCATGTTTTTAAAGAGGAATACTCATAAAGGAAATGGGTTCCTCTTCATCTTTCTCACTTTTTTGAAGTAGTATACCTAACATAGTATGATCAGATGCATAGAAATACATTATGAAGTCCTTAAAATCTGGATGAAAAAGAGTAGGTACCTTTGAAATAGCTTTCTTTACTTCTTCAAATGCCTTAATTGTTGAGTTATCCCACTTGAAATTTTGCTTATCACTTAGGAGCTTTGCCATGGGTTGTATGGTTTCAAAAAAATTAGGTACAAATTTTTTAAGAAAGTTGATCTAGCCAAAGAAAGAACTTACACCATTATGGTTAACCAATAGGTAGAGCTGCTGAATAGCTTTTACTCTTTCTGGGTCAATTTTGATCTCCTTCTTGGAAACTATGTGTCACAATAGTTTTCCTTCTGTTACAACAAAAATTAACTTTTTGGGATTCAATGAAATGCCATGCTCTCTATATTTCTCAAGGATTTTCCTTAAATTCTTCAAATGTTTCTTTCATCTCTTTGAAAATATAGTCATATCATCAAGATAGACTGTGATGCACTTGTCTAAAAGATGTCCAAAAGTCAAGCTCATGGCACATTGGAAAGTTGCACCTACATTTATCAAACCAAAAGGCATTCATTTATAAGCAAAGGTGCCCCAAGGGGTTGTGAATGCTATTTTATGTTGATCTTCTTCAACAACCTCTATTTGATTATAGCTAGAGAAACCATCAAGGAATGAGATCATTTCTAAGCTTGCTATTTTTTGAAGGATCTGATCCATAATGGGTAGAGCAAAATTGTCTTTTAGACTATCTTGATTCAAATTTCCAAAGTCTACGCAGATTCTTATTTCTTCATTCCTCTTTCTTATGATGTATGGGAATATTATATGAGCCTTAAGCATTTTATAAATATCCTTGACAATTGCATCTGAAACCTTTGGATTATAGGTTCTCAACTTCTGCCTAAAAGGAGCAATTTTTGGCTTCAGGGTAATATGATGTTTGAATTGTCCTTTCTTGAATGTCTTCAAATCTTCATAAGACCAGAAAAAAACATTGATATGCTTTGACAACAATCTGGTGAATCTGGCCTTTTCTTCTACCTCACAGTAGCTTCCTATGTTTATCATCCTAGGGTTATGATTATCACCTAGGTTGACTTTCTCATATTTGCCACTCTCCACTTCTTGGGGACTTAAGCTTTGGGCTAAGAAAGCACCCCTTCTATCAAAGAGTTTCTCTAGTTCAATTAGACCTTTAAGTATCATGTTTCCATTCAATTGCACTATATTTTCTGTTTGCCCATCTACTGAATCAAGACAAAATTTTCTACATTCTGATTTAAAGCTTTCAAAATAATTAGTGGAAAATTTTTCCATACTTTGCCAAAAAGAATTGATATGTGCATCATCCTTGAATACTTGCCAAGAATTATTGTTCTTTGGGACACTTGGTCTATGAATGATCTCTACTAAATATTTATCAATTGCAAAAATAGGATGAGGGATCAGTAATGAAGCTGATATTGCTAAGGAATCTGCTCTAGAATTTAGTTCCCTAGGTATTGATTCTATTGAAAAGGCCTCAAAATCTTCAATTTCATCCCATACACGATTCTTGTAATGTTTCAATCTTTCATTTTTCATAGAATTTTTTTTTTGACTTGTTTTACTATCAACTCTACATCACCTTTGGCTTTTAGTAGCTTAACATGTTTTTTTAAACCTCTTCTAACCCCAAAAGGAAAGCCTCATACTCTACTATATTATTTGTGTTTTGCAAGGCTAACTTGAAAGAAGAAGGAAAAGTTTGACCTATAGGAGATATCAAGACAACACAAGCTCCGAACCCACATGAGCAACAACTTCCATCAAATTCCAACATCCAAGGTAAATTTACCACCTCTGACTGGATACTTGTTTCTTCATTTTCAGGCATAATCAAGTAATTAGAAAAATCAATTTCTTGATAAAGAATTTGAGACTTTGGATCATTAGATGGGAAAACTGTGTATTTAGAATTGGCTTTAGGGAGTAGGGTTACCTTTTCTTTTCCTATAGGTATAATGGCTTGAGACCAGTCCATCTTGACTTCTCCTCCCAAATCTTGGCAGAAAGTTTGGCTAAGGACAATGCCATAACTAGTGGGGATATCAACCACTAATACGGTGAGCTTTATTCTTTTTTCTAGGAAAGCTACTAATGAAACCTGATCATTTTGATCAAACCTACTAAAGTTATCTATTTAGAGTCCATTGAATAACACTTGCCAAAGGTTTTAGTTAAAGGAAAGTCAAGGGCCTTTGCCACTACTATTGGAATTATGTTATCTAAAGTACCAGAGTCTATTATACAATTGCTTAACTTAAAACCATGGAGGTAAAGAGATACATAAAATGGATCCGACTTTTCTCGATAGCTCAATTCTGGACTGATCTTATTAGGATGAACCAATTCTTTGTGATGATCAGGCTTTGAAGTTTTGGCTTCTTCATTGTAAGAGGCTACATTAGTTTTTTTAGAAAATACATTAGATGAAGGTTGATGAAAATATTCAATAAGCTTATTGAGTTCATTAGGATTCATCCTCAAATACTCAACAAGATATATTTGAATTATAGATGTTTTATAGAATTCAACTATATCAACTGCAAAGTTAGGGTTAGACCTTTTCATAATGTGAGGAATATGAGGTTGTGACTGAGGTGTCTTAGTCTCACCTTCCTCTCTTGCTTTAGAATCCTTTGCTTGAGTTGAGCTTGTACCATTTTTGGGCTGAGAATCAACTTTCCCCATCCTCTGTCCTCTAGTGAGTACTGAACATAAAGCTTCTTCCAAAGTTAAAAGAATGTCACTACCTCTATTAGCATCATATTTGTACTCAAGGTAGCAATTTATGAAGTCACAAGGTCCTTCAGAAGGTGCTTCCTCTATTACCATGTTCATTGCTATTGCCCTTTCAGTTTCAAGCTGTTGGTGTCTTATATTTTTAGGACAAGTGGCTCCTTCATGATCATTAGTAAGGTGAAAGACACACATGTTATTTTTGTTGGGAGGAGGCTCAATTTGCAATCTTTTTTGGCTTGGGGGTAAAGTGAGATGTTTCCCTTGGGAAGTGGCATTATGATTTGGATACTTTCTTGAGATATCTTGATAGGTAAAAGAGGCCTTGGGAAGTTGCTTCTTTATTGCTATAAGATCATTGGCTAACTTTTGAACAAGTGAGTCATTGGAAGATGATGTAGAGGCTTGAGAATTCAGTATTTGGACCTTTATCTTCCATTTTCCTAATATAATGAGATCATCCTCCAATTCTATGGCAAGGGTTTGGAAGGCTGCGAGCATTTGAGGATTCACTCTTTTCAATGGGAAGGAAATACCTAGGGGCATTGTGTTTAAAAAGAAACCTGTTTGATTTTCACCATTTGGTATACTTGCCATGGGTATTTGATGCAATACTTTGTTAAATCGAGCCACAAACTCCCTCATGGGTACATGTATCTCCTTCTTCATCTGACTCAATTGCATAAGCAAAGAATTTGCATCTTTAGTGGATGTAAATCTGGCTTCAAAAGCATCTTTCATAGTATTCCAAGAAGTAATGGATGCATTAGGTAAGTGATGAAACCAATCTGCTGCTGAGTCTATCAAAGTTTGAATAAACAACCTTACAAAAACATCTTTCGTTACTACAACCAAGATTCCACATGCTGTGTTAAAAGCATTTAAATGTTCTTCGGGTGATTTTTCCCCATCCCCATTGAATCTAGGTAGGATTTCTTCTACTCCTTTAGGTAAACTACCCAAATTTCCTACAAGTTGTAGAGGTCCTATTGGAGCACCCTAGGGTTGATTGTGAGTCATTACTAGTAATCTATAGTTGATAGGAAGGATTTTTATAGCAAAAGGGATTAAGGTTCTAGGGATGATTAAAGATTGCAAAGACATAATAAGGATCCTAACTTTAGGAGGTGATGATGGTCTACTAGTAGTTTTAGCTTTATTTCTTTTCAAGGAAAGATCATGTTTAAATTTTATCTTAGCCAAAGCTTCAAAGTCTTCATCTGTCAAGCCTAAAAACCTATCTATCTATGTATATATTTTTGCAGTCAGGGTGAAGCCTCAACTTAATCTAATTAATGATTTGCATGAGCACATCTTTCTACCACAACCTCTTCTTGAATGACTGGCAAGCCTCTAATCCTCTAGGCTATTTCTCCTTCTCTTTCTAGTACTAATTGTACTTGGAGGTATTGTTGGTTACTTGATCAATTAACCTAGGCACAAGTGTTAAGATCAGAGACACTATCTTCTTGTGTATCTTGAAACACTAGGTTAGGTTGTAGAACGGGCAACTGATTGTGATTAGGAAGTACCATTTCACAAAACCATGAGAACTTGTAGGAACCTAAAAAGGAAAACTCTATCTTCCAAGTTCCCTAGTAGAGTCACCAAAAACTATTAGTGAACAATTTTTCCCAAGATCTTTGGCAAATTTGAACAAGGGAGAAAAATGCAAACTAACAAATTGAATTCCTATTTATTGATAAGGAATTCTTCACTTTAAAGATTTACTCAATATTAATCAAGGTGAAGCTAACCTTTATAAAAGATAATCGTTCTTCCTCTTATTGAGGGAAAATCTTCCCAAGAAGGATTTTACTGAAAATACTTAAAAGTTCAAAATCATCTCATAAATACAAGATAAATGCTGATGCTAAAAAACCATTTAATCTTAACAATCAATATCATATACATGATTGAATGTTAAGATAAAAGAATAGTGTTAAAACAACAAAGATTTAACCTCCCACAACTTTCAAGATTCAAAATAGATAATTCCAAAAGAATGCAACAATTATAACTTAACTTCCAAATATAACACACATTCTCAAGAATGCATATCACCAAAAAGAAAATAGTAGTATTTGCTTCAAGAAGTTTTAGTAATATAAAATTCTAGAACTTTACTTCAATTGCTACAAATTTAAAATGTTCTATTTCAAAATTTAAAAGCACAGAGTATCAAAACAAAAGTATTTTTTCTTTAGTCTATGAAGAGGTTAACCCCATCAAATATCTTCTATTACATATATAGGCATAGGGCTAGATAGTTATCTAGAATTACGCCACCAGGAGTAAATTGTCTATACATTAACACAACCATGTTAACTAAAAAGCATCAGAAAATAAAGTAGGAAAGAAAAACAACTGCCCATCAATCATATGACACATTGGGAGGAACTGTCCACACTAGCCGCAATTCTTATGGCTTTCCATGTCTCATATGCAGTTGAAAACACATAGATAATGGACTAATGAGGTAAGCCGATATATGCCATCCTCTATTTCTAAATTTCTCTCTCTCTCTCTCTCTCTCTCTCTCTCTCTCTCTCTCTCTCTCTCTCTCTCTCTCTCTCTCTCTCTCTCTCTCTAGTTCTATCATCTCCTCTACGTGCATCTCCAAATGCTTCAAATTGATTATTAGCATAGCCTTAGTATGAGCAACATTGGAGAAATCCTTCCTACATGGTGTCTTCTTGTCTCAGACCTCTTGGAACTTTCTTTGGATTTCACTTATCAGTTCTTCCATAGGGGCAACAGAGTCACCCTCTTTTCCTACACAATGCTTACCAAACCACTTTAGATCACCTTGAATGATTTCATCCATGAGCTTGAGGCCATCCAAGATGTCTTTGATTTCAGTGATTACTTGAACTAGTGCCTCATTCCTCCATTTGATGCAATCCTTAATCACATGTAAGGTTTTCTCATCAAGGCTAGTGATAGGGCATTAAACTTGAAATTTTTGCAAACCAAATCTCTGAATTTCTTCAATCCAAAGCACCACCTTCACCTAGTTATTTATTTCTTTTAAAACCTTCATTGCTAGGCTCCACGATTTTAATGATGACAACAGTCTCCTTTGAAGCTTTGCCCAAAAGTCTAATCTGTTGCTCAGTTTCTTTTAGGATGAACTGCAACCATTCTTTAGATGTTTTTGCAACAATTTTGCACTTCTATAGATTGTCAAGAAATTGTTGATTGGTTGAAGAGGATACATCCAACATTGCTAACATCTCATTTAGAGGTTTGGGTTTTGGATGTAGGATGGCATTGATATATTGTGCCATGCTTTTCATTGCCTCTTTCATTTCCTACTTGTCTTGAGCATCCTTCCAAACTCTATCTGCTATCTTCTTGTTTGAAACCTCAAAAATATTCATATCAACAACATGACTTCCCTTTTCAAGGTCAATTCTTGATACTTGATAGTCTTGAGGAGTGATGTTTTCATGGGAACTACCTTCTACTAGCTTGGCTATTTCAGCTGTCCAATGTCCCGAGTTTTTATCAAAGTTCAACCTAGACTTAGTTTTGGCCCTTTTAGTTTTTGAAGGCTTTCCTAGGCATTTGTTAACCAAGTCATCAATAGGCATGGATATTGGTACTAAATTCCTTTTCTTCTCAACAAAAGTTTCCAGCCACTTGGGGGTAGTAGGTCTTTTACCTACCATAGGATAAATTTTTTCTAAGGCCAAGGTGGTAGATTGAGAACCAATATTTTTAGGAGACTTCTAAGGATCCGGGGTATTATTAGCCATGAGGGAAATGAGATACTACTTTAAAATTTCCTTTGCTTTGGTAGGATCTAGGTCAACTGTGTCTGTCCCCTTTTCTTTGCTCAATGTTGCCTTCTTATTAATGTAATGAGTTACCCTTCTAAACTTTTGGACCTCTTCTTGAACTTGAAGTTGAACTGGCTTTGGAGTTACTTCAACTTTGACTTTAGCTTCAGCTTTAGGAGAACCTACAATAGAGTTAGCAACATCAAGGTTAGAGATGGCCTTAGGTTTGGGTTGTGCTTTTTTGTGCTTAGCTCTCAAGTATTTTTCTAGGACTTTGAGAGTGGTTGATTCAACATTCTTTGATTTCAACTATTTCTCAGTTCTTTTCAACACCTCTAAAGTATGGGACATTAGGTCATCTTCTTCCCTCTTAGTCTAGTCGTGCTCAGGGATAGGTATGCATTCAATTTTTTTGACATAGAATGGGTCAATCACCTCCTCAACTTCATCTTCTTTTATCCTGTGGGTATTGAGATCTACCTTAAACATATTGATCTGATTGACTGCCAATCTGGACCATAATCTCTTTCTAACTTCAAATTCATCAATACAATTTGCCCAATAATCTTCTAGATGAGGAACATGGGTTAATGAAGACGCATGCCTAAAATTATCCCTAGCAAATCTCGCATAATAAAACTCTTTTCTAGGAGTATATGGTTTGAGGCATAAACGTGACAATGCAGGTTGTGGTAACTTGGCCTGTTTTTAGTTTGAACACCTGTAGTGAGCAATTTCAATAGGGAACAAGAATGAGAATGACTTTTTTGTACTTTTGGAGGAGTCAAACATAGAAATGATCTACCTACATATCTTTGATAAAACAATATCGTCGAAACAGTAATGGCAACTTAAGTGGTTCACCAAAAAATCCCCCAATTTTGAGATAGGTAAATTTAGAGAATTGAATATAAAAACAACCATAAATTTTAATAGCTTGCATGGATTCCTTAGATAACCTGTGATTTTCATGACCTTGGAGCTTGAAAACTAACCTCCCAAGAAAGATGTCATTAACCCTCCTGAATTCCTTGCAAGAGTGAGTTGCATGAAGGTCTTTGTAGTATTGGTAGATAGTCATGTCTTCTATTTAGGGCATATGTGGAAGTCCCTCCCATTCTTTGGATGCCACTAAAATATAGACTAGGAAGAAATACAGAAAGAGCGGGCTGAAATTACTTACTGCTATGAGGCCTCTATGTAAATTTTCAGCTATTAAATCTACCCAGTCAATAAATTTTTCACCTTCAAAAAACTTTAGAATAAACAGATACATCCAAATTTCCCAATGAAAGGCATGATCATTGCCTTTGACCCTGTTTAGAAGTAACACAATGTCTACTATTTCTCTTAATGAAATGTTCAATCGTCAATGGCTTAGGAAATCTTGAGCCTCCTTCAGCTAGCCTCAACAACCAAGTTTGAGCCACAATGGAGTCATAATATTTCTTTCTATCATAATATAGATGCTCAGATTCCTCAAAGGTCCATGGTTCATAGGGTTCTTTATGAGGGATTCTTATTACTGCACTAACACTTGTCCTAGTTATTCTTACTAACATGTCCCTTGAAACGTTCGTTATGCATTTGGTGTTGGGGTCGTAGTGATTTTCTCACTTAAAAACTAGTTTTGGGCATTCAATAGTTGGTGGGAAGGCAACGACTTCCAACAAACCACTACTGGCTAAATTCTAATGTATGGGACTAGATTGAACATCCCTTGCCTGCTCAATTACATCCCCTACATTTTTATTTAACATGAAAATATCCTCAGTTTTAGATAGGGAGCTCAAAAGAAAAGAATTTTCAAGCTTAGGCATTTTGGGGCAGAAGAGAGTCATGGTTCAATTTAAAAGATAGAGATTTATAGAACTAAACCAAAAACACTTCAAATAAAAGCCAGGCACAGAAATGACAAAGTGGGAGGTAATGCACTTACAATTTTTGGTTGAGTTCTGACTTCCACCTTCCTTGCTTACCAGTTAGTATCAAGGGCTCAAAATGATTAAATGAGCATTCGTACAAAACAAGGGGGGTAATTATAGGGAGTGATTTCTCAAAAACCCAAGAATAGATATGAGTGGGCAGAAAAATCTATTTCAAACATGCCACCTTTACTTTGAAAAGACTTGTAAGGAAATTTGTAGTTAATATCCATCAAATCCTTATGTAGATCAACCTTTCATGATGTCACAAAATTCGTGCGCCACCTTTTTCCATAAAGTAATCGTACTTTAGCATGATTTATCATAATTACCATAATTATTTCCTTTTGTGTCTTCAATATCATCTTAAGGTGGGACCTATTCCTTTGGCTCATAAAGATGAGTTTATAATCTCGTTATGCACTTTCTACAAGAAAACAAGCACACGTGAAAAAATCTCAAAGTCAAAGTTGAAGTTGAAGTTTGAATCAACTTTTGCTTCAACTTCAACTTCAAAAAGTAGACCTAGGTTGACAGGGAGGACACTTTGCTGGGATGAAAAGGAAAGAGTGAAGCTAAAGTCAAACTTGAAGTAAATCGGGCTTCAACTTCAACTTCAAGTGCAAAATGACACTTGGGTGGTAAATTTGCACATCAAGGAAAAGATAGGGTAACAATCTTTTTTTGCCTCGATAAAAGTTTCTAAATCCTTTTTAGTAATGATTGTCTTTATTGATTTTGTCAATATCCAATATCCCAAACCCATACACAATAGACGAGTATTTATCTTTTCTTTCCAGCTATCATAATTTGTTCCTTTGAACTTCAGACTCTCTTTTCTGAATATGCTCACCATAGATTTCCCAAAGTTTTTAAACTTTATCTTCAAGGACCTAAAGCTTTGATATCAATTATTAGAAACAATAGTCCACCAAGATAATTGAGAGGTGGGGAGGGGGGTGAATCAGTTATCCAAAAATTAAAATATTTATCTTCTTTAAACAAACTTAACCATTCAACCAAAGTAAACAACAACCATAATAAGATGCACATAGACAATTACACCAGATATGTTAATTAGGGAAACCCTTGATCAGAGGGAAAACCCTAGTAGGAATGATGCCCACAAGATGATGTACTAATATAAATATTCCTTATTAGAAGATGGACCCTTTTAGGAGTCTATTAAAAAATTTAGTACATATGAGTCATTGTTAGGAGACTTTGAATCCTTATTAGGAGATTCCAACCCTATTAGGAGTTGTGCCAACCCTATTAGGAGTTGTAGTATAATGTATGCAATTAGAGCTCACTACCCAAACATACAATTTCAACTACAAGAATAGCTCACTGCTCGAACATGCAATTTACTATTTTTTTATTCTTTCCTTTATTCTATCAACCAAAGAAAACATAATCAAACCTTGTAGACTAGGTCACAAACCTCAGATCCAAATATCAATCCTCGGATCACTTAGCAAAACCTGGACAATCAAGTTTCCTTCACTTCCACTCTTCTCTATTCAACTTCACATTCTACTCTCTCTATTGCTTACAGTTGAATAAAATACCATACTCATCCATATCATGATAAAGGAAAACTTTCTTCCTTTATACTGAGTCATAAAACAATTCCCTAAGTCAGTTGTTAGACCTTCTTAATTAATCAATATAGGACCACTTCAAGAACATGTTACACTTAGTGATAACATAAATCTTCTGCCTTGTAGCTTGAATATCTTTTTGTACATGTAATATTATGATGAGTGAACTTAACCATGTCATCACCAACATGTCTTCTTCACATCCTCAAGCTTAATTCTCAAGATAACAACTCTGTTAAGAGATATAACAAGTTTACCAGAACATGCCTCTATAAACTCTATCTTAGATCAAACATCAACAAAACTTACATAACTTATTCTAAACTTATCATTTCTTCTTCTGACATTAAATCCATTTACTAGATACTTAGAAGTATCTCCCATAACCTTAGATAGTTAGAATACTCAACTAGCCATTCATACCAATTTGATTTTTCCGTTGTTCTTTTGTCATATACCACAAAAAACTGTTATGTTGACATCAATGACAAACTTAGTCATGAATGTAACATATGATCATATTAACATATCTAAAATACTCCCCCACAAGAATATCATCAACATTCATGCTTCCAAAAATCTCTCAACAACATAAACTTTAACAATCTAGAAAAATAAAGAAAGAAGAAAAGTGTAAGAGGAATTCTGATAGTAAAATAATTGGAGAGTTCTATCTATATGGAATGTTAATTAAGAAAAATGACTTGTTCAAGCTTTTCAAGAAAATAATATTCAACACAGAATCTATTAGATCTAGTTCACATAAATATTTGTAGTCCTATTGGTCCAAAGATCTATCATGGAGATAAATTCTTTATTTTTTTGTTGGTTTATTCAAGGATGATGTCAGTTATGTTTTTGAAAGAAAAATCAGAAGCATTTGATATGTTTAGAAAATACAAGGTTGGAGTAGAATAAGAAATTGGAAGAACCTTGAAATGTCTAAGATTAGATAGAGCAGGTGAGTTTACATCAAATGAATTCAATTAGTATTGTAAAGAAAATGGAATCAAAAGATAACTAAGAACACTAAGGACACTCCAACAAACTAGTATCATAGAAAGAAGGAATAGATCCACAGTTGAATGTGTAAGGATGTTGTTGAGACAAAGTAATGTGTTACACAGATTTTGGAGAGAAGCTATCAGTACAAAAATCTATATTCTTAATCAAGCACAACTCAAGAAAGGAGTAGATAAGATACCTTATGAGATATGGTATGGAAGAACACCAAATGTAAGCTATTTTAGAGTATTTGGTAGTAAGTGCTACATAAATAAAGATAAAAGGAAAGAAAATTTTGAGATTGAAAGCGAGGAAGGAATATTTTTGGGTTATTCAACCAAGAGGAAGATTTAAAAATGTCTAAATTTGAAAATAAACAAAATCAATAAGAGTGCAAATGTGAAGATAGGTGAATTATTAAAATAGAATGAGGAGCATAGTAGAAGAAAACTAGAGGAATATGATGACTTGATATATTTTGAACTTGATAAAATAGACATACAACAAAGAAATACAAGAAACAACAACACTCTACTAACAATAACTCAACAAGATCAAACTAAGGAACAAAATGAAAGCACAAAACTAGTTACACCAAAAAGGATTAGAAGAAATCATAGTCTATCATATATAATTGTAGACATGAATGAAGGAGTATAAACTAGAAGTCAGCTAAGAACAAGAAATTCCACATGTCTGATATCAGAGATAGAGCAAAAAATGGTGAAAGATACTTTGAAAGATGAGGACTAGAAACAAGCTATGAAGGAAGAACTTGATCAAATAGAAAGAACAGAACGTGGTATCTAGTTCCTAGACCCAAGGAAATTTTTTTATAAGAACTAAGTGAGTATTTAGGAATAAGTTGAATTAAAGTGATGAAGTAATTAGAAACAAAGCAAGATTAGTTTGAAAAGGATATGCATAAAAACAAGGATTAGATTATGGAGAAACATTTTCCCTAGTATCCAAACTTGAGGGAGTAAGAATATTGTTGACATATGCAACATATAAAGGATTCAAAGTCAATTAGATGGATGCCAAATTAACATTTCTAAATGGAATATTAGAAGAAGAACTGTACTTTGAGTAACCTAAAGGTTTTTCTATAGAACAAGGAAAGGATCTAGTATGTAGATTACATAAATATTTATATGGATTAAATCAAGCACCAAGAGCATGGTATGAAAGACTACACACTTATTTGATTAGAATAGGATTTGTCAAAAGAAGTGATAATTACAACCTATATCTCAAGACTAAAAGTAGAGATAGAGTCCTAATTGCTGAAATCTTTTTGGATGACATGCTATTTGGAGGAGATGATGCATTAAGTAGGTCATTTGCAGAGGAAATGAGGAATGAATTTGAAATGTATATGATTGGTGAAATGAAGTTTTTTATTCAACTTTAGGTATTACATATGAATAAGGGTATCTATATTACACAATCAATGTACATAAAAGAAATATTGAAGACATTTAGAATGGAAGAATCTAAACCTATTAGTACATTGATGTTTATCAGTTGTAAATTATCTAAAGAAGATGAATCTAGAGATGTAAATGAGACCTTTTATAGGTAAATGATTGGAAAGCTAAAATATGTTGTTCAAAAAAAAGTAAATATAGTGCAGGCTGTAGGACTTGTTGCAAGATTTTTTTTACAACCCAAGGGGTCACATTTAACATTAGTAAAATAGATATTTTGATATCTAAAAGGTACTCAAGATTTTGGTTTATGGTATGAAAAGAAAGGCTATTTTGATTTGAAAGTTTATAAAGATGCAAATTGGGGAGGAAATATTGATGACAAAAAAAAATCAAGTGGTGGATCATTTTTTCTTTGAGAAAGACTAGTTGCGTGGATTAGCAAGAAGCATAACTATATATCACCATTAATTGTAGAAGTAGAGTATGTGGAGGTTGCAATCAATTATCAACAAGTTATTTTTGTGATGTGGAGCCTAATTAGACTTGGAGGTTTATTTGGTGTGGTTTTCTCCCCATATTATTTCTACAAGGGTTTGGGGGCAGCGCCTCCAAGATGGGATCAAGGGGCAATGCCCTTATATTGTAAAAGGTGTCGGCTACTATTTTTATATTATTCTAGCCCTAATTTTGTAAGCAACAATAAGCTTGTATAAAAAGGATTAAGGGTAGGTATTTCATAATGTAATGGTGATATTGTAGCTTCTTGCAGTGATATTGAGCTATAAGGGATTATGAATTGTAATAAGGTTGTAATCACTGAATAATAATAATATTGGACTTGTTGTTGGTGGATGTAGCCTAGGGATTGGGTGAACCATTTTAAATCTTGGTGTCTTATGTTCTCTTCTATGCAATCTACTATTTTCTGGTATTAATTATATTTGCATGTAACTATTATTTCTATCTAAGGGTAATCCTAACAAGTGGTATCAAAGCCTAGTAGTCATCATTTATTTTAACCAGATCACCATCATTTTTTTTAGTGATCCTCTACAGTAAGGTCTCACGATTGAGTGGAAGCAATGGCATATGAGGGTAAGCTAAGGGTTGACAAGTTTAATGGGAATAAATTTAGTTATAGATGATGCAAATGGATGACTATCTTAATTAGAGGGATTTATGGAAGCTGTTGGAAGGGAAAACCAAGAATCCAGGATCTATGACAAATGACGACTGGGATCTTTTAGACAGAAAGGCACTTGAAAGCATTTAATTATGCCTGACACCTTTAGTGGCATTTAATATTACAAAAGAAAAGATGATAGAAGAGTTGATGCAAAGCCTAGCAAAATTGTATGAAAAGCCCTCTGCTTCAAACAATGTATTTCTCATGAAGCATTTATTTAATATGAAAATGACAGAAGGTGGATCTATTGTGGATCATTTAAATGAGTTTAATACTATTACTAGTTAGTTATCTTTTGTGGGTATCAATTTTTTTGAAGAAATTAGGGCTTTCTTGATTTTGTGTTCTTTTCTTGAAAGATGGAATGGCTTGGTAATGGTTGTAAGTAATTTCATTTTTGGATCTAATACTCTAAAATATGGTGATGTGATTGGTGTTATTTTGAATGATGAAACTTGTAGAAAAACTTGAGGTAGATCTACATTAGGAAGTGCTTTAAATACACAAAGTAGAGGCAAAATGATTGAGAGAGGAAATAATTCCAAAAATAATGGGAAATCGAGAGGAAAGTCAAAGGGGAAGAGGTCTCAATCTCAAGGACTGAGAGATTGTTCATACTATGTTAAAAAAGGAAATAAGAAGAAAGATTGATGGACTCAAAAGAACAATGAAGGAGATTAACCAGAAGCGAACAAGGAGGAAAATGTAATAAGTAACAAATCCGAAGATGATGCTTTGGTTCTATTTTTAGAAAGTGGTGATGATTCATGGGTTTTAGATTCTAGTGCTTCATTTCATGCTACACCTCATAGAGGTTATTTCATTGATTATGTCCAAGGGGATTTTGGACTTGTTTATTCACGGGATAATGAACCCTATTAGATTGTTGGAAAGGGAAAAGTTATGTTAAGTTGCAGAATGGGAATCATTGGTTACTACATGAGGTAAGACATGTTCCAAGGCTAAGTAGGAATTTAATTTCAGCAGGGCAACTCAGTGATAAGGGTTATGTAGTTACTTTTAATGATAAAAATTTGAAGGTTTCAAAAGGTTCCCTTGTAGTAGAAAAAAGTGTGAAAGTAGACACCTTATATCTTTGTATAGGTCATATTGTTCCTTCTACTTTGATTGTTTCAGAGAAAGATGCATGTTCAGGAACAATTTTTCTATAGTTGAGTAGGGAGAACAAATAGCTGCTGTAGATTCTGACACACCATTATGGCACAAAAAACTTGGGCACATGAGTGAGAAAGGTATGAAAGTACTTAATTCAAAGAAAGTTTTACTAGGTTTGAAATGTGTCAGTATGGATTTTTGTGAAAGTTGTGTATATGGAAAATAAAAGAGAGTGCATTATGTGAAGATTAGGAAGGAAAATAAAAGTGAGAGATTAGAGTTTGTGCATATAGATGTATGGGGACTAGCTTAGGTATCTTCCTTTGGTGGATCTCATTATTATGTTACATTTATAATTGATGAAACTAGAAGAGTATGGGTTCATTTCTTGAGAAAAAAAATTGATGTATTTCAATCTTTTAAGAAATGGAAATGCTTGATTGAAAATGAGACTGGAAAGAAATTAAAATGTCTTAGATCTAATAATGGTGAGTATTGTAGTCATGAATTTGAATATTATTGCTCTTCTAATGGTATTTGTAGACAAAAACTATTCCAAGAACTCTACAGGAAAATGGAGTGGCTGAACGCATGAAAATGACTATAATGGAGTGTGCATGAAGCATGAGGTTTCATGTAGGGTTTCCGTTACACATGTGGGTAGAGGCTATCAATACTGCTATATATTTGATTAATAGAGGTCCCTCTACTCCTTTGGGATGTGGTATTCCAAAGGAAGCATGGATTGGTAAGAAGGTGAGTTATTCTTTTCTAAAAACCTTCGGTTGTGAAGCATTTACTCATATAGATTCTGAAAATAGAACCAAGTTGGAAGATAAGTTAACAAAATGTGTATTTGTTGGATATGGCATTAATGAATTTGGTTACAAGATTTGGGATTTTGAAAATCATAAAATTTTAAGAAGAAGGGATGTCATATTCAATGAAAAAATGTTGTACAAAGATCTATTACAAAAACATGAGAAGAAAGAAGATGATTATGTAGTGCTAGATGATACTCCAAAAGTTGATGTTCCAACAATTCCTCATGATCTGCAACAACTACAACAACAAACACCACACACCCCAGTGAATGTTAGATAGTCAACAAGGCTAAGTAGACCTCCATAAATATTTTCTCCTTCCTTGTATTCTATTTTACTTACTGATGCTGGTGAACCTAAATGTTATGATGAAGTTGTGCTAGTGGATACAAAGATTCAATGAGAGTCTAAATTAAAAGAAGAAATGGAATCTTTTCTAAAAAATAAGACATGAGATTTATGCAAGTTACCTACAGGTAAAAGGAATTTAAAGAATAAGTAGTTTATAGGTTGAAAGAAGAGGATGGAGATAATAAAAGATTTAAAGCCAGGTTAGTTGTAAGAGGATTTACATAGAAAAAGGGCATTGATTTTGATGAGATATTTTCTCCTATTGTTAAAATGACTTCTATTCACATTGTTTTAAGTACTGTAGCTACTAAAGATTTGCATTTGGAGTAGCTTGATGTTAAAACAATCTTTCTTCATGGTGATTTGGATGAAGAGATATATATGGAACAAACAAAGGATTTGAGGTCAAAGGTAAGGAGAACTTTGTGTGAAAATTAAATAAAAGTTTATATGGATTGAAGTAAGCACCTCGGCAATGGTATCTAAAATTTGACAAGTTTATGCATGAGCATAGATATAGTAGGTGTCATTCAAATCATTGTGTTTATTTTAAGAGGTTAGATGATGACAACTACATTATTTTCTATTTATATGTTGATGATATGCTTGTAGCTGGGTGTAACATGGATCACATTAAGGGGCTAAAATGCCAGTTAGCACATGCATTTGATATGAATGATTTGGGGGTAGCAAAACAAATCCTTGTTATCAAGAGTTGCAGAGATAGGAAGAACGTGAAATTGACTTTATCTTAGGCTGATTATATTGAGAAGGTGTTGCACCATTTCTCTATGGAGAATGCTAAAGCTGTCAACACACCTTTACTTGGTCATTTGAAGTTGACTAAGGAGATGTGTCCCAAGACACAAAAAGAGGAGGATAAGATGTCTAAGGTACCTTATGCTTCAACTATAAGAAGCTTAATGTATGCTATGGCATGTACTAGTCCAGATATTGCACATGCAGTGGGAGTTGTTATCAGGTATATGAGTCATCTAGGAATTGAGCATTGGAATGTAGTTAAATCGATTCTCTAATATTTGAGAGGTACATCCAGTAAGTGTTTACATTTTGGGGGCTCTACTACTGATTTACAAGGCTATGTTGACTTAGATTTGGTAGGGGATATTGATACTAGGCAAAGTACTACAAGTTATGTATTTATTGTTGGTGGAGCATTAGAGAGCTAGGTTTCTTGGTTGTAGAAGGTTAATGCTTTATCCACTGTAGAGGTAGAGTATGTTACTACTACAGAGGAAACCAAGGAGATTATATGGCTTTAGTTCTTCATGGAAGAGTTGGGACACCCACAGAGGGATAATTATGTTTTTACAAATAGTCAAAGTGCCATTCATCTTGCAAAAAATTTAGCTCTGCATTCAAAGATAAAACACATTTAGCTGCGGTACCATTTCATTTAGTTAGTTTTGGATGATGGAAAATTAAAGCTAGAAAAAATACATATAGGTGACAATCCAATAGATATGTTTACATAGGTAGTGACAAGGGAGAAGTTGAATTCCTCTTCAGCTTTGGTTGGTCTTCTCGACTGAATAGAATAAAAGAACAACATAGTCTAGGTTGGTTGGATATATTCTAGTGGGAGCTATAGGTTTAGTAGTGCTATGATTAGTCTCCAAGTGGGAGGTTATTGTTGTGGATTATGACTAGTCTCCAATTGGGAGATTGTTGTGATGTGGAGCCTAATTATACATAGAGTTTTATCAGATGTGGTTTTCTCCCCATATTATTTCAATGAGGGTTTAGGGGCAGCACCCCCAAGATGGAGTCAAGGGGCAATGCCCTAGTCTTGGGGTAGCACCCCAGGTGCACTCCTTGTCATAGTATAGGGTGGGGTCAAGGGGAAATGCCCCCATGGGGTTTTTTGGGGGTAGCACCCCTAAATCCAAAAATGCCCTTATATTGTAAAAGGCATCGGCTACTATTTTTCTATTATTTTAGCCCTAATTTTGTAAGCGACAAAAGCTCATATAAAAAGGATTAGGATTAGGGATTTCATAATGTAATGGTGATATTGTAGCTTCTTGCAGTGGTATTGAGCTGTAAGGGATTATGGATTGTAACTAGGTTGTAATCACTAGATAATATAATATTGGATTTTTTATTGGTGGACATAGCCCAGGGATTAGGTGAACCATGTTAAATCTTGGTGTCTTGTGTTCTCTTCTATGCAATCTACTATTTTCAGGTATTGGTTATATTTGCATGTAACTATTATTTTTGTTTGAGGTTAATCATAATAGTTATATGGATGAAACAAATTTTGGAGGGAATACAAAAACTGATTGAAGAACTTGTTGTAATACATTTTGATAATATCGGTCCTATTAACATTTCCAAGAATCTAGTCATGCACTAAAAAACCAAGCATATAGTAGTAAAGTATCATTTTCTAAGAGAACAAGTACAAAATAAAGAGGTTATATTGGAATAAATTCCAACCAAGGAACAACTTGCTAATATATTTACCAAGCCACTATCAAGAGAGAGTTTTGAGCATTTGTAGAGTAAAATAGGAGTTCTATTCCTATTAGAAGTCAACAAGGAAGATGCAGAATGCATTAGTTCATGAGGAAACCAAGATGACAATTTTGCATGGACTAATGAAGGCAATTATTTATCTAGAGTCTAGTCAAGGAAAGAAGGAATTCCATGAACATTAGAATAACATAAGCTTATAAAAGGTATGATTCCTTTGGCATTGTTGTCAAAGGGGGAGTAATACTATTGATTAGAAAAAGATAAGAAGAAATGAAGAGTTAGAGATGATAAGAAAGGCATACCACATTGAAAGGGGGAGATCATTATTTGGCATAGGACTACATTTATTCTTTTTTCCAACAATGCCAAAGGGGGAGATTATTGGCATAACTAATTTACAAGTTGCCAATAACATAAGGAGAGCTATGAATTGTATTATTCATTAGTTATACTATTTGTCATTGATGTCAAAAAATTGACATATTATTTTATTTTTTTACTATATCAAGTTAGAAAGTTTATTGGTTGAAGATATCAAGAAGCAATATAGAAAAACCTTATTGGGTAACAACTGGAATGGTAAATGGAAACAATTTTAAGTGATGGATTATCTTATTGGGTTATTGGAGACAAGAATATTATTGGGGAAGTAATTCTTTATTGGTAATGCTAGAAAGTTAAGTCAAGTATTAGGCTTAGTGTTATTGTTCAAGAAGTTTCTACATGTATGGAGAGATGTCTTTGTGATCACAAGATCTAGGTTTAGGGTTTGTGAAGCATAAGAAGGGTGAGGAAATAGGGAAGAGAGAGAGAATATCAGCTAGAAAAGAGGAGTAGAGATATTAGAGTAGAGTAAGAAGAAAGAAGAAAAATGAATGGTATGTTGGTATATTGATGAGTTTCACTGGATCTCATATAACAAGGCAGTGCAAATCACAAATCATTAAATTATTTTTGTTACTTTCTCACTATTATAGTAGTTTGAAGAGTGAGCTTAATTAGTCTATTGTATAGCCTCTAACAAGGTAAAATTCTTAGATTAGAGTGTTAAAATTCTTTAACAAGGCTACTCATAGAAGAGTAAATATCCTAACAGATCTAGACGGAAATCCCATAACAAGGTACACTTAATAGTATTTTGTAACCCTTCATCAGGAAAGCTCATAACAAAGAATATTCTAGAAGAGTACTATAGTTTGTGGGCACCATTCTAACATTGTGGTTTTCACCCTATTTAGGTTTCCACAAGATAAATCTTTTTGTTACAATTGTTGGATTCTTATACTATTTGTAATACCCCAAAATTGGCTCATTGCCATCTCAACCAATTCTGGTCTATTTCTGATCAATCCCAAAGTCCTATTCTAATAGGTAATTCTCATTCTGCTATTCGCTACTTGACTTAATTGTCAGATGCAGAAAAACCCTAATCTGCATTCATCATATTTCTTATTTAATTCCTATAGTACGTACTCATATTAGTCGCATTAAACCTACTTGATTAATATTTAATTTAATTATTAAGTATTTTATACTTTAATTAAATTAAATTATATCCTAAGGCTAATGTACTATGGAATTAAATTTATTTAATTTAATAAATACGCCTATCTTAATTAATTAAATGTACTTATTTAATTAAATGAGAAAGGTATTTCTAATTAATTAAACAAAATTATTTAATTAAATGGTCAACTTACTTCTAATTAATTAAACAAAGTTATTTAATTAAATGGGAAGCCATTCCTAATTAATTAAATGAAGTTATTTAATTAAATAAGAAAAGTGTCTCTAATTAATTAAAGATTATTTAATTAAATTGAAAAAGTAATTATGAGAGCATATCTCATTTTATTAAATTAAATATCTCAACAAAATATCTCTTCAGTTCAAAAAGGGAAATTTCCAGTTCACTATTGATCAAAAATGAGTTAAATTAGTTAACTCCTTTTTCTACTCAAATCAAATCTGTTAACTCCCTTTAATTTGGGAATCTCCCTTTATGATTGAACCTCATCTTCAATCCTGACCATTGATCCGAATCGATCTCAACCGTTGATGGATTCTAGGAAAGTCTATTTAAGAGACCCTCATCTCTTCATTTTGGAGGATGAATTTGGAGAATTTGCATCGAATTGCTGCTGAAATTCATGCTCATATTTACTTACATTTCTTGCATACATTCTCATTCTTAGTTTAATCTCATTTTAGTTTAATCATGCATATGCTTAATCTAGTTTTCTTTATTTGTTCTTAGATTACATTGCATCTTTCATTTTAGATTAATCTGCATACTCGTTCTTAGCTTAATTTTATTGTCAAATCCTTCATTCTTAGAGGGTCTGGTTGCCTGCACCTTGATTCTGAGGATATTAACAGGCAGAATCCCTTTAGATAGAAGGCAACAGGTCGCTTTGCAGGGAAAATTTTGGATGAACAATCCAATGTTCATTCCGAGATGAATCCGCATGCAATGACCATGTTGAAGTGTGTGTGTTAGCATAAGCCGCATTTTCACATATACATCTTTGGCACCCACTGTGGGGCATGAAAATCAATTTTTTTGGCCACTTTCTATATTTTTAAAATCATTTTTTTGTTCTCTATCCGTACTGTTCTGTACAGATTCAAGAATCTTCACGCGAAATTGTTCATTTTTGCGCAAGGATCTAGAATCTTCGAGCGAAGATTCTTTCCACATCGCATGAGAAAGTTCTTTGGCGCGCGAAACTTCACGCGAGACTTGTTTCTTCATGCGAGCCGATTTTAATTTCATGTGAGCCTAATTTGATTTTGTGCAAGCCGAATTTGATTTCGCGCGGGCCGTAAAACCTCTTCGCGTGGACTGTCAGGAATTTTGTGCGAAACTCTACTGATAGAGGTAAATTTTTTGCATTGATTTGCATGTTTTCTAATTTTTTTGTTGATTGTTCGTGGTTTCTAGTGTTTCTGTGTTTTCTAATTTTTTTTGAACATCATAGCAGCGATTTTTGGGACAAGGGGAAAAGTGTGCTAAATTTTCCAGAAATAGGTAAAAATCTACTAAGCGCGTTGCGAGGATCACCAGGTAATCTTCCTCAGCTGATAACACTTCATTTGGATCTAAAACAAACATCTTTCATGTTGAGCTTGTGTGTTTCCTTCTGTATTTTCATTTTACAACACATGCATAAATTGATACTAGGATGTGATCTCTGTTAGTATTCATTTAGCAAGCTTAGTCTTTAGTGATAGATCTAATTAGCTATCTTGGGTTATTGGACTCGCTAATCCGCCGACCCCTCATTCCACCGTGTGGTTGCAAGCTTAGCACCACATTAAATAGGGGAGGGGTCTACAGGACATAAGCATTAAAGGCTCCACAAGGCAACCCTTTTGTGCTTTCTAGAACTCAGTAATTTCTGAGTTGTGGACTCATTTTGGCTTGTGTGAGGGGTTAAATGTTCCACATCTTTGGACTCACCTCACATTAGTTAAAGCATTAAGTGTACCACTTTGTGCTTTTTGATTACTTTTAGATAGATTTGTTTTCAAGAATTAACATCTGTACACACATAGTAATTAAGCCCCCATGAACACTATTTGTGGATCTTGAGGGAGTGGGTTCCTAGTGAAACTCCTCTCTAAGATGGATTCCTTATGGGTGGGGAGGATACTTTGAGCATCTCGTAGATAGATGAATCTTCAACTTGTTGATTAAGGCATCCTTTCTCCAGAGAGGTTGATAGATCATAGGGAGATGATATCATAGATCTTTAAGAGATAATCTTAGTTTAGCAGGTTGGATTAATCTGTCTATTTTGATTGGGCTAAAGGTGAAAAGGTGTCAAAACCTTGAATCTGGAAGCTAAGTCCCTTCGTGGCACACTATTGTGAGTCGGTCACCTTTAGAGAGGGTTAACCGTAGCAGAAAATCCCTCTATAGGGAAAACTGCATTGACGGAACCTCGAGCGGTAATAGCCATTTTTGCCATGGTAGTGACAACCACTATATAAATGTCCTTGTGGAAGAAATCTCCATGAGTGTGGTTCATTGTGGGTTGTCAGATCTCCCTAGCAGCTCTTGAAGATTAAGTTCTCAGACTATGTCAAAACCTCGGTGCGCCGGGATTGGAGGTCACCTAAATACCTTAGAGAAGACAACTTTTATTTTCTAGGAATGTGTGCAATGATTGCAAAAATCTTTGAAAACGTACACAAATAGCTCTCTTAGGGATTAGCACAAACTAACTCACTTGATTTTTCATGCGCAAGGTTGCTTTTACCCTTGCTCATTGTTCTTAGATGTGCTTGAAATCACTTGCTTGCTATTCTACGTGCTTGTTTATCTGCCTGGTTATTGGAACGATAAATTTTTATGTCAAAATCAGTCGCTGTTGTGAAATTGTTCTATCCTTTCACGCAAAATCATTTTGGTCTTGCACGAAATCATTTGCCTCTCGCACGAAATCATTTGGCTCTTGCATGAAGCCATTTTTTCCTCGTGCGAAATTAAAGTTTTGTTGCGCATCTTCGCGCGATCTAGAAAACATTCTCGCATGAAATTAAAAACTGTTACTAATCTTTGCGCGAGATAGAAACATCTTTGCGCGGCCCGTAAAACTTCTTCACATAGCCTATAAAGGTTTTTCACACGAGACTTTGTATCAGCATTTACAATCTGGGTTTGTTCTAGCTATCTGCAGCCTACACGCTATTCTTTTCTGTGTCTGTTTGTCACTCTGTTTGCAAACAATCCTAGAATAGCGACACTTCGCTTAACTAAAACTTGTGTCTTATACCTTGACTAGTCTTGTCTCATACATAATCTTGGTCGTTGTCTTAATGCTTGTCATACTTTGTGCCGTAGTGGTCATAATCTCTGGCTGTTCTAGCCTTTAAATCAGACCATTTGTGCCTTAGCGAATAGCATTCTTGCTACTATCTTGTTCTTTTTGAGACTCAGTTTTAGTATAGTCCTTGTCCAAGTTCTAGCTTCTTGTGTTTGCCTATGTCACAACCAGAAGTGGCAACGTGTTTTATCCTGATAACATTAGACGTGGTCATGCTAGGGGTCATAATCACGGCAGAGGTAGCTTACCTTTTGCTACGCAATCTATATCCAGTTTGGTTAGTGAGGCGTCTTCAAGGTCTTCCTCACCTAAAAGGTCATCTCAAGTTCAACGAACATTTTCCAATTTGCAACAAATTAGGAATCCTTTTTACCAAAAGGATACTAAGACATGTAGGAGTCCTGCATTCTCAAACACAATGTATGATCCTTTCTCCACGGACCCTTTTGAAACACAACGTACGGAAACTGAACCAGTTCCTATAATGACTAATCGTGAACCTGAACGGGGTAGTCATAGTCGATATGAAGAACAACCTAGGGATGACAAGGAGAAAGAGAAAGAAGATGACACTAATGAAGAACAAGAAGAGGTAGAAATCCTTCCTGAACACATAGCAAAATGTCAAAGAGACAAAAACTTTCAGAAGGTCATGGGAATCTTACTCCACGAAGAGAAAGAAAAGTACTTTCTCAAACTCGCCCAAGAGGGAGCTAAACTACCCACACATTTCGATGTGGAGACCATTATCACACGTGAAGAAGAAACTGAGACCACTAAACACCAAACTAAAAATTATGCAAGACCAATTGGCTCAGATGATGCATGAGAAAGAGAAACCCAAAAAGACATACACATTGGACGCTCTTTGTTCATTTCCATTTGACAAAAGTATAAACATGCCGCCTTTCCTAAGAGGCATAGAACTACCCAAATATGACAAGTACTTTGGTACTATAGATCCCCAAGATCACTTGTGGGAATTTGGTGCTTTATCTATGGAGTTTATACACAATCAAACGTACCTCATGCATTTATTCCCTAGAAGCCTAGGTGGTCAAGCTTTGGAGTGGTTCTCACATTTACCTCCTAGTATCAAGATGTTTGACGAAATTGAAAATTCATTTGTTCAGCAATATTCTCATAACATTCAACATCTTGTAAATATTTGAGATCTATGCAACCTTAAATAGAAGGTTGGTGAGCCTTTTCTCACTTTCCTCCAACAGTGGAGACAACTTTATACTAAGTACTCCCATAAAATCCCAGAAATGAAGAAGCTTGACATATTCACTGATAACCTTTTACTTGATTTCAAGTATAGAGTCCAACTACAAGGTCCACGTGCTTTTGAAGACATGATTACACAGGCTATCCGCATCGAAGAATTTATGGTCAAGAAAGGTGAGCTCACTCTTCAGAGAGACTCAAAAAAAGGTTCCACTTCCAATAGGGATAAAACCAAACATGTCAACAAGAATCGAGAAATTGTACATGATGGGGTTGTTGATAATGTCACACCAAAAATTGCTAAAGAAGCATTTAATCTCATAGACTGCTTCAAAGCAGCCAAAAGTACTGAGAAGCCTCCTCCTGACAATAAGACGTCTGGGAACAAACCAAGAAACTCATGGGCAACACGACCCAAGCAAGAGTATACACCTTTAGGAGAAACTTTGGATGTGGTTTACAAAACATTGCTACAACACAAGCTTATCTCACCAATGGATAACCCTCATCCCTATGATCCACAACCACGTCCACCATGGTGGAATGGCACCTCATTTTGTGAGTATCACCAAAATAAAGGACACAAAACTAGCAACTATATAAACTTACGTCATAAAGTCCAGGACATGATTGATGCTGGGGAACTTGTGGTAGATGGACATAACAAAAACTCGGACCACAAGGCATTCAAAGAACCTTTCCCAGCCTATGAAAAAAGAGAGACTTCAAAACCAGAACCCTACAATAAGGTCAACTATATGTATTCCAATGATGACAATGTCATTCACATGGTTGAACCTATAGATTCTGAATACTACGATGTTATTACCATAAAGGGAAAGCAAGATAATGATAAACCCAAGACACCATTTGTCTTGAGAGGCCCTACTTCCAATAACATGGATAATGCATCTTCACAGCATTGTGCTAATGTTGTTACTTGCTCTCATGCGAAGTTAGTGCTCAAAGGCCCTACACCTCCTATTTCAAATACCCAACAACACAAGGACAAAGCCCTTTCCAGTCCATTCGGTAAAGGTGCAAAACACACAACAAACTTGACTACAACCAGTTATAGTGTTCTAGATTAGTTGAAACAAACCAATGCTCACATTTCCATATTTGAGCTGCTTAAAATCTCGCCTGCTCATAGGTAAATTCTGGACAAAGCCATCACTAAGGAAAATGTTCCTCAAGATCTTAATCTTGAGCGATTTCAATCCATGGTAGGTCACATTACCTCACCTCATTTTATGACCTTCTCTGAGGAGGATGAAAACTCACTGAATCACCCACACAATCAGCCTCTACACATTGAGGTTATGATCCACCAGACACGTGTTTGTCGAGTACTCATTGACAATGGCGCTGGCCTAAATATTGTTTCTGCTGCTCTGCTTAGAAAATTGGATTATTCTGAGTACTCTATTGATCCTTGATGAAAGATCACTATTAAAGTGTACGATGAAGTAGAACGAAAGTCACTAGGTCTTGTGACTTTACCAATTCGCATCGGTCCTGTCGAAAGAGATGTCACCTGTCAGGTGCTTGACATTCCCTTAGCCTACAACATTTTGTTGGGATGATCATGGATACATGAGATGCATGCTGTACCATCCACATACCACCAATGCATTAAATTTCCATTTCATGGCTCCGAAGTTACTATTCCTGCTACTACTAGCTACACTTGCAATATGCTCAAAGTTGCTGATTCTTTTGTCCCTGCCAACTGTGAGTCTACTGATTGTCACAACAATAAGCTGAAACAAATTGAGCAGTCATTTAAAATTGAAAGAAACTGGTATGGGAGAGTACCACATGGAACCAGTGCTGTCATTAACATCTATTCCGGAGTCCCCTCGACATTTTGGGAGACCCTCAGTAGCAAAGAAGCCATTCATGTTGACACCTCAGACCAAGTTTAATGGCTCTTTTGTCAAAGCTATAGTTCCCTTAGAAGATGAAAGCAAAAACAGAGCCATTGCTGCATGGCTTTACAAAGAAGAGTCTCCAGTAGACCTAACAGAACAAGCTTGAGAAATCACTCCTAAGAAGTATGGACCTGGTCTTAAGCTTATGAAGCATTTTGGCTACAAGGGAATTGGCCCTATTGGGTGCAATAACAATGGTTTAATAGATCCTATTGAAGCAACAGCTCGAAGCAACAGTGATACAACTAGCCTAGGGTTCAAGAAGGTCCCTTTCCATTTGGGATCCAATAAATTCATACTCGTACCTGAGAGTTCATTTGAAAATGATTAACAATCTGAGTCAAGTACTCAAGAGGAAGAATCTGATGATGAGGATTCTTACCCTCATCCTATTCCTTATGATCTTGCTAAACTCTTTGCTGAGCTAGATGACTTTGAGCCACATGTTAGCACTATGGATGATACTAGTGATTCTTCTGAGGACAATGTTGAGCAACTAAAATATCATTCAGAAAAGGGGGAATCTAGTCATTCATGCCATATTGAGTATTTGTGTAAGAATCTAGAGGCTGAAGGAGAGTATGCCCCTATCACTGTTGGGGAGTTCTATAGTCTCTCACCATGTAGCACTGATTCTCATGAATATGAATTTGACAATCTTTCAGAAGTAACTACTGATAAAGACATTGACCAAGTGCATGTCTATGAAAATCAAATCGAAGTGAGTGAAACGTCGAGGGATAGGTCACAAGGGTCTGATCCAACTAGTGTCCTAGAGTCATCAATTACTAACATTCATACTCTGAGACATTTGAATACACCTATGGGTGAGGTCGTTGTAGATCTTGAGTTTTTGGTCCATGCATTTAATGACTATACTATGAACACAATTGAACCAACCACTACTCTCTCACTCACACATCCTGAGCTTATAGACTGGAACCCCAATGCATCTAACGAAGTCCCCACGTTCCAGAATGACTATGCTCTTGCCTGTTACCTAAACGCTATCGAACCTATAATGTCTTCCACCAATGAGCAGAATGTCAACATGATTGAGGCCAACATCAAATATCTCAGTCACATAATTAAAAGGAAAAAATGCAAGAGGTCCGATGGTGAAAAACACATTGTGGCAGTGTCAGATCCAAAAAAAGTAAAAACAAAAGAAGTATCCAAGGGTGAAAACCTCTTTGAGGCGCCCACGGATGAGATATTTGATGTCCTTCCCAGTAACTTTTAGGAGAGATCATCAGTGTTAATAGAGTTAACACAGCTGATTAACCTGGGCACAGAAGAACATCCTCATGTGATACATTTGGCTTAGTCATTGTCAACTAAAGAAAGGAACAATTCATTTCCTTTTTCAAGGAGAAGAAAATAAATTTTGCCTGGACATATTCTGACATGCCAGGATTGGATTCTAATCTTATCATGCATCACTTTTCCATAGCACCAGACATCAAACCAGTTAAATAGAAGCTTCGAAAAATGCATCCTCATGTTGCATTGCTAGTCAAAGCTGAATTGGAGAAACTTCTGAAGGCTGGTTTCATCCATGCAATTGATTATGCTGAATGGATATCCAATATTGTCCCTGTGTCCAAGCATGATAAGTCTATCAAAGTTTGTACAGACTTTCATGATCTTAACTTGGCATGTCCTAAAGATGATTTTTTGCTCCCTAATATTGATATGATCATGGACATGATGGATGGCTATGAGATGTACTCACTTATGGATGGTTTTTATGGATACAATCAGATAAAAATTGCGCCATAAGATCAAGAGAAAATAGCTTTCACATGTGCATGGGGAACCTTTTTTTGGAATGTGATGCCATTTGGTTTAAAGAATTTTGGAGCTACGTATCAGCGGGCTGTTACTACAATTTTCCATAACATGGTGCATAGAACTATGGAGGACTATGTTGATGATACCTTGGTCAAAAGTGCTAAATGCAATACTCATTTGCACGATTTGGGACCAATCCTAGATCATATGGAAAAGTTTAGTCTTCGGCTCAATCCTAACAAATGCGCATTTGGTGTCACATCAGGAAAATTGTTACGATATATTGTTTCTGCAAAGGGAATTGAAGTAGATCCAAAAAAAGTACAAGCAATAATGGACATGCCTCCACCTCAAAACTTCAGTCAGATGAGAGGACTATAGGGAAGGCTTCAATCTATTCACAGGTTTATTTCACAATTGGCGGATAAATCACAACCCTTCACAAATACCTTACATAAGGGTGTGAAATTCAATTGGAGCTAGGATTGTGAGCAAAGATTAACACAGATTAAACAATATCTTGTCAATCCACCAATCCTGATACCTCCTATGCATGGGAAGCCTTTGCTTTTATACATTTCAGCCATTGAAACATCTTTGGGAATCCTATTGACTCAGGAAGACAATGATAACAAAGAATGAGCTATTTATTACTTGAGCTGAACATTGGTCTCTTATGAGAAAAACTACAGTATTATTGAGAAACCTTGCTTGGCAGTTGTCTTTGCTTCCCAAAAGTTGAGACACTATATGCTTTCCCATACTACACGGCTTGCGGCTAAAATAGATCCATTAAAGTACTTGCTCAGTAAGGCATCTCTCATAGGAAGATTGGCTAAATGGGTCATGATACTAAGTGAGTTTGACATCCAATATGTTGAATGCAAAGCTATAAAGGGACAGGCAATTGCAGACCAGCTGGCCGAGGCACCCATATAGAGTCTTCTACCAATAAACATTGATTTTCCAGATGAGTCAATTCTAACACTCACTCACCATTTATGGGTTATTTTCTTTGATGGATCCTTCACACAACAAGGATCAGGTGTTGGATTACTTTTCATCACACCACAGAGATACTCATTGCCCAAAGCATACAAGATTCTATTTCCTTGTACAAATAACATTGCTGAATATGAAGCTTTGATCAATGGTATGAAAATTGTAGCTGAATGGAGAGTAGATCAGTTGGATATCTTCGGTGACTCTCAGCTTGTCATCAACCAAGTAAATGATGTGTATCAAACAAAGGATGAAAACCTAATTCCTTACAAATGCATGGTTGATGACTTGACAAAATATTTTGCACACATCACCTTCCAACAAGTTCCACATGCAGATAATAAAGCGGCTGACACCATGGACACTCTGGCCTCCCTTCTACAAATGACAGAAAATGATCTACAACACGAGTTCTTGGTGGAAGCGTTACACTACCCAACCTATGACACACATGATTCCAAGATGATCTGTTCTATTATAGGACAAGAATCATCCCGCTACCATCACATCTATTCCTACCTTCGTAATCAAACCATTTCGAAAGGTCTGACCTGGAATGAGAAACATTACCTAATCTGTAATGCTTCACATTATGTCATTATTGCTGACGATCTGTATAGGAGAGGTCTCGACGGAACACTCCTTAGGTGTTTAGAACCCGACGAGTCCAAACGCACACTAATTGATGTTCACAAAGGCATTTGCGGATCTCATTCCAATGGCCTAACACTAGCTTGCAAACTCCTTCGTGCTGGTTACTACTGGCCTAAAATGGAGCAAGCAGCTATTAAATATGCTAGGTCCTGCAAATAGTGTCAACTACATGGGAATCTCATTCATGCTCTAGCTAGAGAGTTCATTCCCTCTACTACAACATGGCCATTTCAACAATGGGCCTTTGACTTGGTGGGATAGATTCACCCAACCTCTTCTAATGGACATAAGTTCACTATCACCGCTATAGATTATTTCACGAAATGGGTAGAGGCAATCCCTCTCACAATTGCTGATGGCAAAATTGTAGTGCTTTTTATCACAAAATACATCATCTGTAGATATGGTATACCGTCCTCAATCATTACTGACAATGGAGGACAGTTCAAAAATAAAGACCTTAAGGAACTGTGCAAGAAATTCAAGATCACACAACATTGGTCTTCCATTTATCACCCCCAAGGTAATGGCCAAGCTAAGGCATCCAATAAGGCGATACTCAAAATTCTTCATCGCACAGTCAGTAAGTCAGGGAGAGACTGGCATCTCCAAATCAATCCAGCCCTGTAGGCATATAGAACAAGCATTAGAACTACAACGGGCATGACTCCTTTTGCGTTGGTATATGAGGTGGATGCTGTACTTCCAATAGAGGTTGAGATTCCTACTTTGAGAATCTCCATGAAAGGACTTATCACTGATGATGACTATAGGATAGCTCGGCTTCAAGAGTTTGTATTGCTGGATGAATGACGACAAGTGGACTGTAATCATCTACGAGCATATCAACAAAGAATGGCACAAAGCTATAATAAGAGAATTAGGCCAGGTGACTTCCAACTAGGTGATCTTGTCCTGAGAGAGAATCCTAAGAATCAACAACAACAAATGAAAAAGGGAAAGTTTGAACCAAACTGGCTAGGTCCTTACATCATTACTGTAGTATATGAATCTGGTGCCTATCAACTTTCCACAACCGAAGGAGAAGTGCTTAAAGAGCCTATAAACACTCTCCACCTGAAGCGGTTTTACAGTTGATTCAATCTTGGCAAGCTCTCTGTACATATCTAAATGTCCTGAAAAAAATCCTAAAAATTAGAAAAAGTCCTAAAAAAATTGTTACCCTAGTGAAAACCTAGCAATAGGCGCCTTCGTAACACCAAAAAAATTGAAAAATCTCAAAAATACCAAAAAAAATCAAAAAGAGAAAAATACAAAAAAAAAGAAAAAAAAAGAAAAAAAAAAGAAAAAAACCTGCCACGAAGGTGAAAACCTGGTAAACAAGCGCCTCTTGTTCTCAATGCTCCATCTTGCAGTGCATCTTCTAGCTATTTTGTACAATCGCTTTCATGCCTTTGCTTTCCTACTTCCTACTCATGTATCCATGGATTGAGTCTTGTCACAGCTCGAGGGCATTCCCCCTTTAGTGTCACTCTTTTCGAGATTCTCCTCATAGAATCTCCTTTGTGACAGTCACTAGTCATTCTGACTGCGTTTGCCTATTGTCATTAGTGTCACTCTTTTCAAGATTCTCCCTATAGAATCTCCTGCGTGATAGTCACTAGTCGTTCTGACTGCATTTGCCTACTGTCGCTAGTGTCACTCTTTTCAAGATTCTCCTCATAGAATCTCCTTCGTGACAGTCACCAGTCATTCTAACTGTGTCTGCCTACTGTCGCCAGTGTCACTCTTTTTGAGATTTTCCTCATAGAATCTCTTTTGCAATGGTCACCAATTATTTCAGCTGTGTTTGCCTACCGTTGCTCAAGTCATGTCTCAAGATTCTGTTATGGAAGATCTCTTTTGCGTCAGTCACCAGTCGTCCTGGCTGTGTCTATCTACTGTCGCTTAGTCCTTCTTAGGTTTTTCATCGTGAAGATTCCTCTTTGACCTTAGTCACCAGTTGTTCTGACTGCGTCTGCCTACTGTTGTCACCCTACTGAAGAGATTTCTTTCTTACATGTTCTGGACATTGACACTTGACATCAATCCCGAAAACATTGAACTCAAAAAAAAAAATGATACACTTGTTTGGATATGCTAAGCATTTTATTTGTTTACTCTGTTTTGCTTTATCATATCTACTCGAGAAACTTGATGATGTCATCTTTAACTAGAGAAGTAATGACTGGGGGCATGATCTTTTTCTTTGCTTTTTATTTGCGGTTTAGTTGTAATAAGTTGATCTATTCCTATAAGAGGGGTTTCCACTATAAGAGCCTCCATCTTGTATTGGATGGCCGTGTGTACCTCGACTCTTTTTATACAGATATGTTAATGACATTGGTTCTTCTCTTTGTTTGTTGGAGTGAACTCTTCATGCTATAGTGCATACTGATACTCATCTTATTAAGTGAACATACGGGTCACTGCGAGTATATCTAGCACATTTCTGTCTCAGGTTACGAATGCAAGGGTTGTTGCGAACAAAATGAATACTGAATGCTTAGCATAAGAGGAATCTCCCATGTGTTTGGTGTGCCTGTCATGCAAGCAACATTCAGGTCATCCTTGCATTCATGCTTTGATGCTTATGTTAACTTGCTACATTAAAAGGGACAATTATTTTGGTCATTCTAGCTTCTTGTGCCTCGAATGCTTACATTTAATCCTGACATCCCAATAATGTATGTTATATTCATATTTTCATGATTCCAATGTCAGTGGAAATTGTATAACATACGAGCTTTATTTTATATCCAATGATGATAAATCATTGAGGCTTGGTAACCAGACCTAGGGTTGCATTTAACATAGTCTTGCATTACATACTCCATTTGCATTAGCATGCAATTTGATGATAATTTTTTTCATACTCAACATGCATCAGATTCTTCCACGACTGCACAAGCATTTGGTTGGTCGATTCACGCTCCTCAATAGAATACCTGTGACTGTCAAACAAAAACATGCAACACTACGTAAGATGTCAATTCATACATATACGTTCTATCTAAATACAACATACATATCATGTACATCAAAGCAAAACAAAAATAGATAATGACATGTACACATGAATACTCAACTTAAAATCTCGTATATATATATATATATATATATATATATATATATATATATATATATATATATATATATATATATATATATCAAAGAATGGGTCAGTACAAAAATGGGCGCTACTCGAGCGCAATCGATCAAAAATGATACATGTGGTGCTGGCACACCAATTGATACATAGCCAAGGATCAAAATAAAAAATCAGGCACAGAGTGTCTAACTCTGTCCCAAACTCTCGCCTCCAGGGGGAGCAAGAGGAGCAGGGGCAGCAGGTGGCAGAGGCGGTGGTGGCATATCCGGCTTGATAGGAGGTCGTGCACCTCCAGACTCTCGTGCATACTAAGAGAATCGCTGCACCTGCAATGTCTCATCAGGTACTGTGCTGGTGTATGCAACATAATAATATGCAGCTCGAGCAGACTGGAAGCAGATCTCATCTTGTACCAGCTCCAGCCTCTGCTCTGCAGTCTTTGCACACTCTCTCTGACGGTCTGTCTCTCATTGTTGCTCTACAAGTTGCGCATCCCTGACTGCCAATGCAATCTGCAACTCTCCCAACTGTTGGGAGGCCGTACGAACCAGCTCTTGGTACCACCGTATCATGTCCTGTACCCCACTTGCCAACTGATCTGACATATCCTCATCAACCATCTCTGGTGGAGGTACCTGTGGCTATGGAGGCACCTGCTACTATGGGACCTCCTGCTAAGGGGCCTGCTCCTCTATCCTCTGCCTCCTTCGCCAACTATGTCCTACCCCACTACCCCCAGCACCTGGGTCTGATCCCATCTGACGTGGAGGAATAGGTATCTGCTGTACTCGGTGTTGGACCTGTGGTGGCACCTGCGACTGTGCCTGCTGCTGCTGGGGCACTTGTCCCTGCCCTTGTACCTGCCCTACCATCCCTAGTGGATCTGTGAAGCATGGGAATGGATGGCTCATTAAAAATGCCTGATATGCAGGCATCATCCTTGCATCTACTACCTCTGGCAAGTAGTCCCACTGAACAGTAGCCAAACTGCGGATATCTATCATGGATCAATCTTGGATCCATCTGTGGAGGCCATTCCTACTCAATATCCCTTTGCACCCTAGCATAGGCATAATACTCAGCTAAAATGTCCCGTGGTTGACCGTACTACTACCACACTCATGAGATCATGAATCTATATTACTGATGTCGTCCTGCCTACCAGTGATTGAGAACTAAACATCCAAGGTAGCTCTCTCAGGGCATCATCCCAATCCTCTGTCTCTCTCTAGGGTCACCATATAATAGACACTAGGTCATCGAGATGTGTTTGCCAGTTCTCAGTCTTACCCAGGTGGGCTTGGGTAATATGCCCTCGATATCTGTAGATGTAGGGCTCCATGGGCTCCTGAGAATCCTCAAAAATTGGCCTACATACAAGGAGGTGCTCCCAGGCCCAGATCTGTAGAACATAAACACCCGTTGCCATGGTCTTCTTCTTGTGGAAGATGACCTCATGCATCTTGTGAAAAAGATGGGCCAACATGCACTGACCCTACCCAAAGATCTCGAGTGCCTCAACCATCCTACGAAGCATGACACCCCATCCACACTTCAATCCATGCTGTCCCCAATTAGGACATAGGAAGAAGCTCAAGAAAATACCTAGGACAGATGCCAACCTATGTGTGGGTCCATAAGTATGCATCAACTCATCCTAGCTAATGGCTCTGCCTCTCGGTAGCTCTCTTCCAAATACAATGGAAAGTGCCTCTGTCCCTAATCGAGGCACTGTATCATAGATGATTTGAGCATCATGAAATGGGATCCTCAGTATCCTCCATATATCCTTCGGGGTAATCATCATCTCACCCATCCGCAAATGAAATGTGTTCATCTTCGAATGAAAATGCTCTACCAAAGCAGTCAGTAAGCCGTGATTCACCATCACGGTTGGAATTTGACATAGTGAAGACAAACCCAATTGGGCAATGTGTGCCCGATCTGCATCATCCAAACTCCGCAATAACTCTCTATACGACAGATAATGAGATCTGAATGAAATGTCTCCGAAGACCTCTTGCACGCACAAAAAAAAGATGACAAACAAACGATCAGTATCAAACCAAAACGACACATCAAAACGAAATAAAATGCAATTTCTAAATGCAAAATCACAAAACTAGCACAAAATTTCATGCGAGATTCTTGAAATCTCGCGCAAAGACATACAGTTTCGCACGAAATAGTTCTTTCTTTGCGCGAAGAATCTAGCCTTCGCGTGAAAAAAGATATCCTCATGCGAAGATAGATCTTCTCGCGTGAAAAAAGATCTCTTCGTGCGAAGATAGATCTGTTAGTGCGAAAAAAGACATTCTCGTGCGAAACGCGAATCGCCTCGCGCGAAGAATCCACATCCTCGCGCGAAACCAAATTCGCCCCGCGTGAAGATTCTTTGGCCGCGCGCGAAGAAATAGCGCATCCTATTTCTTCGCGCGAAGAAAGAAGATCTTCGCACGAGAAGAGATCGATCTCACGCGAAGAAAGATTTCACAAACCTAAAAAATGCTAAAAATGTGCATAAATAAACTTTAAATGTGTGAAAATGAAAGTACAAAGATGGGAAATCGATGACTCACCAGTGGTCCGTAGTCTGCTGGCCGGCTGTGTCGTCTGAAGCACTCAAAATGATGGTATCTCATGTTCATTGCCATGTCTCTATCAGAGCTCAAAATCACTACAAGACAAAAGCACAAATGAATTGAAAATGACCCTTCGAGCCCTTATATAGGTGTTGACCAAATTTTTCAAAGTGCTCAAATTTGCGCAAAAATTGTACCCTTGGCTAATTGGACTGTTCTAGATCCATTTTTGAGATCAAATTCAAAATTTGACACACTTAAGAGCCTTAAAAATACATTTTAAAATTTTGGGGACTGACGTGATTAAACGCTTGTGCAACCCAAATCTTTTTGATACTTTATGATTCTTCGAATCCTTTCAAAATTCATTTTGAAAATAATTAACTTAAGTCAACTGTGGCTGAATCTGGTCAACTTTTGGTTAAACTTGGTTTTTTGCGACTTCGCAATCATTTCAAATGAACCCAATCTTTAGATCATTTTGATCTCTTCTAGATTCTACTGACATAATATACTGCTTCAAATCATATTTCTGGTGTGTCATGTTTCGATTTCGCTCCCGAGGGGGTAGGATGATTACATCATTGAATACTTAATGCTCAGGGCATCTTGTTCCCTTTTATCTGCCATCTTTGCCATCTATCACTTGGGGCATCTAATCACTCGGGGCATCTTGTTCCTTTCTATTTGGCATCTTTGCTATCTATCCTATCTTTTCATCAACTAATCAATCTTATAACAACTCTTCTCAGAGTTCGATGGACAGGTATTGGGACAGTCTAAACCCTGACTCCTGAGGATCAAGCCTTGTTCTGGGGATGATTCTATGGCTTATGATTGGATCTTTTTATCTTTTATCAATCTCAAGTATCTAGGTGTTCTATCTAGATCCTTGAAGGTTAAGCTTCATGCTGGAGATAATCTTCTAAATGCTTTCAATTCTAGGTATCTAGGTGTTCTATCTAGATCCTTGAAGATTAAGCTCTGTTCTGGAGATAGTCTTCTAAATGCTTTATCACTCTCGGGTATCCAGATGTTCTATTTGGATCCTTAAAGGTTAAACTTCGTTCTGAAGAAGCCTTTTAAATGCTTATCAATTTTAGGTATCTAGACGTTCTGTCTGGATCCTTAAAGATTATGCTTCGTTCTAGAGGTAGTCTTTTAAATGCTATCAATCTTAGGTATCTAAGTGCTCTACTTGGATTCCTTAGGATTAAGCTCTGTTCTAGAGATGGTCCTTAAAAAGCTTATCAATTGGTCTCCGTATCATCACCTTCGGAACCAATCTCATGTTCACATCATACTTTCTGATTATCTTTGAATTGAATATGCTGCTCGCACATTCATTCAAAGAGGGGCAAAATGTAATACCCCAAAATTGGCTCATTGCCATCTCAACCAATTCTGGTCTATTTCTGATCAATCCCAAAGTCCTATTCTAATAGGCAATTCTCATTCTGCTATTCGCTACTTGACTTAATTGTCAGATGCAAAAAAACCCTAATCTGCATTCATCATATTTCTTATTTAATTCCTATAGTATGTACTCATATTAGTCACATTAAACCTACTTGATTAATATTTAATTTAATTATTAAGTATTTTATACTTTAATTAAATTAAATTATATCCTAAGGCTAATGTACCATGGAATTAAATTTATTTAATTTAATAAATATGCCTATCTTAATTAATTAAATGTACTTATTTAATTAAATGAGAAAGGTATTTCTAATTAATTAAATGAAATTATTTAATTAAATGGTCAACTTACTTCTAATTAATTAAACAAATTTATTTAATTAAATGGGAAGCCATTCCTAATTAATTAAATGAAGTTATTTAATTAAATAAGAAAAGTGTCTCTAATTAATTAAAGATTATTTAATTAAATTGAAAAAGTAATTATGAGAGCATATCTCATTTTATTAAATTAAATATCTCAACAAAATCTCTCTTCAATTCAAAAAGGGAAATTTCCAGTTCACTATTGATCAAAAATGAGTTAAATCAGTTAACTCCTTTTTCTACTCAAATCAAATCTGTTAACTCCCTTTAATTTGGGAATCTCCCTTTATGACTGAACCTCATCTTCAATCCTGACCGTTGATCCGAATCGATCTCAACCGCTGATGGATTCCAGGAAAGTCTATTTAAGAGACCCTCATCTCTTCATTTTGGAGGATGAATTTGGAGAATTTGCATCGAATCGCTGCTGAAATTCATGCTCATATTTACTTACATTTCTTGCATACATTCTCATTCTTAGTTTAATCTCATTTTAGTTTAATCATGCATATGCTTAATTTAGTTTGCTTTATTTGTTTTTAGATTACATTGCATCTTTCATTTTAGATTAATCTGCATACTCGTTCTTAGCTTATTTTCATTGTCAAATCCTTCGTTCTTAGAGGGTCTGGTTGTTTGCACCTTGATTCTGAGGATATTAACAGGCAAAATCCCTTTAGATAGAAGGCAACAGGTCGCTTTGCAGGGCAAATTTTGGATGAACAATCCAATGTTCATTTTGAGATGAATCCGCATGTAATGACCGTGTTGAAGTGTGTGTGTTAGCATAGGCCGCATTTTCACATATACACTATTTTATTTTTTGGGTTTACTATTTTTTTAATCGATAACAACATTACAAGTATTACTGGAGCTTACTGGTAAAATATATGAAAGGTATAAGCTAAAGTTAAAATTTGAATTTGTTGATTGCTAATTCAGCCTCCCTACCCCGTCTCACTAATAAATCCTATACCTAGAATATCTAGTTGATTTGTTGTAGGGTTCATGCTAAGTTGTTTTATGAATCTAGGGTTAGAGATGTTTTTACCAATGTAGTGCAGTAGTTGGATAGAGTATCATCTTTGAGGTAGATCTAGGATCTAGACATTTGGTTTCATCTCATAGATGCAAATTTCTTTGGGGAAAATAAATTTTGGGAAGGGAGGACTATCATGTCTCCCTTTCTAACTAGTGAGTTTTGTTGTGCCATTATCCCGTTTGGCCTCGGTCTCATGAGAAAACTAGGTTTTCTATATTGCCAAAGAATTTTATGGCTTAGGAAATTTTAGTTGTGGGATAACCAGAACTATTTTAGTAGGGCTTCTAGGGACTTACTATTTTTATTAAGTCAAAATATTCATCATTCTTGGCATTTTAGGGGGACTAGAAGTGTCTTGCCAAGAGCTTTTCAGCAAGCTATGCATATCCAAGTCCATTTGGCGGGAGATGTTAATATGTAAAGATTTAACAGATTTATTATAAAGTGACTTTATAACTTAAGATGATATTATTAATGCCACTTTATTTTCTTAAGTGAGGAAAAAGGTTTTTATTTAAAAAGTACATAAAGATTCATAAATGGGAATGTGAAGAGTCACCTATTTATGCTTAAAATGGAAGATGGAGGTCATTTCTAACATGCTTGGTTTATGATTTAGATTTTAGTTTATCTCTTTGAGAGTTATTTGGAAACCTTCTACTTTAATCTAGTCTAAGGACATAAACCCTAATGTTGATAGATAGTGGACACAACCCTATTATTCATAGAGATGTCACACCGGGTGTCTCATGTGTGCTTATAGGTTCTTTCCTATATTTCCAATTTCACTATATTTTTATATTTAAGATTGGACTTGATATTTGGTTATTGGATTTTTGATGTATAATGTAATAACACACTCTAAGGAATTTAATGAGAATATACTATTTATATTGTTGGTTTACATTGCATCATTCATCTGTTTATGTTCTTGAATTCTTTTGACATAAAAGCAGGCAAATACCCATTCAGAATATTATACAAAAATACACAGTAAGGAAAGGAGAAGAGCTTACAAATTCTACTCTACTTCTAAGGGTAATGACAATAATAACCACTTCTTTGATGATAAAATCCCAAATAACCAAGCTTTACTTCTAGTTTAATCTTTAGAGTCATTGAAATTATTTTTATATAACAATATGCACCATCGAAATGAACAATGCATGTTGAGTGATACATGTAAAGCATACATAGAAATACATCCAAGATAACTTTGCACAATGAATTATAATCACTTGTGTGCAAGGATATATGAGTCAAAATGAATGTACATAAATTAAAAAAACACTTAAAACACAACTTAAAGAAACATCAATATTAGACATAAAAAATACCATAAAATACTAGAAATGCATACCATGTTGTAGTCTCCCTTTTTGCAATGAATTCTTTGATATTGTTTAATGGTATGTGTGCTCATGATTTTGCAATGTGATAGTATAAAGATGCTTCATATTTTCTCAAGCTTGCAAGTGGGACATGAAAATGACTTCAAATTTCATATGTGTGAAGATATATCTAAAGATTTCATATCTTAAATTGTACAATGAAAGATGAATATTGAACGAGAGATATTTTCTTGATTAAATCTTTTGGACTTAGGGATTTTTTGAATTAATGAGGGGCTGTTGGGAGATTTGAAAGAGACTTTCCATAAATAAAATTTAACTCTCAAAACCCCAAAGTCAAGTGAGAAGGGAATAAAATAATATCAAATTATTTAAAAGTGGACAAGATGGTAAGTGCCCATAAGGGAGACTTAATGTCACTTAAAGTGTGCAAAGGGAAACCTTTGCCATGACTTCTCTTATCCTCATGTTTAGAAATGTGCACATTCTTAGGGAGGGGTTAGGATTAGTTAGGATGGTTGATTAGGTGGCTCAATATTTGGGTAGGATATGACTCATGAGATAGGGGTAGGATAGGTAGGATTTAATTAATTAAATAAGTTCATTTATTTAATTAAATAGGGATTAATGGGTGTAAGTGGGAAAACTTGAAGCATGCAAATTTAGTGAACTTTGAATTTATTTTAATTTAACATTGAAGAAGTGAAATTAAATTAAATGTGTGTGTGTGTGTGTGTGTGTTTATTTAATTAAAATGTGTTAGGTATTAGGTAAATTAGATTAATTAATTTACCTCGAGGGTTTAATTAAATATGCAAGCTATTTAATTGACCATGTCAGAATACAAGGATATGGGGTTAATTATTTAATTAAATATGAAATGTAATTAAAAAAGAGAGAAAACATTAGATAAATTAAATAAGTTATTTTTCCTAAAATATTGAAGACAAATAATTAGTTAAATAAATTAATTGTGTTCAGATTTGGGTGTCTACATTAGTAAACCATTGAAAGTATGAAACACAAAATTCATCAAAACACCACTACATTCTCCTTTGAAATCACAACACTTTATCTAACAATATAATCTACATGAGAGAATTATAAAACCAAGAAAGTACTATGACACATCAAATGATCATCAAAATTGAATAAAAATTTCATTATCTCAATAGTTCTTAGCAACAATCAATAAATTATCTTGCTAAAAAATGAGAAGTGAGGCCTTTATATAGGTCCTTGAGTACAATGGGTGGCTCAATTCAAAACAATAACCAGTGAACCATATTTTCCCACCTCAACCTTGATCAATGTAATGTCCCTTTTGGGAATCACCGCAATTTTCTTCTAATTCCCATTTGGATAGATATTATATTGGAAACTTACATGTGTTGAAGTTGAGGAAAGCTCAACCTACAACTCCCAAGAATTACTTGCATGCAAATACTTGTCATAGAAAGAGAGAAGAAAAGTTATGGAGGTTTGAATTCATAGATACTTGAATGAGGAAACATTGTAATTGTATTGAATGTATTGAGTTATAAATTATAAAGAGAGATAAATCCTTATAAAAGGAGATTAACGTTGAAACTATATTGATACAAGTATGAGAATGTGTTTCATTCATTGTTTTGTGATTGATGTCAAACTTGCTACTTGCTGGTAAGACAATTGTTTAGTTGATTTGAGTAAGTATCATTTGTTTGATTGATGAGGAGGTTTTGATCAAATGAGATAACAAAAGCACCTAGAGGAAAGGTTTAGTTATGGTATGAAAAAGGAGTACAAAGATAAGTTAAGACAATGATGATATAGTGAATTGGTTATCTACTTGAGGTTGCAAAGGATGGATACATTGATTAAGTCTAGAAGAACAAGTAAAAAGAATTGAGTTTTCCAAGCTTGACCAAGTGGATAGGAGGTGCTGAGAAAAGTTAGTGCAAGCTGAGGAGAAAATTAGTTGAAGCCAAAAAAAGCCAAAGTTTAGTGTATTTCGAGTGATATAGTGTAAGCTGAGTAAAGTTTAGTTGATGCTAAACACTAGTAAACTTTAGTGTTTCTCGAGTTATCTAGTGAATGATGAGTGGAAGAATAGTATGGAAGCTGAGTGCCAACATATTGATGTTGAGTGCTAGTATTCATGTTAAATCATGGATTTGACAAATCTAAGCCAACTATTTTGTTTTCTTGAATTTTTTGATATGAATGGAAGATAAATATGATGAGTTGGTGGCACAAAATTATGATAAACCATTTCAACAAAAATTCAAAGAGGATTGAAGGAGAAGTTTCTAGAAGGGACTAAAATGAAAAGATGGGTGGATTCATTTAATCCTACCTAACCCTAAAATGGATGATAGAGGATGAATGATAAAAGATCTTAATTTTCTATTTATAGAGATGGCTAGTTAGAAGAAAAGGTTTTCATGTGCGAGAAGCTAAGAAAGACAAGGAGTCTAGGGTATTGCTTCATTCAGAGATCTAAAGAAGAGAATTCTATTGGCAAGCAAAGCAAGAAGGCTTAAGAGTATGGATGCTTGAAGGGTGAACAAGCTATTAGAGCTAAAGTGTGTGAAATTCAAGTAGAATGAAGGACTGAAACAAAGATCTATAATTTGCAAGTGTGTTGTAAGTTGTTATTAGATCAAGCCTTAATGTTACTTTCTAATCATTGTACCAGTCTAGGCTAAATCCTTTGGATTAAGGTTGACCTAACGGTCATTTGTAAATCTTTTAACTAGGTGATATTCCAAGTGAATGGTCTAAAGTTCTCTAACAAGGCTCACTCCTAATGAGGTGATTGAAATCCTCTAATCATGCCACATTTAACAGTGTGCATTGTAACCTTTAACATGGTTGACTTTCATAGGCCATCACTTCATAAGAGTGAGAATGAGTAGCATGTTACTAGTGGTTTTTCCCAAATTGGATTTTCACATAAAATCATTGTGTCAAATGTGTTATTGAATCTATTATGTTAATGCTTACATTTCTACAAAGTTGATTTGATAGTAACCTACAAAGTTTATGTGATTGTATGATTTAATGGATGCATGCATGAATATGTTTTATGGATATGGATTCACTGAGATGTAAAAAGTTTTATTTGTACATCTGGACCTTGGATAATTGATTCACCCCCCCCCTTTTAGTTATTCTAAAGAATTCCAACAATTGGTATCATAACCATCTGCTTAAGAGGACTAGTTTGAAAGTACTATAAGCAAAAGATCAAGATGTCAAAAAGAGAGGCACCCAAGCTTAATAGAGATAAATTTCCTACATGGAAAAGTTTGATGAAGCTACATCTAGGAGATCTTAGAGATCATACACAATCTACCATCATCACTAAGTATGTCAATCCTACTAGAGGCCTAATTGTTGAAGATCTGAAAAAGAAAAAAGAACACAACCAGATAATTTTGGAGATTTCCTTTGCCCTAAGTTATGCCAAGTTTGATGACATCAAGGGTTGTGATGGTGAAAATAAAATCAGGGATGCTCTTTACATCATCTATGGGGGTGACACAAATGCTTTGAGAGACAAATTTGAAAGTTTATAGGTAAGTTTGATGATATGAGCATGCAATAAGGTGAGAGTGTTTCTCAATATTTCTCTAGTATAAAATATATTGTTAATGCTATAAAAGGATCTAATAGTAAGATAGATGATGAGATTGTATTAAGTAAAGTTTTGAGAAAATTGCTACCCATCTATGGTATTAGAGTTTCTGCAATACAAGAATTGAGATGTATACCAGGTTCTAATTTGACTCTTGAAGGTCTGGTAGGGATTCTAACTTCTTTTGAGCTATCCAATTTTGACAACTTCAAATTTGAAAATGGTGAATCTACTTTCAAAGCTAAGTTGTCATTGAAGGAACCTAATGAGAAGAAGAAGAAAAAGGTAAAATATATTTCTAGTGACAATGATATAGATGAGGAGGATGTAGATCAACTTGAAGCACTACTAGCAAGGAGATTTCAAAGAGGTAAAGGAAAATTCAAAGGTAAGTTACCTATCATGTGTTTTAATTGAAATGAGGTTGGTCATATTGCTGCTAGATGTCTAGAGAACAAGAACTACAAAGGTGGAGACAAGTACAAAAGTAGAAGAGATGAAGATAACAAAAATTACAAATACAAAGGAAAGAAGTCTTGCTATATTGAAGAAGAGGAAACCAAAGATGGATCGGGTGATCATGATGATGAAGTGGTGTCTGTTGTAATGAAGGATGATTCTAATGAGGATGAGGCAACTACACTAATGTCTTATGTGAACAAGAATGACAGATGGATCATTGACAATGGGTGTTTACATCATATGACTAGAGATAAAAGTAAGTTCATTACCTTAAATTATTATGATGGAAATAGTGTAAGGTTTGGTAATGATGTACCATGTTTGATAAAAGGAAAAGGTTTATCAAACTCATTGAAAATATTTTATGTGATAATTCTTATTATATTGAAGGACTTAACTATAATTTTTTGGGTCTGTCACAAATGGATAGTTCAAGTTGCAAGGTTGATTTTGAGAACACAATTTCTAAGCTATATGATACAGATAGAAAACTAATGGGGAAAGGTGATCAAACTAGAGGTAATCTATTCTACCTTGATATGGATGATGCTACTTTTATAGTTGTAGAATTTGATGATGTGTGGTTATGGCACAAGACATTATGTCATGTTAATTTTGATAACTTGGTTAGTATTAGTAACATGAGAAGAGTTAGGGGTTTGCCTAAGTTGAAGAAACTTGACAATATAATTTGCAAACAATGTCAGTTAGGAAAAATGACAAAGTCTAGTTTTAAGAGTAAGACTCACACCTCTAAAATAAATTTGAAGATTTTTCATACTAACTTGTGTGGACTAATTGATGTGATAAGATGCAAAGGTGATAAGTACATTGTGCTATTTGTTGATGATTATTCTAGGATGATGTTAGTTATGTTTCTAAAATAAAAATATGATGCTTTATAAATATTTAAGTGGTACTTATCAAGAGTTGAGAAGGAAACAGGTAAAAGTCTAAAATGTTTGAGATTTGACAGAGGAGGAGAATTTACATCAAATGAGTTTGAGATGTTTTGTAATGATAGAGAAATGAAAAGACAGAAATCTGCCCCTAGGACCCCTCCACAAAATGGAATTACTGAAAGCACAAACATATTTTTAATGGACTATGCTAGGACACTCATGATAGAGAAGAATGTTTCTTTGAAATAGTGGAGAGAGGCTATAAGTACAACTATCTATACCTTGAACCATGTGCAAGTCAAGAAAGGTACTCATTCAACACCTTTTGAACTATGGTATGGATACTCACCCAGTGTAAAATATTTTAAGGTATTTAGAAGCAAGTGTTATATTCTCAAAGATTTCAGGAATGACAAACTAGATGCAAAAAGTTAAGAATGCATATTCTTTTTCTATTCCATAAGAAGTAAAGATTATAAGTGTTTAAATACTAATTCACTAACAAAGTTGTAGAAATTAAAAATGTGAAATTTGATGAATATATAGTACATGAGGCTGAACCTATGAAGGAACCAGAGGAATACAAATATTTTGTATTATTTTATGAGGGTATGCCTTTTGATGATGATGTTGTAAATCAAATTGCAAATCAACAACACGTTTTAGTGACTACTGAGTCATGTACAATGAATGGCAAGTTGCATTTAGGAACCAACCTACAATTAGGTGTCGAGTTATAAAATGAAGTTGAGGAACATTCTAATTCTAATATTAGTGCACATGAAAGAGATGTTGAATTACCTGATAGAGAAGTACATAGTGATTTAGAAGTTGACCAATCTAATGAAGAAAATAGAGAAAAACTTAGATTGTCAAAGTATGTCAAAAGACATCACCTTGCTGCACAAATTATTGGAGATAAAGATGAAAGACCAATGTCAAGAAATAGGTTGAGAAATGATACATGTTTTCTTAGCATGCATAAACCTAAGATAGTGAAAGATGCCTTATAAGATGTGGACTCTAGAGTAAAACCATGAAAGAAGAGATTGAATAGATTGAAAAGAATAAGACATGGACTCTAGTTCCTAGACCAGAATATAAAAATGTGATTGGCACCAAGTGGGTGTACAAAAACAAGTTACATGAAAATGGTGAAGCCACAAGGAATAAGGAAATATTAGTTTGCAAGGGGTATGCATAAGAAAAAGGGATAGACTATGGAGAAACATTCACTCCTGTTGCAAGATTGGAAGGAGTGAGAACTCTACTTGCTTACTCTACATACATAGGTTTCAAAGTTTATCAAATGGATGTTAAGTCTTTATTTCTGAATGTCATATTGGAAGAAGAGGTCTATATAGAACATCCATAAGAATTTTTTGATGATAACAAAAAAAAATGGTATGTAGACTACACAAATCTTTATATGGTTTGAAACAAGCACCTAGAGCATGGTATGAAAGGCTTCACAATTATCTTATGAAGATTAGATTTGAGAGTACTGATGATAATAGCATTCTATACTTGAAGATATAAAAAGACAAAGATATTTTTCTATCTAAAATTTTTGTTGATGATATCATATTTGGAGGTTAGGATACCTTATGTAAAGCTTTTGAAAATAAAATGAAGAAAGAATTTGAGATGTCTATGTTTGGAAAGATCAAGTTTTTTGTGGGCTTGCAAGTACATCAGATGAAATATGGTACATACATCACTTAATCAAAATATGTAAAGGAGACATTGAAAGCTTTTGGATTGGAAGATTCTAAGCCAATAAGCACACCTATGGTGATAAGACACAAATTGTCAAAGAATGATGATTCGGTTGAGGTGAATCAAACATTCTATAAGTTTATGATTGGAAAATTGCAATATGTAGTACACAAAAGACCTAATATTGCATTATTTTTTGGGATAGTTGCAAGATTCTCTGCTAATCCTAGGGAGAATCATTTGATGGCTATTAAGAGAATAATGAGATAGCTGAAAGGAATAGAAGACTATGGTCTATACTACAAGAAAAATGAGAAATTTGAGTTGAGAGCCTACATTAATGTTGATTGGGCTAGAAATATTGATGACAAAAAAAGAACTAGTGGAGGAGCATTTTTCTTAGGAAAAAGGCTAGTTACATGGACTAGCAAGAAACATAACTACATATCTAATTCTATTGCTAAAGTTGAATATGTTGCTACTACAGTATATTGTACAAACATTGTATGGATCAAACAACTACTTAAAGGTATGAAGGACGAAATCATTGAACCCGTGATACTTTATTGTGATAATACAAGTGCTATAAATATATTAAAGAATCTTGTGATGCATACAAAGACTAAGCACATTGCAATCAAGTATCATTATTTGAGAGAGTTAGTTCAAGATAAAGAGGTGAAGATGGAATATGTGAACACAAAAGAGTAAATAGCTAATATGTTCACAAAAGCATTACCTAAGGATGCTTATGAGTATCTAAGAGGTAAAGTAGGGGTGATACCCCTATCAAAGGCTATCTAAGAAGCATGAAAAGTTCCTTGCATCAACTGAGACAATTGACATATGTTACACATTGATGCAATGGATCTTGCTTTAGGAGTTGCCTAAAGTAATCAAAGAGCTAGAGCTACAAATCAGTCACAAGCTAGGTGACAGAGGGGGTGATCCCACAATAGTGGGTGCCACTTTTTGATCAATTTTGACACTGAAATCAATATTTTTGAAACAAACCTTACATTCAAGTGACTATATCTCTAAAACTATGAATAATTTAAAGATGACATAAACTAGTGATTTCTAGTACTCTGTTCCTACTTTGTAACCATTTTTTTAATTAAAAAGATAAATTATTTAAGTCAATTTTTTCTTCTCCTCTAAAAACTGGTACATATGAAAAATCAATATTTTTAAAGAGTGACAGTGATGCAGGAGCATCCAGAGATATAAGGGCAATCCTGTGTCACCCAAAAAAAATGTACTTAGACTTAGTTTTTGTTTCATGTGTTTTCATTTCTAGATACCCATTTGGGCCAAATAAAGGTTCCAACTCTCACAGTTCCACTATCAGTGTTCTAGGTTAGAGTTTTTAATCACCTTGGGATACGTGTAAATGCCAAAAAAATAGGAGTATGTAATTGAGCCATCATTTTGGTGAACTAGAAGGTGTAAATTGGTCGAATGAATGTAATTGTAATTTAGAGCATTCCATAAAAAGAATCAGGTCAAAAGGCCCTACGGTTTGAAAGTTATCGCAATTTTTTGGTTTTTGGAGACCTCCTAATAATGCTTCAAAGTCAGGTTAAGGGCATTAAATGACCTCAAACAAGGCCAAAAAATGGGGGATGAGCAAATCTGGTACATGGGGCTATAGAGCACTTCGAGAGCTTTTCGAAAATGTAAACGGTTTGTCAATCGGAGCTACGGTTCAAAAGTTATGCCTCTCCAAAGTTTGGTTACTATTTTTGGATTCTTCTAATTTTGTGCCGACTTCTAATGCGACTTCTAGAGCCTTCTACTTGGTCGGTGGATGCCAACTAGTACTTTCTAGAATGTATTCCTAATCCTTAACCCTTTGGAGTCTATTTAAGAACATTTCTGGCATTGTAAAAGGCAATTAGGAGTGGAGTTTGAGAGAAGGTACTGGGAGAAGAATTTATCTCCAGATTTATGCTATTGTAAGCCCATAGGGCATGTTTTGGAGTCTGTTTTTCTGCACTAAGTGTACTAGCATATTTTTACAGTTAATAAATTTTTTCCTTTCTTGTTGTGTCCATTTTGTGCTTGGGTAGTGTCCCCATCAGACAGTCCGCTTGACATGCATACCTTTTTTTCTAGAAATGATAATGAGGTAATTCTTTCAGTGTTGGATTTGTAACATCAATATCTAGAGGATGCATTTGTTTTGGTTCAATTTGGTTGAATATTGTATAGTTTATGAAGTTTTGAAGTGACATCAATCGTAATTCAGACATACGCTCATTTTGACATAGGTAACTTAAACTCAATTTATCATAAATCTAATTTTTATTTTTTTAATAGAAAGCTATCTCAACAACCTATTTTCTAGATATTTTTCAAAAAATTTTGACCTATTTTATAAATTTTCCTGAAGTGTCGAATTCAGTTGATGTTCAATTGTTAATGAACCTATAATGAGTTAAACTCATATTTGAAAGTCTTAATGAATATAATATGTATTACACTTATAGTCGTTGGAAAGCTTGCTTCGAGTAGTACATATTGGTATTTTTTATTTTACAGTAGGAGATCATTCAATCTCAATTTTGGGGTCAAAACAACCAATTTCAATTTTTTTAAAAGAAAACAACACCAAAATTTTATAAATATATGTGTTCGAGTGAACACTATGTTCACTTGAACACTATGTTTGCACAAACATATTTTATGTGTTTGTGTGTATGTACAAGCGTAATTAATCTGGCCACCAAAAATTAAATTTAATGCATTCACATGAACATGTAATATATTTTGTGTTCACACGAACATGCGAAAAACAAAATGCTAACATCACCTACAGTGAGGACAAAATTTTGATAGTGAAGCCAAAAATTGATAATGAAGCAAAAAATTGATAGTTACTATGAAAGTTTTATAAAGTTACTACAAATTTATTAAGACAAGGGAAATTTTTTTATTTTAATGATTTTTTGATAGAAAACAAGAAAGGAAGACAAAACAAAAATGCAAGGAAAATATCTCATGAAGTAGAACAAAGAAATCTTCAAAAGACTTTGGCACGTTATCATTGAATTAAACAAGGTCTATAATTATCTATCTATCTATCTATCTATCTATCTATATATATAATTTATTTATTTTTGTGGTCTTGATATTAATTATGTATCAATCTTTTTTTAAAAATCTAATTTGATTTATTTACAAATTTGTTGTAGACGATCAACAAGGTGAAGGTGAAGAAAATGTTGAAGGAGGCTCAACAGAAGTAGGAGAACTGCATATTGGAGAAGGGTTTCGAACACTCCCTATGGAATCTCAAACAATGAATGTTGAAGAAGGTTCAAGATTACTCCCTACAGAGGTTCAAATAATAAAAGTTGGAGAAGGGTCAGAATCTTTCCTTGTAGAATCTCAAGCAATGAATGTTGGAGAAGGCTTAAGATCACTCCATATAGAAATTCTAGTAACAAAAGTCAGAGAAGGGTTAGGATCAGGTGCAGGAACTGGTATAGACGAGCTCATAAATATTGACCAATCTGTAAAGAATGGAATTTCTTATAAAAATTTAGATCATTTACTTAAAATGGATGTGGATAAATTGAGAACACTTGCAGCTACTATTCAACCCTTAATTTGTCTAAGTAAAGGTCAATGAATAAGAAGATAAGAGAAATAATGACTAAATTTGATAACATTGAAACACTTGAACAAGCTCATTTGCTTTCGCTTTTGCTTACACAAAAGAAGTTGCAAGAGGCATTGAAATTGTTAGGTGTAGACACAACAACAAAGAAGAGAAGATTTTCTAACATGCAAATTGATGTGATTGAAAATGTTAAACAAGGTTTGAGAAACATAGGAAAGCAGTCTTGAACTAAAGATAAGTCCATGGAAAGAAAAGTGATGTTGATGTCTATTGTAAATAAGAATATGACCCAAAATAGAAAAATATCTTCAATTTCATTTGAAATGGGTTTTAGTATGAAAATAATGAAAGAATATGTTAAGAGAAGATTAATTATGGATGATAGTACTATGGAAGGCAATTGGGAAATCATGTGTAGAGCACCTCATTCTGATAGGATTGATGATGGATTAAAAAATTTAGTCATATCATTTTGGATTGATAACACTTGTCCTTCATCAAATAGTAGAGATGTTATCAGGCATAGGATTGCATTTGATCAATATGAAAATCTTACAAAACTTTGGTTGGACACAACACAACATAAGTTATATGTGTCATTTTGTAGTGAACATCTTAATTTAATGTAAAAATTGGGCAAACATTGTTTGAAAAATTGAAGCCATACTTTGTGAGGTTAAACAAAGTGTTTGAAACATGTTGTTGTCATCATAATATTGAGTAAGTTTGTAGAATGATTGTATCAATCATTGATTTTGTAGAGAACTATTCTTTTGTTCATTAGAAACCAATTCAATTAGATTATTTCTTTTCTAAGAAGGTCACTAAATTATGGTACATGTTTGTTATATACATGCACAGTTAGATTTGGATGGTGTTTAGAGTACAATTGAAGCACAAATCATTAAAAAGGAATATCACTTTTATATAAGTGATGATAAAGAACATGAAATTCACTATGTAGAACATTGCTTCAATATGTTCTTTTCTTATTTGAAAGAAAGAGACATAAATGTTGATAAACATTATGTTTGGTTTAATGGATGTGCCTCACAGTTCAAATCATCTCTAGACCATATTATGCATTATGTAGATATCATTATAATGAGAATATAAAACACAAATGGAATTTCTTATAGAGTGGGCATGGAAAAGGTGAACATGATGGTGTTGGAGCTTGCATCAAACATGCTTTGTGAATGTATCAAATGAATTATTAGGGAGTTTTTATAAATGATGCACATGATGTTGTTGAATGGTGTAAGACACATTTTGCATCAGACGGAGTTAGGACATCATCAACAACGAGTCGACAGGTACCATATAGAGTCTTTTGGGAGATAATAGGTATGGATGTTTACATTTTAAAAAATTTTATGCAATTAAGTTTTAAAATTTCATTTTAAAGTTTTATCTTTCAATTCATTGAAGTTTAAATTTAATTTGTCCATATTTTCAATGTAATGAACTTTTGGGTGTTAATAGAAAAAAACATGCATGGTTACAGGAGGATAGAAAAGATATGTTCCTTACATTTAGTCATGAGTATAGATAATCACAATTGAACATTGAAGACAAGAGAATACTCATGTTTTTGTGATAGTTGCATCAATGAAGACTATCAAGAATGCATCAATCAAACACATGGATATATAGGTGCATGGATTTTGATACCACTTGATGTTACTAATAAATTTGATAAAGATGATGAAAATTTTGATGATATTCCATTGATTTCTGATGATTATAATCACATCTTTGGATTGGTAAAAGTGGGTAAGTATCATAAAAATTAATCTCAACTTGTTATTTAATTATCAATGAACTGTCTTATATATAATGTACACATGTATATATACTTGTTTTGTAGGAGATGTCTTTGTAGTGATTGCTAATCCTAAAAATCATGAAGGTGTCAGTTATTATTTATTGCAATGTACTGCAGAGAGGAAAAAGTTATATGATCTCGAAGAAAGTGATAAAATGTTGTTCCCCATAGTTATTATGCATACATGTGCACATACATATATGAATTTATATATATCTAGGTAACTTTATATCTATCAAATTTTAAAATATTTAAATTTGTGGTCCAGGATCTGTTGTGATAGAGGGAACATATTTGAAGTAAGACAAAATAGTCCAACATGGAATACACTTTGTTGATTATCAACCTGACAACAAAGTTTTACGACACAACCACCTAGTCATTGCGATCGAGCTTTGTCTACATCCAGTCAAATTTAAGCATGTACATTGTAAGTGGAAATTAGACAATGAAGATCATGAGAAGATATTACATGCTATAAGTGTCTATCATGGTTGAACTAACCTCTGAGATGGTAGATAATTTAATTTAAATCAAATTTTAAGACCTCTAAATGAAGACAATTAGAAGCCCAATGAATGCTCTATTAATTAAATAATTTATTATCTTAAAGGATCTAAATATTACTTCTTCTTAAGATTTATTTTATAATAATTTGAATTAGTTTAAAGAACTGTTTACCTTGATATATCAAATTTCAAGACCTTTAAATGTAGACAATTAGAAGGGATGAATATTATATTAATTTAATAATATTATCTTAGTTTATTAGTTTATTAATGTGTTTTTAAATGTATGCATTTTAATAATATTAATTACCATAGATGAACTTAATAATAACAACTTGATTTAAATAGGCAATACAAATTAGTTGGAACTTACACAATCATTAGATGGATATGTATCAAAGATAATTTAATAAGTTAGAATTCTTTTATCAACTTCTTTTCAAACTATTGAATTTCATCTCATTATGTGTTTTTAATTGTAGGATCATACTCTTAGTTATCAAATTAGTTTATTAAAAAACTATATATTAATGTTAGTTTATTGTAGGATCATACTCTTAGTTTATTAGTTTATTAATCTGTCTATAAATGTATATATTTTAATAATATTAATTACCATGGATGAAGGTTGTTAAGAATATTATATTTTGTAAAAGTTTTTAAAAATAATGTGTTGGCTTACCTAGTTAGCATATTTTTATCCGCATAAAACAAATATTTATCTTTAGCCCTACTAATTGATTTAACAAATATGTATCTTTAGTACTACTAATTGATTTAACAAATTTGTATCTTTAGTCCTACTAATTGATTTACCAAATATGTATCTTTAGATCTACTAATTGATTATTTTATAATGATTACAAATAAATATAATGCTTTAAATTTTTAATCTAAATCATTTGGGTTAATTTTGTAGTTTTAAGCACCTAGATATTAATTCAATTCAATCACCCTAAATTATTATTATTTTTCAAAATTATAAATTAGGTTCATAGATCAATTTGGAAATTCTTCATATTTAACTATTGAAGTAGGTAAAGAGAAGTTAATTTGATTATTTAATAATGATCACAAAAAAATATAAAACCTAAAGTTTAAAATCTATAATCTAATTCATGAAGAATTTTCTACTAAAGGGTATGTGCAAGATCATGGTCAACCAAACTATGGCCTTAAGTGGCAGTGAAAAACCAACAAATCAGGGTTATGTCAACTTGACACATAATTTTAAAGTGGTTATGGATTTTATATCAAAAAGTTGTAAGAAAATAATCTGTAGGAAATTGAATGTAGTTTCGAAACTACTAGGCCTTATTAGGAGAAAAATAAAATTGATTGGTAAAATTTTTGAATTTTAATGCAGTACTACGAAAATTTTAGGGCAAAAATAAAAAGTAGGTGTATGTCTGACCACCTTAATCAAAATCAAATCATAATATTTTTTAATATAATTATAGATATGAAAAGTAGACTCATGCCCGGATGTGACGCATATTTTTGATATTTTTATTCCAAATAAATAATTAAATATGAATTTTCTACCAAAACTTTTTTGAAAAAAAAAAAGTCCCGTGTCTGACCACCTTAACTAATAGAAAATTTTACCAAATTTAATTTAATTTTTTTCCTTATACTAGGCGAAGCATAGAATGTGACACAACTTTTAGATTTAAAAAATGTTATACTGTTTGAAAGTTATAGCTATTTTTCAATCAGTATGTCAATCAACACTTTACAATAATCTTCATTGATAATTAACTAATAAATACTTATCGATCTCAAAATTTGACAGAAATAATATTGATGGAATCTCGAGAGCGATATTAAAAAACTCTTTTCGTTTCATTCAATTTCGATCAAAATAACATTGTCAAATGGCTACCCGAAGTCTGAGTATCACTAAAACCCTCTTCAAACACGTCTTTTGGGTTGACCGGGTAGGCTTGGTAAATACCAAACCTAATCGGATATCCGATTTCAAATCGGATATTTGATATGCTTCGATAGAATTTCGGTGAGAAATTTCAAATCCCAACCCATTTTGGAGGGAAAAATGCGTTTAAAAGTTATAGCTTATGATTTATAAATTATTTCGCTTATATTACTATGTAAACACGTATTTTAATATATTATATATATAATAACCTAATGTAAAGATATAAGATATAATCTATTAATATATAATAATATATTATGTTAATCTTATTACAATCTATAAATATAATTTATATTATTATTTTTACTAAATATAATAACGTAATATATATATTATATATATATATATAATATGTATTATATATTATTATATTAATATGTATAATAATATAATATATGTATAATAACGTAATATATTATATATAAATATATAATATGTATTATATATAAATATATAATATGTATTATATATAAATATATAATATGTATTATATATTATTATATTAATATGCATGTTATTAATATATAATAACATAATATTTTCATTAAATATAATATGTATTATATATTATTATATTAATATTTATGTTATTAATATATACATAATAACATAATATTTTTATTAAGTATAATAACGTAATACATATATATGTTATTAATATATATAATAACGTAATATATATATATATATATATATGTTATTAATATATATGTATATTATTAATATATATGAGTCAAAGGGGGTCATAGGTCAACCATTGACCCCCTTTGACGCATTAAATGACAACATATGTCCCTAAGGGTCCTAAGACCCCTAGCGACATATTACAATGGTTAATATGGGTCAAAGGGGGTAATAGGGTGACCTATGACCCTTTTTGACCCATTAAATGGTGACATATGTCCCTAGGGGTCCTAGGACCCCTAGGGACATATTAGAATCGTTCATATTGGTCAAAGGGGGTCATAGGTCCCTATGACCCCGTTTGACCCATTAAATGATGATATATGTCACTAAAGGTCCTAGGACCGCTAGGGACATATTAGAATCATTTATATAGGTCAAAGGGGGTCATAGGGTGACCTATGACCCCTTTTGACCCATTAAATGATGACATATGTCCCTAGGGGTCCTAGGACCCCTAAGGACATATTAGAATTGTTCATATAGGTTAAAGGGGGTCATAGGGTGACCTATTAACCTCTTTGACCCATTAAATGATGACATATGTCCTTAGGGGTTCTAAGACCCCTAGGGACATATTAGAATGGTTAATATGTGTCAAAGGGGGTCATAGGTTGACCTATGACCCCCTTTGACCCATTAAATAACGAGATATGTCGCTAGGGATCCTAAGACCTCAAGGGACATATTAGAATCGTTCATATGAGTCAAAGGGGGTCATAGGGTGACCTATGACCCCCTTTGACCCATTAAATGATGACATATGTCCTTAGGGATCCTAGGACCCCTAAGGACATATTAGAATCATTTATATAGGTCAAAGGGGGTCATAGGGTCCTTTGACCCATTAAATGATAACATATGTCCTTAGGGGTCCTAGGACCCCTAGGGACATATTGGAATGGTTAATATGGGTCAAAGGGGGTCATAGGGTGATCTATGACCCCCTTTGACCCATTAAATGATGACATATGTACATAGGGGTCCTAGGACCCCTAGGGACATATTAGAATGGTTAACATGTGTGATGAGATATGTTCCTAGGGGTCCTAGGACCCCTAAGGAAATATTAGAATTATATATATGGGTCAAAGGGGGTCATAGGTCACCTTTGACCCATTAAATGATGAGATATGTCCTTAGGGGTCGTACGACCCCTAGGGACATATTAGAATGGTTAATATGTGTGAAAGGGGGTCATAGGTTGATCTATGCATCCCCATGACCCATTAAATGACAAGATATGTCCTTAGGGGTCCTAGGACCCTTATGAACATATTAAAATGGTTAATATGGGTCAAAGGGGTTCATAGGTTGACATATGACCCCCCATGACCCGTTAAATGATGAGATATGTCCCTAGGGGTCCGAGGACTCCTAGAGAGATATTAGAATGGTTAATATGGGTCAAACGAGGTCATAGGTTGACCTATGATGCCCTTTGACCCATTAAATGATGACATATGTCCCTAGGGGTCTTAGGACCCCTAGAGACATATTATAATGGTTAATATGTGTGAAAGGGGGTCATAGGGTGACTTATGAGCCTCCACAACTTATTAAATGATGACATATGTCCGTAGGGGTCCTAGGACCCCTAGGGACATAATAGAATAGTTAATATGTGTCAAACCCTTTGACTCATTAAATAATGACATATGTCCCTAGGGGTCCTAAGATCCCTAGGGACATATTAGAATGGTATATATGGGTTAAAAGGGGTCATAGGGGTCATAGGGTGACCTATGACCCCCTTTGACCTTTTAATTGATGACATATGTCCCTAGGGGTCTTAGGACCCCTAGGGACATATTAGAATGGTTAATATGTGTGAAAGGAGATCATAGGTTGACCTATGACCTCCTTTGACTCATGAAATGACGACATATGTCCCTAGGGGTCCTAAGACCCTTAGGGACATATTAGAATGGTTAATATGTGTGAAAGGGGGTCATAAGTTGACCTATGACCCCCCATGATCCATTAAATGATGAGATATGTCTCTAGGGGTCTTACGACCCCTAGGGACATATTAGAATGGTATATATGGGAAAAAGGGGGTCATAGGGTGACCTCTGACCTCTTTTAACCCATTAATTGATGACATATGTTCCTAGGGGTCCTACGATGCCTAAAGACATATTAGAATGATTAATATGTGTGAAAGGGGGTCATAGGTTGACCTATGACCCCCTTTGACCCATGAAATAACAACATATGTCACTAGGGGTCTTAGGACCCTTAGGGACATATTAGAATGGTTAATATGGGTCAAAGGGGGTCATAGGTTGACCTATGACCCCCCACAACCCATTAAATGATGACACATGTCTCTAGGGGTCTTAGGACCCCTAGGGACATATTAGAATGGTTAATATGGGTCAAATAGATTGATAGGTTGACCTATGACTCCCTTTGATCCATTAAATGATGACATATGTCCGTAGGGGTACTAGGACCCCTAGGGACATATTAGAATGGTTAATATGTGTGAAAGGGGGTCATAGGTTGACCTGTGACCCCCCATGACCCATTAAACGATGAGATATGTCCCTAGGGGTCCTAAGACCCCTAAGGACATATTAGTATGGTATATATGGGTCAAAAGGGGTCATAGGTCAACCTATGACCTCTTTTGATCCATTAATTGATGACATATGTAGGACCCCTAGGGACATATTAGAATGGTTAATATGTGTGAAAGGGGGTCATAGGTTGACCTATGACCCCTTTTGACCCATGAAATGATGACATATGTCCCTAGGGGTCCTAGGACCTTTAGGGACATATTAGAATGGTTAATATGAGTCAAAGGAGGCCATAGATTGACCTATGACCCCCCATGACTCATTAAATGATGACATATGTCCCTAGAGGTCCTAGGACCTGTAGGGACATAATATAATGGTTAATATGGGTAAAAGGTGGTCATAGGTTGACCTATGACCCCCTTTGACCCATTACATGACAACATATGTCCCTAGGGCTCCTAGGACCCCTAAGGACATATTAGAATGGTATATATGGGTCAAAGGGAGCCATAGGGTGACTTATGACCCACTTCAACCCATTAATTGATGACATATGTCCCTAGGGGTCCTAAGACCCCTGGGGCTAAGACCCTTGAGGACATATTAGAATGGTTAGTATGTGTGAAAGGGGGACATAGGTTGACCTATGACCCCCTTTGACCCATGAAATGATGACATATGTCCCTAGGGGTCCTAGGACCCTTAGGGACATATTAGAATGGTTAATATGGGTGAAAAGGGTTCATAAGTTGACCTATGACCCCCCACGACCCATTAAATGATGACATATGTCCTTAGGGGTCCTAGGACCCCTAGGGACATATTAGAATGGTTAATATGGGTCAAAGGGGGTCATAGATTGACCTATGACCTCTTTTGACCCATTAAATGATGACATATGTCCCTATGAGTCCTAGAACCCCTAGGGACATATTAGAATGGTTAATATGTGTGAAAGGGGGTCATAGGTTGACCTATGACCCCCCACGACCCATTAAATGATGAGATATGCCCTAGGACCCCTAGGGACATATTAGAATGGTATATATGAGTCAAAGGGGGTCATAGGGTGACCTATGACCCCCTTCGACCCATTAATTGATGACATATGTCCCTAGGTGTCCTAGGACCCCTAAGGACATATTAGAGTGGTTAATATGTGCGAAAGGGGGTCATAGGTTGACCTATGACCCCCTTTGACTCATGAAATGATGACATATGTCTCTAGGGGTCCTAGGACCCTTAGTGACATATTAGAATGGTTAATATGGGTCAAAAAGGGTCATAGGTTGACCTATGACCCCCTACGACCCATTAAATGACGACATATGTCTCTAGGGGTTCTAGGACCCCTAGGAACATATTAGAATGATTAATATGAGTCAAGGGGGTCATAGGTTGACCTATGACTCCCCATGACCCATTAAATGATGACATATGTCCCTAGGGGTCCTAGGACCCCTAGAGATATTATAATGGTTAATATGGGTCAAAGGGGGTCATAGGGTGATCTATGACCCCCTTTGACCAATGGACATATTAGAATGGTTAATATGGGTCAAAAGGGGTCATAGAGTGACGTATGACCCCCTTTAACCCATTAAATGATGACATATGTCCCTAGGCATCCTAAGACCGCTAGAGACATATTAGAATGGTTAATATGTGTGAAAAGGGGTCATAGGTTGACCTATGACCCCCCACGACCCATTAAATGATGAGATATGTCCATAAGGGTCGTAAGACCCCTAGGGACATATTAGAATGGTATATATGGGTCAAAGGGGGTCATAGGGTGACCTATGACCCCCTTTGACCCATTAAATGATGAGATATGTCTCTAGGGGTCCGAGGACCCCTAGGGAGATATTAGAATGGTTAATATGGGTCAAAGGTGGTCATAGGTCACTTCGACCCATTAAATAACGACATATGTCCCTAGGGGTCTTAGGACCCTTAGAGACATATTAGAATGGTTAATATGGGTCAAAGGGGGTCATAGGGTGACCTATGATCCCCTTGGACCTATTAAATGACGACATATGTCCCTAGGGGTCCTAGGACCCCTAGGGACATATTAGAATCATTCATATGGGTCAAAGGGGGTCATAGGGTGACCCATGACCCCCTTTGACCCATGAAATGGTGACATATGTCTCTAGGGTTCCTAGGACAACTAGGGACATATTAAAATGGTTAATATGGGTCAAAAGGGGTCATAGGTTGACCTATGACCCCCCACGACCCATTAAATAATGACATTTGTCCCTAGGGGTCTGTGGACTCCTAGGGACTTATTAGAATGGTTAATATCGGTCAAAGTGGGTCATAGGTTGACCTATGACCCCCTTTGACCCATTAAATGATGACATATTTATATACTATTAATACTATTGTAGCATAATAATACTAATATAAATAAACACTAAATATTAATACTATTATATCTATAGTAATAATAATAATACTATTATAGCTATAATAATAATATATATATTAATACTATTATGGCATAGTATTAATATATATATTAATACTATTGTAGCATAATAATAATAATAATATAAATAAATACTAAATATTAATACTATTATATCTATAGTAATAATAAGAATACTATTATAGGTATAATAATAATATTGATACTATATATTAATACTAATAAACCAAAGTCGATTTCCCTCCAATAATTATTCTAATATTAATACTATTATAGCAAATGCTGTTTTCCCTCCAAATGTCATTGGAAAAAATTAGATATCCGATTTTGAATCTGATATCCGATCTGAAATCAGATATCTGATTTCTCTTGGCACTAGTTTCGAACATATCCCTGTCCCTGTAGACCCGACAACATCACTTTTTCAAATTTTTTCACGGGTTTTGCAAAAAAGTACGTTTTGGGGCCCAACCAATCAATTTTTTTCAAAAATATAACCTTAGGTGTTCGAATTTGTCATCTCAATGGGGTGCAACAGTCGTCGAAAGGATAAATACAAAAGGAAGATATCCAGTGAAGACATTGTGGCATATAGGGAAAGAGACAAAATGGAACACCGGAGAAAAAGACAAGGTATGCTAAATATCAGTCAAGTTGACGATGAATTAGTCGAAGGTGAAATCATAGAGTTAGATAATGAATATGTATAGTTGGGGAATGAAAATGTACCTATTGAAAATGATAATGCCGAAATTGAAAATTTAGACAATGAAAATTTTGAAGATGAAATGCTACTAAAGCATAATCCAAATTGCATAATTGACCATGTCGAACATGACAATGCACAGCAACCTAATGCACAAGAACGTTACATATCTCCTAATTATAATAGACATGAAGGTTCTAAAACACCAAAATGGATAATTGAAATTGATGAAATGATTATTACTAGTTTGGAAGGGAAAAAATTAGAAAGAACCATTCGGTTATGGGCTTCAAGACTATTTCATAAGTTGAAACATTCAATAAGTCACTTAAAATTTAGCTTATTGCTTTAGAAAATTCAAATTTTGAATGTAACGGCTACATGAGCATTCTGGAAGGAAACTCTATAGCTTAAATTTAATGAAATACAGGGAACACTAGTGCAAAGCACCTAATCATTTTTCTTTTCTTGATGTAATAAGGTCTAGGGATAGATCTAATGATTTCCCTATGACCATCCACATTTGTAATGGACACAAGACTCCATGGTGCAACTATAAGCCTTGGCCATCAATTGGTCCAATAAAGTGAATTTTTGGTAAATTCCATTTTTTTAGGTAAGTCTAGATGTTTAGAACATTATTAGGGTTCCTAGGAGTTTGTAGAGTCTATTTGCAATCAAATTTGCAATAAAACTTGTCTTAGCGCAAAAATTGCAAAAAGTTGCTTAGCAACTTTTGCAATTTTCTTGACAACTTTTCAAAATCTAACTCCTAATGGCTAGAACTACTTGAATCATCAGTGCCATTAGCTCTAGGTGGGTGGGTGAACCCTAGTGACACCCTTGTTCCAACCACGAAGACCCTCTATCGTCCGTGGCCACCCCGTACCGAGGAGTCCCCAAGGTTCTCTAAGTGCGTTTTGAGGTCGATCTTTTGAGGGTCATAACTCAGAGCTCGTGAGGGTTATCGATAAACTATTGAATGCTACATGATGGTGATGTTGAAGCCTAAAATAAATTATCTCATTTTCAAGAGATCACATTCTGTTTGGATTCGAGACAACGATCTTGCTTGATGCCAAAACTCGCAATGTGCCTGAGTTCATAGGTGCACCACAAGGTAACTTTGAAATCGTTGATCGTGGCATCAAATTGTCAGTTCCATTAGCTCTAGATGTATGGGTGAACCCTAGTCACACCCTTTTTCTAGCCATGAAGACCATCCATCATTTGCGGCCACCCCGTACCAAGGAGTCTCCAAGGTGCTCTAAGTGCATTTCGAGGTCGATCTTTTGAGGGTCATAACTCAAAGCTCATGAGGGCTATCAATGAACTATCAAATGCTACAGGATGGTGATACTGAGGCCTAAAATAAAATATCTCATTTTTGAGAGATCACATTCCGTTTGGATTTGGCACAACGATCTCGCTCGATGCCAAAACTCGCAGTGTGCCTCAGTTCATAGGTGCACCACAGCGTAACTTTGAAACCATTGATCTTGGCATCGAATCGTGAGTACCATTAGCTCCAGACGGGAAAGTGAACCCTAGTCACACCCTTGTTCTTGCCACAGAGACCATCCATCATTTGCGGCCACCCTGTACCGAGGAGTCTCCAAGGTGCTCTAAGTGCATTTTGAAGTTGATCTTTCGAGGGTCATAACTCGAAGCTCGTAAGGGCTATCGATGAACTATCAAATGCTATAGGACAGTGATACTGAGGCCTAAAATAACCTATCTCATTTTTGAGAGATCACATTCCATTTGGATTTGGCACAACGATCTCGCTCGATGCCAAAACTCGCAGTGTGCCTCAGTTAATAGGTGCACCACAGCGTAACTTTGAAAATGCTGATCTTGGCATCGAATTGTCAGCGCCATTAGCTTCGAATGGGCGGGTGAACCCTAGTCACACCCTTGTTTTAGCCACGGAGACCGTCCATCATTTTCAGCCACCCCGTACCGAGGAGTCTCCAAGGTGCTCTAAGTGCATTTTGAGGTTGATCTTTCGAGGGTCATAACTTAAAGCTCATGAGGGCTATCAATGAACTATCAAATGCTACAGGATGATGATACTGAGGCCTAAGATAATCTATCTCATTTTTGAGAGATCACATTCCATTTGGATTCGGCACAGTGATCTCGCTCGATGGCAAAACTTGCAGTGTGCCTTAGTTCATAGGTACACCACATCATAACTTTGAAACCGCTAATCTTGGCATCGAATCATCAGTGCCATTAGCTCTGGATGGGTGGGTGAACCCTAGTCACACCCTTTTTCTGGCCACAGAGACTATCCATCATTTGCGGCCACCCCGTACCGAGGAGTCTCCAAGGTGCTCTAAGTGCATTTTGAGGTCGATCTTTAGAAGGTCATAACTCAAAGCTCATGAGGGATATCGATGAACTGTCAAGTGCTACAGGATGGTGATACTAAGGCCTAAAATAACCTATCTCATTTTTGAGATATCACTTTCCGTTTGGATTCGGCACAACGATCTCGCTCGATGCCAAAACTCACAATGTGCCTCAGTTCATAGGTGCACCACAACGTAACTTTGAAACTGCTGATCTTGGCATCGAATTGTCAGTGCCATTAGCTCCGAATGGGTGGGTGAACCCTAGTCACACCCTTGTTCTGGCCATAGAGACCATCCATCATTTGCGGCCACCCCGTATCGAGGAGTCTCCAAGGTGCTCTAAGTGCATTTTGAGGTCGATCTTTCGAGGGTCATAACTCGAAGCTCGTGAGGGCTATCAATGAACTATCAAATGCTACAGGATGGTGATACTAAGGCATAAAATAACCTATCTCATTTTCAAGAGATCACATTCTGTTTGGATTTGGCACAACGATCTTAGCAATGGTCACGTGTTCCCAAGCATAGGTAGTCGACTTGAAATTTCTTGCAGTAGTGGTCACGTGTTCCCAAGAATAGATAGTCGACTTGAAATTAAGGGGAAGTGGGATAGCAATCCCAAGGGATTTTTACTAAGGAGAATGTCAAGTTGACATTTAATATGACTTGTTCACATTAGGATTTCTGATTGGAGGGATGGGAAAAAGATGTCCTAAGGCTTGGATTAGTCAAAATTCTGCACATGACCCACGTGGGACCTTGTGGGGACCACATGTAGGAAGAAATGTGGCCTTGGTAAGAGTTAGGGAATGATGAGGATTTTAGATAGGAGATTCACCCTTTAGATTTGTTTTTATTTTTATCAAATAATTATTTAATCATTTCAAGTCTTGAGTAGAGGATAATGACACTTCGTGTATTTGAGCTTAGTTTAAGGGTAATGTTTATATTGAGGGGCTCATTTAGAAACATGTAACAATTAAACCATATGGTAATGGAAAAGCTCAATATAGGAAAATAAATTAAATGAAATAAATAAGTTTACGAGAATGCATATATAATTGAACATGATATTAAGTACAGAGGGTTTAATTAAATTAGTGTTAATACTGTAAATTAGGATAGTTGGATGTAGATATAATAGGGTTAATATGAAGTAAGTTGTCGGGATGAGGGGATTGGAGAATCAAGGATAAGGATGGATGGTGGATTAAAATAATAACTCAAATCTAGTTTTATCTAGTCAATAAAGCACATTGATAGATAAGAGTTACTAGATAGAATTGAATGCATGACAAACCTATGTAGATGTTGGATTTAATGTCAAGTGAATTTTATATTTGGCTTGAGGGAATGTTTGTTAGATAATGAATTTTGTGGATTCGATTGAAGATATTAGTAGAATATCAAAGTCGATAGAATATATTTACCAATTTGAAAATGTAGTGTAGGAATAAAGCATTAGTTAGCTAGTATGTAATAAGGGTCAATAGGCATGTCATTAGAGGTAGCTCGTCAGCTCATGTACCCTATGTATAATTAATGATAATATGATTCATGTACACCACATTTTACTACGTTAGTTGCATGAAATGATGAATACATATATGTCAGAACGACAAGGTATGTTATATAAAAACCTTATTTATATGCTTGCACCTAATCCTTGCATAAACAATTCATCTAACAAATTTAAATTGACACACTCAATACGATGATGTAGTAGGATGTGTTTAAATATTGATCATGAATTATTATTGAGTTAAGTACTTTGAATTGGCCCTTAGACTTACTAAGAGTTTCTCATTTTATGTGCTTACTAATTCATACTATGAAACTACTTTGAATCTTAACATGCTTTGATAATAATAATATTGATAGTGAGAAAGTAAGCTTATGGTGAATAATTAGATGTAATAATGTAAAAAGTAAATGTAATTGTATAGTAATTATAGTAATTAAAATAGTAAATGTAAAAGCATGGCAATGTAGCTAGATTAGTTAGTAGTTGATGAGCTAGATAGTTAGTAATTGTCTTTTATTAGAGTGAGTTTAATTTATGTATTGAAATAGTAATTTTTGTGTTTAGGAAACTGTAGTGAGTGCTAGTTTGGTGAGGAAGCAATGTTGATAGAATACATAAGGATGACTAAATAGAGTAAAGAGGGAGAAAATGACTCAGTATTGGTCCAATCTTCAAGAGGACCTGTAACCAATAAGATATGGATGCAAGCACATGATACACGTTTGGCACATAAAACAAATTGTTTATTGCATAAGTTGTGTATAGTATGTGTTGAATGATGGATACTATCAATACAAGTGGCCCCTTCTCCATCATGTAGACTTCAAAGCTACCTTTGGGGCATATCTTTTCTAATTTCCAATGGTTAGATCTGATATAGTGTGGTAGATAAGTGTACATTTTCTTATTTGACTAAGGGTGCTCATGTAATGAGTACTAAATCTAAATTCTCTAGATATATGTGTTTAATCGATTAAGATATACTACACTTCCACACCATATAGTAATTGTCACATTAATATATATTGTAATGATTAATGAATGTGTGTACATTGGTAATGAGGATAATAAGTAATTTTGATCCCCTTCTCTTAAATGCTAGAATCATGACCTAGTCCATATGATACAACCGATAGACCCTAATAGAATATTAGTATCAGAGGCTTGTTAGGATATGAATTACCTCACTAATTTATGAGTGTTGTATCTTGAACTTTCTCTTTTGACTCGTGATGCTAACTTGAACTAGACTATCATCCAATCTATTTGAAAACCACCTGTGATTAAAATGTTACAACCAGATGACACTATCCATATGAGTCTTGAACTCCTATTCAATGATAACCTTGTTTTACACTATGTAATTTCTTATGCAACTTCATAAGCTATAAAAAAATAAATAAAAAATTATTGTGTTTTTATTAGTAAAATTTAGGGCATGACACATGATCCATGATAAATTGAACAATACTAGATACTAAATTAATATGTATATCATTGTGCACATAAATGACAAAAATATATATCAAAATACATGTATCCATAGACAAAATTTTACACAAATATATATCAAAGATCATGTATCCATAGACAAAGTACTCAAATATATATCAAAATACATAGACCCATATACAAAATGTGGCTGATCATGCCATCAGAATGTGTATAATATCAATGTTTCTGTATACAATGTGGCATATGCCATCTCAAATGTCTCATGATCCATCCTACGACAACTATACTATCCTAGGGTGCTGGTGGATGATCAAAATGTAGCCTCTTCGGTGCACTAGGTGGATTAGATGCCTCCTACATAAACAAAAAAGGAAAACCCAAAGTTAGACTACTAAATTTATATGATTCTACGTATCTAACATTAAATTACTCAAATGCATAATGATATTTTTTGTAATGGATATTAATACTATCAAAATTTTATAATAAATACCTCTCTCGTCGACCTCTTGCGCCAGTTAGGATTCCTCTCGTATGCCCTCGACAATGCTGGTACCTCTCTGATTGTGGGCTGTATATGTTCAAATACCTTTGTCAGATGAATCTACAATTTAAACTATAACATTATAATTCATATCATGCTAAATTTATAACATATTTAATCATGAATTCAAACTACAACTTACTATTGTAGGCTCCTCCTCGGGAGTGAGTGGCTGCATCATCAAATCTACATAACTCTCCCGTCAAACCTCATGTGCACTAGGAGTCTCCTATGAGATACAAAATAGTAGTTGTTAATATCACAAAAATCAGTTTTGAAATTATTTATGAAGATAAGGATAATAAAAAATAAATGATACTTATACATATAATGGGGCTCTCAATGCGAATGGAAATCCCTGATGGTCTACGATGCGGAATCTATACATGCTCATCACCAGTAGCGATGCCCTATATACAATAAAGAATGTAATTAAATGGGATTGCCACACACATTTTACAAGAATGCATCAATATTTAATCAAATAGAAAGTGCCTAATTACCTTTCCTTTAAATTGTAACAGATTTCCACAATCCATGCTATTCTATGTATGCTTCTGGGTGCGATTATGTGTTGTTTTAACAGAATGTTTCGGATCATACTCAATGATCCATCATCAGGATGAGAGAGCTAAGAGAACATGATGATGGATCATTGAGTATGATCCGAAAAATTCTGTTAAAACAACACACAATCGCACCCAAAAGCATACATAGAATACCTTTCCTTTGTTAATGCATGCTGGCTCACCTTTCGCACTTTGTCCCTCTACGACAGGTGCTACCTGCAAGATAAAAGAAAGATTAGCAACCATATATGCTACAATATCAAATAGAAAAAAAAATGTGAACACAACATAATGTACTGTAGATGTCTCAAGGCCAAATGAAATGGTCGAGAGTGTGGCATCATCAATTTGTCTGAGCTCCTCCTCGGTCATCAACTAAATGTGAATGAAGATCACATACATATAAAAGTCAATATGGCTTAAAAATTAAAATTACTCTATTATAAAAATTAACTTTAAATCACATATTTCATAACAAAAAAAAATACATGTACCGACACTGAAGGAGTCCATGCCTCTGCATTCCCCTTCTCTCTCGCATCAGGGTCTGTAGCCTTTGCGTGTGTGTCTGATGTATCCTCGTCTAATACAAAATGATACTTAGGAAGATCACCTATGAGACCCAGGAAAATATTCTTGCACGTAATGAAAGTGTGAGGCACACAAACATGTGATGAGCTAGTTGATGATGAACTGGCACTAGCATCATCAACACGAGGAGGCAGGATTGACCTAGCCTAAGATATCATTAGGCTACTCAACCTATGGATGGCTCTGATAGTCTGAGAGCTAGCCTCTATCATAATATCTGGATGCTGCACTTGAGGAGGAGGGGAGATATCAGTGGGGGGGAGAAAAGTGCTAGCTTTCTTCCGCTGGGAAGAGTTTCTATCCTAAGGAGCTCCTAGTCCTAAGCCCATGTTGGGCTTCATGCTCCAATAGTTCACTTTAAGTTTCAACACAAATTCAGCATATAATTTTCTAAGGAAATAAAATGGTATGTCTAAATTGCCATGTAGAGGGATATCAAAGACCATCCACCAATGATCCCAAAATTTTGCACGTATGGCGTCATTTGTGCACCATTTAATCGATAGTTTGGATTTTTTTAAGTCAACTGGTAAAACCATTTTCGGGTTCACAAAAAGGCTGGCCAAATTGTCTTTGCTTATGTTGAGGGCCACAACCTCATCATAATCCAAACCATCATCAAACATCTCGTGCATTTGATCATGCCAATGAAGAGCGGCATTTTGTTGGTTTGTAAGGGTTTCAATGTTATCCACTATGGTGTTTAACATGGATAACATAGGAGCCAATGTGGGTACATTATTATATGTTCTATGCAAACCTCTTAACTCGTTGAGGTTTTCATTTATCAAATCCTTGATTCGAGGAGGGTTTTGAGGGGGTAGAGGATCGTTTGGTGGATGGTTTTTTGGGGGTATTGGATCGTTTGGTGGGGGGTTACGAGGAATACTATTCCCTGCCTCAGTGTCATCATTCTGATCAACCATTCCTATTGAATTGCAAAACATAATATATATTTAAAAAAACCTTAATTTTAACCTTTTTTTTCAAAAAAATCCTAGATTCAACTAAAAAAAAAAAATCATGCAAAAATCTATTGAGTTTAGATTAAAAATTAGTTAAAAAAAAAAAAAAAAAAACCTTAATATCTGATATCCGATCTTATATATGATATTCGGTAGCGCGCTAATATTGGCCCCCAAAATGTGAGAAATAAGGGCCCGTAGGTCTGGTCTTTTTTTTTAATGTAATGCTACAAGTATCAGATATCTGATATTGAATCGGATATCCGATCGTCCGCATATCTTATATTTTATATATAAGATATATAACATATAACATATAGCTTTGAAATATTATATTATATTATATTTTATATATTTATATATTATATTATATATATATATTATATTACATTAATATATATTATAATATAAAATATTATATTATATTATTATATTATTATATATAATATATAATATTATAATATTATTATAATATAATATTATTATTATATTATATTATTATAATATATTATATTATATTATTATAGTTTATAATATATTATAATTTATTATTATTATATTATATAATATATATATTATATTACATTACTATATATTATAATATTAAATATTATATTATATTATTATAGTTTATAATATATTATAATTTATTATTATTATATTATATAATATATATATTATATTACATTACTATATATTATAATATTAAATATTATATTATATTATTATAATATAATATTATTATAGTATAATATTATATGATTATAATATAATAATATTATTATATTATAGTATAATTATAATTATTATAATAATATTATATTATATATTTAATAACAATATTATATTATAATATTATAATAATATTATATTTAATAATATTATATTATAATATTATATTTAATAATATTATATTATAATAATATTATGTTATAATAATATTATATTATAATAATATTATGTTATAATAATATTATATTATAATGTATTATACTGTTGTAATATAATGTTTTTATATTATTATAATTTATAATAATAATGTCATATAATTATCGGATATCCAATATTAGATCGGATATCCTATAAGGCTCGGCCTTTCCTTCCAGGCTTGGTACCTAGATAGGTGGAAAAAAGTCAGAGCAGATTTTGAAGTGCTTTCAGACGTGTTCAAACTCTATTTTTTTCACATTGCCACTTTTTGGCACACCATGATCCTGCACATATCCTAAAATACGAAAATATACACATACATGTATGTCTCAAGAATAAACATATCTACATCTAATATCTCTACTGAAATGCATACGTATGCAAACTATAAGTCTTGAATAAATATGTATGCTAGTAAAATATAAAATGTCAAATACATGTCATCCAACTACTAAAGTACTAAATAGTCAAATAAATAGTGAAATGTACATGTCATCGAGGTACTGAAATACACATGTATACATAAGTCTCCAAAATATGCAAAGTCTCCAATATATAAATGCATAAAAATAAATATAAATCTATTACTAATGGAGGGACCACTCAAGATGCATATGAATAGAACAACCCTCTGATCAAGTCTCCTATACATCTTGTAGCCGAGGTGCAACAACTGAGCCCTGCAAATATATATACATTAGAACTATATGTGTACATGAATACAAGTGAATATATTTTGAAGCATAAATAACTTTGCAAACTATTTAAGACTTGTACCTGAGCACTACTAGGTGTCTCAGTAGAATCCTCTCTTTGACATACATGCCCTGACACAACACTAGATAAAATCATGTGCTCGGCAACCTGTGTCTGCACAATTTATTATAACTTATAAATATGTATCTTAACTAAAATTTTAAATTATATATATATTTAAAAATATTATATATATGTACCTAGGTCTTAGGAGGTGGAGGATGATCATTAGGCTCCATCATATCATCTACCGATGCACCTCTAGTGTCAACATCTCGTCCTAATACACCAGCATCATCTCTTGAAACTCCAACACCTATTGAACCACCCTTAGCCCCACAATCTCTAGCTGCTAGTAATGATGAGTGGAGTGGCATGCGTAACTGGCTAGGTAATGGTGTAGAATCAATGTCGGGTCAAAATAACATGTCCATGTATGATGAAAATCCCATGCTTGGACTAGTATCAATCTTAGATAGCCCTCATAATTGCTCACCAAAATCATCAAGGTCCTCAACTCTGATCCTAACATCTCCAACTCGTATGCTTGAGTCATCTGTAGAGTGTCATGAGCCTGGTATAAATGTTGTGAGATATGATGTGTGGCGACTATCAATGGTGTGGTCTATTCCTATAGAACTATGGGGCTCTGATGGTGTCTAATGGCATCCATCACCAAGTGAACTGGTATCCCATATGTATCAGAAATATAACTGATACTCTATAGCAGATCCTCTAAAAAATACAACGCTAAATCCGTATGTGTGTGCTGTCCAAAAAGAGCACAAATATCACGTAGTACTGGTAGTCTAGCAACTCTATATGCCTCATTAGGGGAGGTGCCTAAAGCACTACTTGATGCCTTTGAAGGTGGTCAACCTTGATGACTCCATCGAGTGTGAATAGCGACCAAGAGAGTCAGATGTGATACTAGTAGCCGTAGATGCAATGTGTCCAATACTGTTAATTGCTCCCCTCTGGGAAGCAATGATAACTCTATCTGCAATAGGTGCTAGTGTTGGAGTCATTGGAGAATGTTGAGATAATGGGTGTTGCACACATTGCATAATATTGTTATTTTATTATTTTATTTTTATTATGTAATATTGTACCTAGATGGACGTGCAACATGTAAAGATTCCCATGGAATATTCTTGATGAGTTGTATTGTAACATTGTAAAAATATTTTATGTAATTATTTAATATTGGGGAAAAGAATTAAATGCCCAATATTAAATGTGGGGTCAGTGGGTTAGGTAGCACATGGTTTTAGCACATGGTTTATGTAATACCACTTAGTGGTTTTGTGGGACTTGCTACTATATAAGCATCCACAAGGGTAGTTGTTGTAGAGAGAGTGAAAAAGAGAAAAAAGTGTGACAAGGAGAAGACAAAAGGCAAGAGTCGAGCGGGACAAGGCTTGACAGGTTAGCCAAAGGAGCATTTGTGAAGGTTGAAAGCATGGCATGGGATGTGTGGATTCATGCTTGTTCACATAGTTTTCTCGGTTGTGGCTATGGCCATGAAGGCTTCCATGGTTGTATGGTAATGGTATTTTTTCTGAATAATACAGGGTGATGGATGCTTTTGGAGGCTGGGTTTTTCCCTCAATGAGGGTTTCCCAGGGTATATCTTGTGTCACAATTTTGTGGGTATGTTGTCTATTCTCTTGCATGTGGATTTTAATTCCGTGTTTATTTTAGATTTATTATGGGTTATGTGGAAACGGTTATATTCTTTATTGCCAAGTTTCCTTACAGAGAAGTCTTTGCCCAATGAACTATCTCACATCTAGAGGTGGCAGACGCTATACATTGTGATACTGGTCACAATCTGCGATCTGACCACACCCCTGTCTACAATAATCTAGAATATCTAAGTAGTTGACATTGAGCCCCATGTGGAACTCAACGTACAACTACTATGCAAAATAAATAGGTATTTGATCATTATTAGGATAATGACCATGTGTGGCTAACAAATGAGGATAGATCATACTAGCAATAAAAGGATCTCTGCACTATATCACTTGATAGCCTCTCACCCTACCCTATGTACCCTCATATAATGGAAATGAATCTCGTTTGATGACTCTTTGGGGGCCACCCTCTTGACATCATAAAAAGATGCATCCCTTGAAACCTCAGCTCTAAGCTCCCTAGATATGGTAGCTAATACATTAAGGTAAATGAATGATGAGCTCTAAATCTAGTAATGAGATCTTGTAAAATCCTACATATGGTTGTACATATTTCTCTATATAAACCATCATTGGAGGACAATATAGACTGCTCTAATCTAATAACCTCCTACTCTATAAATGCAAATAATGCATCGATATCAATGCGTGGAGGTGGCACAAAAGGAGCTAGACTAGAAACCACACCAAGAGCTATAGCAAGAGCCACACCAGGAGCCGCAACATGAGCCCCACTACGAGCCCTATGATGAGCCATAGCATGAGCCCCACCACGAGCTGTAGCACAAGCCCTACCACAAGTGCCACCATGAGCGACACCATGAACTGCACCACAAGTTGTAGTAGGAGCCGCAATAGGTACCACAATAGGAGCCGCAATAGGAATCGCATTAGGAGTCGCAATAAGAGCCACAACAGGAGGAGTCACAAAAAAAGCCCCATTGCTGATCGTGTAAAGTCATATCTACAATGATGGAGCTAATATTATATTGTAAATACATATATATACATATATGTACATGTAGTCTAGTACACAAATTTTTATTTTAAAAAGATATGTAATCGTACATCATCTAATCTACACATCAATATATATCATGCACATAAGTTAGAGTTAGAGTTAGGGTTTGAGTTTTCAGTTAGGATTAGATGAGGGTTTGAGTTAGATTAGGGTAACTTGTTTTAAGTTAGGATTACAAATTAGAGTTCGAGTTAGATTAGGGTTTGAGTTTTCAGTAAGGATTACATTAGAGTTTGAGTTAGATTAAAGGGTTTGCAGGGTTAGGGTTAGGTTAGGGTTATCTACTTAGATTAGGGTTATGGTTAGATTAGTGTTTGAGTTATATTATGGTTTTATTTATATTAGGGTTTGAGTTAGATTCTGGGTTTGGTTAGGGTTTGATTTCTAGGGTTACTATTAGATTAGGATTTGAGTTAGATTAGGGTTCATGATTAGGGTTTAATTCAGATTAGGGTTTGAGTTAGATTAGGGTTTGAGTTTTCATTTAGGATTAGATTACCTAGGTTTGAGGTAGATTCTAGGGTTTGATTACAGTTTGATTTAGATTAGGGTTTGAGTTAGACTAGGATATGATTAGGGTTTGAGTTTTTAGTTAGGATTAGATTAGTGTTTGAGTTTTAAGTTAGGATTAGATTATGACTTGAGTTAGGGATTGCTTAGGGTTTGATTTCCAGGGTTACTATTAGATTAGGGTTTTATTTAGATTAGGGTTTGAGTTTTTAGTAAGGATTAGATTAGGGTTTGAGTTAGGGTTTGAGTTAGATTAGGGTTTCAGTTTGAGTTAGGGTTAGATTGAGGTTTGAGTTAGGGTTAGGGTTAAAGATTAGGGTTTGAATTCTAGGGTTATGGTTAGATTAGGGTTAGATTCTAGGGAAAGTTAGAGTTTTCAAGTTAGGGTTAGATTACGATTACAGTTCTAGGGTTAGATTAGGGTAACTTTTGTTAGGGTTAGTGTTAAAGTAGGGTTTGATTTTGAGTTAGGCTTAGATTAGGGTTTGATTTCTAGGGTTAGATTAGGGTTTTAGTTACGATTAGGGTTATCTTGTTAGATAAGGGTTTCAGTTATAGAACTCTAGGGTTAGATTACCTAGGTTAGAGTTTTCAAGTTAGGGTTAGATTAGGGTTAGAGTTAGAGTTAGAGTTAGAAATTAGGGTTTGAGTTTAAGCTAGGGCTAGATTAGAGTTTGAGTTAGGGTTAGGGTTGGAGATAAAGTTCTAATATTTTCTACTTTTCTAGACTATTTTTTGTTTTGTTTTTTCTAATTTTTTCTAATATTTTTTGTAATATTTGGTAAAATTTTTCAACTATAAATTATAACATTTTTTCTAATATTTTGTAATGTTTAAAATTCTAATATTTTCTAATTTTATGCTAATTTATTTTCTTTAATGTTATACTAAAGTAATATTTCCTTTAATGTTAAATACTAATTTATTTTTCTAATATTGTAGACTAACATTTTTTAATATTTAAGTAATATTTTTCTAATATTCTACACTATTTAAAAAAAAAATTTGTAATATTTTTGTAATATTTTCTAATTTTCTAGACTAATTTTTAAAAAAATATTTTCTAATATTTTTCTAATATTTTTCTAATATATATATTTTTCTAATATTTTCTAGAATAAAAATTTTAAATATATTTTCTAATATTTTTCTAATATTTAAATGTAATTTTTTTCTAATATTTTTCTAAATTTGTTTCCTAATGTTATAATTTTTTTAATATTTTCTAATTTTTTTTCTAATATTCTACACTATTATTTTTTAAATAATTTGTAATGTTTTTCTAATATATTGTAATATTTTTCTAAGTTTTTTAAACTAATGTTTTTAAAAATATTTTCTAATATTTTTCTAAGTTTTTTAAACTAATGTTTTTAAAAATATTTTCTAATATTTTTCTAATATAAATGTAATATTTTTTCTAATGTTTTTCTTATAAAACTAATATTTTTCTAAATTTATTTCCTAATGTTATACTAATTTTTTTAATATTTTAAAATATTTTTCTAATACTCTACACTAATATTTTTTTAATACTTTGTAATGTTTTTTATATATTGTAATATTTTTCTAATATTTTCTAGACTAATATTTTCAAAAATATTTTCTAAAGTTTTTTTAATATAAATGTAATGTTTTCTAATGTTTTTCTAATAAAACTAATATTTTTCTAAATTTGTTTCCTAATGTTAGACTAAATTTTAAAATATTTTCTAATGTTTTTCTAGTATTCTACACTGTTGCTTTAAAAATATTTTCTAATATTTTTGTAATATATTGTAATATTTTTCTAATATTTTCCAGACTAATGTTTTTAAAAATAATTTCTAATATTTTTCTAATATAAGTGTAATTTTTTTTTCTAATGTTTTTCTAATATTTGAGACTATTTTTTTTCTAATATTTATCTAATTTAATACTATTTTTTTCTAAATTTGTTTCCTAATGCTAAATTAATATTTTTCTAATATTCTACACTGATATTTTTTAATAATTTCTAATGTATTTTCTAATAGCACTCATATATAACTAACAAATTCAAAAAAATTATAAACGATAAATTAATAGAAATAACTAACATAAATAAACAATAAAAATATAAAATTAACATGAAAATATTCCTTGAAAACATAAAAAAACATTCAAATAATAACATATAAATATACCCGAAATAGCGCAACCACCAAAATTTGGAGGAGAATGACACAAAGTGATGCAACTTGCTTACTAATTAGGTATGTTCGGTCCAACGTCCAAATCAAATTTTACCTCACCATAAAAATGAAATGAAAAAATAGAAAAATGGGAGTTTTAATCTCGAAATTGCCGTAATAATATGTTTGCGTGAACATATTAATTAGGGATGTTTGCGCTAACATACCCTATTTAAACTAAATATGTTCGCATGAATATATCATTTTTTTAGGTTCACGCAAACATACTAATATGTTCACGCGAACATACTAATATGTTCACATGAACATATGGAAAATAAAATCTAGAAAATTTCCATCATTTTGCGATTTTCTTCATGCCACAAAAGTGGGACCTAGTATTGTGGGATCACCTAGGGAGAAACTGAAAATGTTCATATCTACATATTGTGATGACAAGTTTTTGGCATTAGTGTCAAAGAGGGAGAAAGACAAAGAAAGGGATAAATCCAACAATCCAGAAAGGGAGAAATACAAAAAAGAAGAAACACCGAATATCTACTCAGCAAGAGATAGTGTACCTGATGATTACTATAAAGTGAGAAATGATTACATCTACCTAATAAAGAGGGAGATAGTGTTGAGGGAGATGCAAGAAGTGATCAAGAGGGAGTCATAAGGATGAGTTGATTGTTTATTGATCAGAATGAAATTTTGTAACCTATATAGAAGATGAAAGATGCTAATAGAGGGAGGGATTTCAATACAAGGAATTATTTTCTTTTTGGTATTATTTATTGGTTGTATTGGTTCACCATCAATTCCGAACAAGGAGATTGTTGAAAACATATTGATACAAGTATAAGAATATGTTTCAATCATTATTTTGTCAATAATGTCAAACTTGTTACTTGCTGGTAAGAAAATTGTTTAGTTGATTTGAGTACTATCATTTATTTGATTGATAAGGGATCAAATGAGATAACAAAAGCACATAGAGTAAATGTTGAGTTATGGTATTAAAAAGGAGTACAAAGATAAGTTAAGACAATGATAATATAGTGCATTGGTTATCTACTTAAGGTTGTAAAGGATAGATACATTGATTAAGTCTAGAAGAATAAGTAAGAAGAATTGAGTTTGCTAAGCTTGATTGAGTGGATAGTAGGTGCCAAGAAAACTTAGTGAATGTCAAGCAGGAAATCAGTTGGAGTCAAGCAAAGTCAAAGTTCAGAGTATACCCTTGATATGATGTAAGCTAAGTAAAGTTTAGTTGATGTCGAGCACCAGTAAACTTTAGTGTTTGTTGAGTTATCCAATGGATGACAAGTGGAAGAATAGTACTGGAAGCCAAGTGACAACATATTAATGTCGAGTTCCAGTATTCATGTTGAATCATGGATTCAATGAATCTGACTTGACTATTTTATTTTCTTGAATTTTGTGAAGCGTGTAGAAGATAACTATGATGAGTTGGTGGCACAAAATTCATGGTAAACCGTTTTGAGGTGAATTCAAAGAGGATTGAAGGAGAATTTTATAGAAGGGATTAAAATGAAAAGATGGAACTAGGTTCATTGAATCCTACCTAATCCTAACAAACTCTAAAATGGATGATAGAGGATGAACAAAAAAGATCTTAATTTTCTATTTATAGAGATGGTTGGTTAGAAGAAAAAAGTTTTTATGTGTGAGAACCTAAGAAAGATAAGGAATCTAGGGTATTGCTTCATTCAAAGACTGAATAGAAGAGACTGCTATTTGAAAACAAAGAAAGAAGGTTTAAGAGTATGGATGCTTGAAGGGTTAACAAGCTCTCAAAGCTGAAGTGTTTGAAAGCCAAGCAAAATGGAGACTAAAACATAGATCTCTGTAAGTGTGTTGTAAGTTGTTATTAGATCAAGACTTACTATTACTTTCTAATCATTGTACTAGTCTAGGGTAAATCCTTTAGATTAAGGTTGACCTAATAGTCATTTGTAAATCTTTTAACCTGATGAAATTCTAAGTGAATGATCTAAAGTCCTCTAACAAGGCTCACTCCTAACAGGGTGATTGAAATCCTCTAACCAGGTCACATTTAACAGTGTGCATTGTAACCTTTAACAAGGTTGGCCTTTCATAGGGAATCACTTTAGAAGAGTGAGAATTAGTAGCATGTTACTGGTAATTTTTCCCAAATTGGTTTCCATGTAAAATCATTGTGCCAAATGTGTTATTGAATCTGTTATGTTTCATGCTTACGTTTTTGCAAAGTTGATTTGACAATAACCTACAAACTTTAAGAGGTTGTATGATCTAATGGATGCATGCACAAATATGTTTTATGGATATGGGTTCACTAAGTTGTGAAAAGTTTTATTTGTAGATCTAGACCTTGGATAATTCATTCACCCCCTAGTGATTCTAAAGAATTCCAACAGTTAAAACCCTAAAAGGTAACTGACCTAGGTTGTATTGTAATAATTAATAAAATAATTAAATTCAAGAAGGAGATTAGGTAAATACCTAACAGATGGATTCTAGAAAATTTTCTAGAGGATGATCAAGAAGATGGAAAGATACATTGAATTGAGTTGAATCTAAGTGTAAACCTTAAGATCTACGGTGGATGCAGAAAATGGTAAAGCACGAGCTACCTATTTAAAGAGCTACAAAGCTGAATATTTGGTGCCCAACCAGTGTGTGTGAGAGATTTTATGAAGAGAGAGTCATACAGAGCAAGGTTGATAGCAATAAACAAGTGAGTGAATGCAAAGTTAAAGGAGAAAGCTTATAGATGTGATGTTGTTATTGATAGGTGAATTAGAGAAGAAAGCTTAAGTGATGAGAAGAATGGACTAATTTCTTGAAGGGTGTCCAAGTAGATCAAGATTAGAGATGACAATAGAAGGATTATCAGTGAACCAACATAAGGGCTGAACAAAGATGTGAACCTACAAAAAGTGATTTATAATCACATAGATCAAAATCTATTGTTTTCTTTCTTATCATTGCAAACAATTTGTATTGAAATCCTTTTAACAGAGGTTGACCTAATAGTCATTTGAAGACTTAATAGTCTATGTAAATCCTTTAATTGGATGACATTCTAAATGGAATGAGCAAAGTCCTCTTACAAGGCCACTCCCAATAGGGTGATTAAATCCTCTAACCAAGACACATTTAATAGTGTGTACTGTAACCTTTAATAGGGTTGGCTCCTAACAAAGCTCACTTTGAAAGAGTGAAAAATAGTCACACGTTGCTGGTGGTTTTTCCTAAATTGGCTTTCCACATTATATCCTAGAGTCAAAACTATGATGAATGTTTTAGGAATGTTTACATTTGATAATGTTTTCATTATGAAATACAAGTTAAATTTTATAATAGTTTTACAATAGAGACCGAGAAACATCAAGATAAGAAGAACAATGAAGTGTTTAATGTTTAATTGTTCAAGTGGTACATATAGACCTTGAGTAACTGATTCAACGCCCCTTCGGTTATTCTAAACATTTCTAACAATTATATACCTAAAGTTTAGGGGTAAAAACACAAACCCGTGTCACCCTTTTACAAAGGAAAAGGCTAACAAAAGTATATTTGTTCACCTTCAATGGCATAAAAATCGTATAATTATTTAGAATTTTAAAATGAAGTAAACTAATGAATTGAGTAGAAATGGATGAAGTTTAGGATTATAATTTTAAATAATTACTTGGAAAAAGAAATGATATATTTTCCTATTTTTTAAAGATAATGTTTTTGTTGTTGAAAAACACTGAAAATTAGGGGTCTAGGTCCCACCACAAAACTACATAGAAATAAAGTTATTTCCCTTTGATCTTAGATTATGTTATAGATAAGATACGTAGTTAGAAAAATAAAAAATAAAAATAATCTTTTGTCCTATATTTTCTCTTTTATAATGATTCAAATTTCAACTTATTCAAATTGATAGTTTTCATCTCCCAACACATTTTTCAAAATAAATCTATTCCAACCAAAATAAAAATTATAGCTTCTGGAAGAGGACTCTCTCCTCTAGAACATCATATAATTTTAAAATATTTTTGATATGATTTAATATTTTTTTCTTTCTCAAAATTGACATCTTCTCGAGTGTTAAAATACATATTTGTAGAATTTTTTAATTACAATATACTATATCTAATTAAAACACTATTAACTCTATATGAGAATATTCTTGACTTTGAGCTCTATAAAATAGTGTTTATATGTTATTAAAAAAATATCATTAAAAATAGTAAGAGTTATTGAAACATCATTTTTCTAAAATAATTTTATTTCTTTAGTGATTTGATACTAACTAGTATAAAACATGTATTTAATAGACATTTCCAATTGGAAAAGGGTGAGATCATATATAACTTAGCTAGAATAAATTTATCAAGATCATATATTTGAACAAAATTTATTTTTAGATAGAAATACTCAAATTTAATCATTTTGATAAGTCAGCTTGAAAGGTGACACAACTTTGCACTTTCACCTAAAGCTTAATTAAACTAGAGATACTAGGTGACTTTATTAATTAAATTATAATTATTTGATTAATAAGGTAATAACCTATTACTCTAACACTCCCCCTTTATATAAACTTAGGGAGAAACTTAAAACCTAAAAACTACTAGTTAAAGTAAATTTGGGTTCCAACAACAAGGCCAGATGAGGCACCCAATCACAACCAAATCTCTGTAAAATGGAGAAATAGAGAAAACCACATGGAAAAAATCCTACTCCAAAAAGAGATGGAAATAATGTTGAAAGACTAGTGAAGGAATGTAGAAGCTTCTAAACTAGAGAATATTCTAGAAGATAGGAACAAAAGGATGATCATGAAGAACACTACTAAAGCATAAAGAAGCTACAAATATTTGTCTAAAAGTAATTGCTGATGTAAAGAACCTCCACTAAAATAGAACCTGGCTAGGTAGAGAAGATTATAGTCTATGTGAGTGTCCTTAGATGAAACTACTCAAATTAGAAGACACACAAAGATAAAGAACTAAACTCAAAGATACTAATGTCATTGAACACTAAATCTTGAAGAGTTGACCAATCGAACATGGAAGGATGAATCCAAAATAGATACAAAAAGAAAAGTGTCCATATGGTAAATGATCCATCTCACCAAATTGCATAGGTACCTAACTACTATATCCACCTAATATATAGGAACGCATACTATATACATAGCTCACTGTATCAAACAAAGGAAGCATAAGAATGAATATGAGAATTCCCCTAATGTAGATAAGGGTGAGGTGATAGACAAAAAAAAAAAGTGGTCCAATAGAATTGCATGTCAAGAAACCATAATGAAGATGCACAAAAGAATACATAATTGCGTCATGAAGTGATCAATCTCAGACACATCATGAGGCTAATGTCATGGAAGGGACACTCACTAGACAAAGATAAATGGAAAATAAATGAAAACATCAACCCCCCATTACACTTAATAATAGTAGTACATGTATAATAAATCAAAAGATATAGTAGAACTCGTGATGAAAATAATCTATATGAGTGCCCTCACATGACACTACTAAAATTAGAAGAAAAAATAAGGGAAACAACCAAAGCAAAAATACAGATAGAAATACGTCACTTCATATTAGTGCATTTGCATAAACATGCTAAAAAACAAGTCTACAAATATCAAAAGAGATATAAGGCTAATACAATAGAAAGTATAGCCCAAGATGAGCCATCTGAAGCAACAAAAAATGACAATAGAAAGTATAGCCCAAGATGGGTTTCTTCACAACACTTTAGCTATAGCTTTTGTAAGGGACAACCCCCTTATTTTTTTTCATAGCTTACTCAAAAAAAATTCATAAGAAAAACAACATGAATGTATAAACAAGGGTGTTTTTATCACCAGATGTCTTGGGGTAGAATATTAGATTTGAATGGACATTTATTAAATTAAATAAAAGAAAGAGAACTATTCATCTTCTCATGAAATGGTTAATATTTTTCTTGAGTCCATCAAATACAAATTCTATTAACTAGTCTAATCCTAGAGTGATCCACCTCCAACTATCATCAATACAAATTCAAGGAAAAAATTAGTTACTGCCCTCTATTTAACCAATTCAACCCTAAACCTTCATTTGTGTATAACTTAAATCCAGTTCCCACTACCTTCCTAAAATTGAATATAAGTTTATTCACATGAGACTCATTTCCATCCATATCAAATCAATCAAACCATTTGTTTTACTTTCCAAATAAATAAACCCAACCCATGTTATTAACGATTTTAAAGACAATAATTACATAATCCAAATAGCTATGTTCTAATAGTTGGTCGTCAATACATGTAAATGTATCAATAGTTCTCAATTTGTGCATATGTATTTAATATATATATTTTTAAATCTAATTACTTATGTAGCATTTTTTGGTGGCAAATATTATTGGTAAATATTAGCCAACACCTCTAATTGAGGAGTAGGTATTATAAGTTGTGATATTTTCTACTAGTAGTAGTACATCATTATTGGAATGCATATGTTTGGATATGGAGCAGTATAGGGCTAAATAACCACTTTAAAACCTTTTTCTTATAATGTCTCCTTTCATATTTTATCAGTATCTAACAACTAAAATGATACAACTAGAGTTTAATCATAAATAGTATCATAATACAAAGCAACAAACATATTAAAATTTTGAAGATCAAAATTTAATGCTTCTTCATGATTATATAAACTACTCTACCACTATAAAGAGGGAAAATGCCAATTCAACTACCATCTAAAGAATTAAAGTTTTGGTAGATCTTCACAAAAGCAATTTTTTGTCATTTTTGAAATTTGTAAAACAATTCCAAATATTCCAAATATTTAAAGTTTACTTGAGTAACATCACCCATCAACTTGCTAGAAAGTACATGCATTGAAAGAAAGATATTGTTAAAAAAAAAATTGGAAAATTTTGGAAAAAAATAGGAAAAGGTGATTTTTAGATCTTATATGATGGAATTCAACCTAAAAAGGATGTCAATATTTGGTCCAATGGAATTGGATTCAATTAGCATATTTGTGAACTCTTGAAGACACAATTGTCTATAAAATCTCAGTGCAAATAGGGGAAAAGACCTATTAGCCGCCTAGGTTAACTTTGTGCACATAGATCTCCTAAACCTCTATTTATTTAATTTTGCCAATTTTTATGGTGCATGTTGGAAGATAACTCAAGAGCTTAAAGCTAAGGTTTTACCATCTAGGCATTTATATATCTCTCTGTAGAGGCTGTGGAGTATGAAGTGGTTGAAAAGTGTCATTTTAAAACACTCACCCAATACTCATATTCAACCCCAAGAGCCGCTCACCAAAAAGAGAGAGTACTTTTGACACAAATGGACCAATCAAGAACCAAGCAAGCTAAAAAGTGATAAACTATTAGTACATGTGTTATTGGCTATCAGTACACGTGTTATCATTTTTTGGAACATTTTATTAGTGATAATTGCTAGGTATTGATCACGGAACCCTCATAACCATTCCCTTACAACCACTAGATCTCTTTCCCTAGACAACCAAGTCAAATATTATGAGCATTATAAGTTGAAGTAAATGATGAAAGAGTAACTTGAAACTTTTAAATTATATACCAAAAAAATAAACATATTTATTAAAATACATACAAGTCAAATATATATGGTTACTAGATCTCTTCCCCTAGAAAACCAAGTCAAATATTATGAACATTAGAAATACGTACATGATGAAAGAGTAACTTTAAATTTTTTAATTTTATAAAAAAAAACATATTTATAAAAATACATACAAGTCAAATATACATGGCTACTAGATCTTTTACCCTAAACAACCAAGTCAAAGATTATGAACATTAGAAATAGGCACATGATAAAAGAGTAACTTTAAACTTTTAATTATTACATTTTATTCTTTCTTCCTCGAGGATGAGGTGGAGGTGAGCTGGAGATGTAGGCATTCAATTTATTTTAATGTGGACTGGGTCAATTCAACTCATCGTGCTCATAGTGCCAAACAAAATGAAAAAATATATGAGATCTTTCAATTCACACTCACCGTCTATTCAGCTCATCGTGCTCATTGCATCATAGAAGAGGACTAAATATATAACAATTTCCATTCACCCTACCGAACCAAATTAGTAGGTAACGGGAAGTCAACAAAATATATAAAATACAAAGTTTTGTATCTACCTACACTGCAACAAGGGACACAAATATATTAAACTACGAACTTTGGAAATGGACTGGAATCTTCCTCTTTTTATACAAATTTAGAGAATTGTGAGGTTGCTATACTCACATTCAACATTCAACATAGTTTAGAGTTACATTGCTCTTCAACTCTCTTGTCTAAATCCGTTGCCCAAGTTTCTAAGAAATCAGAGATGGCTTCAGGACTTGCTATTGCAGTTGCCCAAGGCGTGCTTGGACAGCTTGGCAACCTTGCGGTGCAACAAGTGTTGAATGAGGCTTCGCTGCTGTTCTACTTCAGAGAGGACTTTAAATGGCTGCAGAAGAAATTCAGCCTTTTATCTGCTGCTCTACAAGATGCAGATGACCAAAATGTAAAGAAAGTCTCTGTGAAATCATGGCTGGAAGACGTGAGAGATATTGCTTTCGATGCACAAGATATTATTGATGAGTGTGGCGTTGAGCACTTGTATAGAAATACCAGCCAAGTGTGTGGGCTCGGTTGTGGTCAGTTGATGTTCAAGCATAAAATGGGAAAGAGGATTAAAAATCTCAAAGATAGGGTTAAATCTTTAATTCAGGATGGACATGAGCTGAAGCTATTTCATGAGTTACCCCGTTTAGATCAGCCCTCAACAAGTGGTACATCAGAATTAAGAGGAGCCCATTTGAGAAGAGGAGGTGCAATCTTGGAGGCAGATGTACGATCAGTGGGTGTGGAGGAGAAGGCGGAGGAAGTAGTGGGATTGTTGGAGCGGGATGAAGTCGGCGTTGTTGCTGTTGTGGGTATGGGCGGGTTGGGAAAATCATTCCTTGTCCAGAGTGTCTACAACGGAAATAAAGGAAGGTATGAGCATTCTGCCTGGATTTCTGTATCACAGACTTGTACGGTTAAAACTTTGCAATATGACCTTGCCAAGCAGATTAATTTGGAAATAGATGGTAATATAAGCGAGGTGCTAGTAGCTGATTTGATTCATGGGCATTTAATGGGTAGGAGGGGTTTGATTGTTCTAGATGATGTGTGGAGGAGTAGTGTAGAAGGTGACATCATACAAAGGCTTGGTCTTCCTACTGCCTATAACAGTCGATGTGAAATTGTGGTTACCACCAGAAGCAGAGATGTTGCTAGAGACATTAGAGCTCATATCTATGATATGCAACATCTCTCTGAGGAGGAGAGTTGGAAGCTGTTTTGCCTCTTTGCTTTCTCCGATACTGAAGAAAATAGACCACACAAGCACTTGGATGATTTGGCTCATCAAATTGTAGACAAATGTGGGGGGTTGCCACTGGCTGTCAAGACAGTTGCAGCATCAATGTCAAGGTCTGTGATCTTAGAGTACTGGGAGTCGAAACTGAGAAGACTAAAAGATGTTGTAGGGGCAGAGGATTCCACGATGCGAATTCTCAAGCTTAGTTATGACTCTCTTCCTTCGCACCTCAAATCCTGTTTTGCTTCCTTTTCTTTCTTACCCGAGGACACACAGATATGTTTTTATAGGAACGTGGACCCCAAATATATCTATCAAGACTCTCTGATATATTTGTGGATAGCTGAAGGTTTAATTCCACAAGAAAATGAGAAAGAACAGTGGGACATGGGCTTGGATTACTTGCACCAACTTGTTAATCTCTGTTTGGTGGAAGTAAACGCAGTTGATGCCTGTTACAACATGCATGACTTGTTGCATGATCTGGCCATTAATATAAGTAAACAACACAAATGTGCATTCCATCTTCCCTTACAAGAAACAAGCTGCCGCCGGTTACTATTGTGTAAGAAAGGCATGACCAACGATGCAGTTTCGGAAATACCTGTTCATCGTCATCAATTTCTTCGCACTCTTTCACTATTTCAAAATCCAGATATCAAAGCTATTCCAGAACACTTGTTTGATTATCTGAAATTACTCCGGGTACTCGACCTCAGCTGCACTTCCATCTCTGCGCTGCCGTCATGTGTTGGGAAATTGAAGCTTCTCAAGCTTTTGAATTTGTCCCAAACAAAGATCACGGAGTTGCCCGACTGTGTAAGAAGACTCAAGTCTCTTCAGTATCTTGACATTTCTGGATGCACTGCCATGCAACGAGTACCTCGCTGGATAGGTGAGATCACAACTCTTTCCCATCTCGATATAAGAAGCTGTTCAGAAGAAGCTTACAGTCACATGCCCAGGGGAATATCAATGCTCCGGAGCCTAAGAACTCTGAGATCAGATGAAATCGCAGTCTCTACTGTGGAGAATCATGAATTCTTGACTATTAAAGACGTCGGCAATTTAATCAATCTTCAGGAAATGGCGATCTCTTTAGAAGATGTGGGTGGGTTGAGTAGCGTAGAAAATGGTATACTTGAGCGGCTGGTGAAAATGAGAATACTTGCAGTAAGGAATAATACTTCAGCAACGGAAAATGACAATATGCTTCCAGCGTTCCCCGCGAAAATGAATGTCATGAAAGATCTCCGAGAACTTTCTCTTACCCGTTTCTCCGTACCAAGTTGGATATGTGGTATGGGAAATCTTGCGGGTTTACTATTAAGCGAGTGTTGTGATTACCCATCGCTCCAAACAATGCCCAGCCTGCAAAGATTGGCTTTGAAAGGTGATTTGAGAAGCAGAGAATTGCCAAAGAGGTTTGGCGAGCGTGGGGGATTTCCTAAGCTCGTTAGGCTTTTTATTATCGACTTCTCTCACTTGGAGGAGTTGCCGGCACTGGAGGAAGGAGCAATGCAACGTCTGGAAGGACTATGGATAAACAAATGTCCGGGGGTGAAGAAAATTCCAGAGGGACTGGAGCAGTTGAGAAAACTAAGGCTGATAGAGGTGGTTCAGGCCAGTGGCGAGCTAGAGAAGAGGTTGAAGGAAGGCGGGGAAGACTGGAATAAAATCAAAGCTAACAATCCTCACATTCAGATAAAGCTCACTAAACCTGTTTGAGATATACTATAATTATATTAGATATTTTATTCAAAAAATTTATTTCAAAAATTTATAGCAATTAATTCAGAATTCTTTTGGTTTTGGTTTAAACAATTATAACTAATTGCTAAATGTAGATTTTTTATTTTTTAAAAATATTTCATTGACTAACTAATTTAGTATTCTTTTGACTTTTATCTTTTAAAATTATAACTAGATATTAGGTTTAGAATTCGTTATTTAAGAGTTGTGCGTGCTTGGTTTATTTAGTAGACAAATTGATGGCACACAGCAGGGTGTCATTTACCTTTAATTTTTCATTTATACATTGCAATCTTAGATTTTTGTCTAATTTTTTTCGATTTGGATTGTATGTTGATAAAGATGATTGCTTTTACCATTGTTGTTTATATTAGGTAGAAGCTATTAAAAAATAACAATGTACTTGGCATATATCATTTGCTTACTGATTTAGCATTACATTTTATTTGTTTTAGTAATGGAGTGGCTTGCTTTAAGAGTTTGGTAGTGGTAGGTAGTATAATGTGCAACTTTATTATTATTTATACATTGCAATTATAGATTTTTGTCCATTTTTTTCTTCATTTGAATTGTATGTTGATAAAGACGATTGCTCTTACCATTGTTGTTTACATTAGGTAGAAGCTATTAAAAAACATCAATGTACTTGACATATATCATTTTCTTATTGGTTTAGCATTACAATTCATTTGTTTTAGTAATGGAGTGGCTTGCTTTAAGAGTTGGGTAGTGGTAGGCAGTATAATGTGCAACTTTATTATTACTCATACATTGCAATTTTAAATTTCTGTCCAGTTTTTTTTTGCCATTTGGATTATATGTTGATAAAGATGATTTCTTTTACGACTGTTTTTTATGTTAGGTATAAGCTATCGAAAAATAACAATGTACTAATCTATATATCCTTATCTAACTAATCAAATAATAGAAATATTTGATGTTTAAGGTTAAGCCTTTCATTTCAAATTAAAAAAGAAAATGAAAAAGAATGTTTAACTAAATTCAAGAAAACTTAGTTTGGTGCCTACTTTGTACTTAGAAGTAAAACTCAAATAAGGAAATGAATTCAAGTTTGAAAATTGATTCTTTTCGAATCACGAGGATACAAGGATTTTGGTCCTTTTCATAAAATAAATATGAAGACAAAATAAGCATTCTGAGAACACTTCAAAGCATGGATCTGACTATATGAAGTAATTTTGAAAAGGAAGTAGCGACAAAGCACGAGAAAGTATTGATTCTCTTTATGGTAAAATGCAAAATTTACAAGAATAGTGCACAAAATGATCCCTTTGTAATCTCTGATATATATGTTATTTATTTTATCACTAGCACTTGCACCTTTGAAGGGTGTAAGGGTTACATCAATAGTGTTAGATAGATTAAATGACCTCTTCATATTGATGATGTAGAAGGTTTTCTTGTAATATGTTTCATTATACACTAATTTCATTATTGTGATCTATACGTACTAGATAATTACATTATGGTTCAAGTGTCAATTGATTTAGACAAGTTTTTGGTGTATTTTGCATAATTATATATGGATTATTTTTTAGTTTAGATACTTATCAAAAGTAAAAGTGAGTTGAATAGATAAACCATTAAGATATTTTAGTCGATTGTTGCTCCCCTTATCCATCTCCCTATCCCTACCTATATAATCTATATTTATATCTATTAATCTTATACTATCTATCTAGATCTATTTATCTATTATCTATCTATCCCCTCATTTATCTTAATCATTATATCTCTTCATTTTGCTACCCCCCCCCCCCCAAGCTCCTTTCCTTTTTTTTCCCTCCTACTTCTTCCTCTTTATCTATCTTGTCATAACTATCTCCTACTTTGACTTTCAATTTTGATCCATCAATCAACAATCTCTAATTATTTGTCCATCCTTTCTTCGTCCATGCATATCTTTTTTGGCATATCCTTATTTCCTTGTCTTGCTCTGCTCCTATATAACTCCCCCCCTCTCTCTATCTCTTTACACACACACACACACACACACACACACACACACACACACACACACACACACACACACACACACACACACACACACACACACACACACACATCATGTTTTATCTCCATATGCATCTCTCTCTCTCTCTCTCTCTCTCTCTCTCTCTCTCTCTCTCTCTCTCTCTCTCTCTCTCTCTCTGTCTCTCTCTAATCATCAACTTCACACACAATTCTTAAGGTCATGGTGCAACTATGCTTTTTTGTCCAAAATCTATCTCTCATTTTGATTATTTAATAATGATAGTTATATTACAATTTTTCTCGACAAAAATAAGTATTAACCCATGAATGACTTCTCTAGTTCCTCTAATAAACTCCTACTTAAATCTATACTCACATTCTTAAATTATAATAGTTGGGGATGTAAAAAATCTTACATAAAATTTAGAAACAATAGTTATTAGAATATTTTTTTTGTGTGAAATATATTTTTAAATATTTAATAAGTTATAGACATGCCTAGAATTGGTCGCCATAGGGTTCTATGTGTTAGAGACTAGGGACCTATGTAGGTTGGCTTTATATGTGAGTTTTTAAAGTCAAGTGGAAACATTAATAAAATTAATGGGCTATGAGGGTTTGGGAATTTACATTAATTTAGATAATAAGGATGTATTGTTGGAGTATTTAGAGAGGAGATCTTCTAAGAGGAGATCTTCTATGAGGTAGGGTCATCTTTGACTCAGGAGAATGATCCCAACACTATTGGACAATATATATCTTATTGGAGTACTTAGGGAGAACACATTTTATGTAGTAGGATTGGATTTAACTCAAGGGAAGGATTGCAACACTATAGGAATGTACAATGAAACTCACCTAGATGTGGTTGAACCCCTAAATCTACTTTTGAATTTGACTGTCCATTTTTTTTGTCATTTAATTTTGGGCGTTATGTTTTTGTGTGGCCTTATGATACATTTGTACTTTGATTTTGTAGTATATGCCTTAGATTACCTTAGATCCTATATGGATCATGGTCTTATCTCCTAGCTTGAGTGATATGACCATTTTTGGCTCCACGTAGTTGGGTGGTAAAATATTTTCAGGTACTATACAAGTTCTTATGGATGGCTTTATGTGGATGCTTGCTAAGTAGCTATTGGAGATTATTTCTTATTCAAAATTTCCTTTGAATAAAACTATGTGATATTATAGTATTAACTCTTGAAGAAAGTACAAGTTCATATGTATATGTATCATGATTTGAAAATATATGTAAAAAGGGCAAAGGGCATGTCTAAGAGAAATGAAGGGATTTATCAACATATTGTATTATTTCAGAAAGATCAATGAAGTAATTTGAGGTCATGGCATTGTATATTTTTGTGTATTTAGAAGGTGATAATGATAATATGTATGATGAATAAACTAATCATGTACTCTTTATAATGCTGTCAAATTAATGATAAAATAATTAGATTTAGTAAATATGTATAACTAATGGTTAAAATCTATTTAAGGTATCTTTATTGCATTTTAAGTAGATCCATTTGATTTATAAAGCTTAAGACATTAGCTCCTAGTTTGGAAATGAAAGTTGCATAAATATTGCTTAATAAATAAATATTTAGGAAATAGTGTCTTAGTGTTTTCTTTTAGGCCCTAAATTCTACAAGAATAGATGTCAAATAACTTGATCAGAAGTGGCTAAGTCTTATATGAGATCTAAGACTCAAAAGTGATACAAAGAAACACATATAGGGATGAGTACTACGTAAAGTAAGAAAGCAGAAGTATACATAAACTAATAGGTGACTTGAATTAAGTAGGGAAATGTTAGAGAAAGTTTTTGAAGTAGGTGATAGTAGCCAAAAAAATGGGGGGCTGGCCCCAAAGTACAAAAAGGCTGAGAATTTAGCTGGAGGTTACCTCCTAGTTATCTAACTTGTACCAACTTTAAACATAAAAAACCATAATATGTTTAGGACCAAATTGTCATTAGCTACAATCCTTAAACTAATATGCATAAGAAAATTAATAATAAACTATCTCAACATTTAAAAACATTGCTGCTATTGGTCCAAGTAATCGACATAGTGCAAAAAACCCTATGGGTTGTAAAGTTCATAAAAATAATCATAAAAATAGCTATAAAACACAATAGAGCTTGATCTAGATGCCCTCTTCCTTCTCTTAGTTACCATTCTTCTACTCCTCAGGTGCTTCCCTTGCCGCATTGTCCTCCTCTACTTTCATTGGTTTGTCTAGGATGGTTTTTGGCCAGTCCTCCGCTAGGAACCCATAAATGGAACAAGTTGTATTAGTTGTCTTTCCAAGGTCCTTTTCCTCTTTGTAAGATTGTAGGAAGTAGAGGATTGTGGTTGCAAAGTGCATTACCTTGGTGGAGAACCCAACCAAGGTTTTAGATCTATGGTAGATAGCAGTATGGTTATCTGCTAGGTCCCTCATGGTGTTCTCAAGCCTCTCCATCGGCATCTTAGTGTGGCTATGTTTACCTTTCTTCCCAATTCCCTTGGGGGTTTCCTTCCTAGGAGAGGTGATGTCTTCCCCTCCACTACGAACCAAGGTAGTTTCCAAGGTATCAAAGAATGGGATGGGATGAAACAACTAGGGTAGGTTTAATATCCTAGTGGAGTCTTTTCTTTTTAGTAGGTTTCTCTTCACTATCTGAGGATACAAAGTTGGAGTCTTTCTTTGGGGGGAAGGGGGGGATCCTAAATTTCTCAAGTTGAAGACACTTGCTAGTTGTCCTAGCACCCTGCTTGCCCTTCTTAGTGTTTGAATCTGACTCAATAATGCTAACTTTAACCTCAAGGATAATTTTGACCTTGGTAGCATGGGATTTCTTGTACCTCTTAAGAGTAGAGCTAGGGTTGGGGTCCAAGGAAGTCTGAGGGGTGATAGAGGCCAGGGGTTAATTGTGAGAGGGGGTTTCTAAACTAGGTGTTGGATGAAAAGTTTATTCATGAGGCTGTAGTGGATAAGGTAGAAGGGTTTCCAGTCCTTGTGTTTCCTTCTAGCCTTACAAGTGCAATCCTCCAATGAATACATTAACAAGAATAGAAAGGAGATAAGGTCATGATTTCTAAAATGATTCAGGATAGGAAAGTGATAATAATAAAGTACCTGGTAGTAGTTCTCCAAGGTAATGTATCTAATAATCACGTAGTAGATGACATCCCATGGCTTAGGTAGGGCAACCCACACAAACCCACCACACAATCTCTTCAGTTCCTCCTTGGATTTTTGACCTTAGCTTTCCTCTGCCATTTCTTACCATCCAACAAAAAATCTCCCACCCTTGCAATGCTTACTTTAGAAATTTAAAAGCTCATGCCCTCAATAGTAACTTTTCTATCGTTCCAGGTTTAAAAGATTCACATCGAGATGACCTCATTGTGTTTAACCATGCCCTCCATATAAGGTATAAGGCCTCCCTCCTATAAGTAGACCATCACTGCTTCCTTACTACTAATACATTCCTCCACACCTACTAATTTAATACAGTTGCTAGTGCTCATGTCTTTGCCCAGATCCACAACCAACTCTTCTAATGACATATCCTTGCACTAGGTTTTGTAGTTACAAAATATAATATGCAAGGTGACAATGGAGAAAACAAAAAGGCAATGCATAGTCATCATGAATCCACAATGTTTCCCAAAAAGAAAAAAATCTCCCAACACAATACGTGTGGGTAAACCCTTTCCATTTGCAAATGATAATTGCCAGCTATACCAATTGTGGAAATTAACAAACCTATCTTTATGATCATTACAAGATTGTTTTTTAAATCTTGCCAAATCCCGCCTCTATGTTCTTTTACAAAAGTGATTAGTATTCATGGTAGTTAGGACATAATTGTCATAGATGTTAATCAACATCCAAGAGTCCCAAGAAAACCCTTTACGAAGTGCCACATTCCTGTGACCACGTGTAAAAAAGAAGACCTACCACCTAGTTTGATAATTCACGTTTCATTATTGAAGGTGCACTCCCTTTCCATCACAACATGAGTTAATGATGACAACAAACTAACATCATCTGATTCTGCTAACTGTGTGACACTATGACTAATTTTGGCAAGGTCATCTGCCATACTATTTCCTTCCCTGTATATATGTGCCACATGGATATCGTGATAATATTCCATCATCCTTTGTATTTCATTGATTATGATTTTAATTGGCCAATTGGGTTTTCTCTCTCCCTTAGTGACCTTGATGATTAGCATAGAGTACCCCTCTATGACCAAATTAGTGACTCCCCAAACTCTCACAATTCTCAGACCCTAGAGAAGCACAAGTGCCTCAGTTTTATTATTAGAGCCTCCACAATTGTTACCCGAATAAGTAGCCACCAAAACTCCCATGCTATTTTGAAGGATACCCCTGTAGTCGTGTTGGCCATCAAGGCCAACCCATTGAAATTTAGCTTGATCTAGGACTTGGGGGAGGGGGTGCCAAACTATCTCCTTGCCCAAATTTTGGAATTGTCAAACTATGCCACCATAGGGGCTACACTCCAAGCCAAGGTGCAATTCATATCAATTTCACTCGGGAGATGGGGCGGGGGTGGGGGGGTGGGGTTTCTAGTGCCAGATCCTGTTGCATTATTTTAGTAGCTTGATAACTTATTAAGTCACCCCCAAGCTAGTGGTGGCTTGTTCCTTGAAAATCCTGTTGTTCCTCTCCTTCCAGATTTCCCATGAGACATATGATGGGAGAATAAACCATAGGTTTTAGAGGTAAGGGTAGGTAGCGAGACCATCCTAGTGGACAAATTGCTTCAACTCATCATCCATAAACCAATTGACCCCCCCATATAGCAAGAACCTCACTGTAGACATCCATGGAAAAGGGGTAGTGGGTGCGGAGGTGTGAAATAGATTTAACATCTTCGAGGCATAAAATACAATAGTTGGAAAGTTGGCAACCTTGATGCTGAAGGTTGTCAATAGTGAGGATCGACCCATGTAGAGCAGACCCCCAATATAAGTTTATTTTTGGTAGTATCTAAGGGTTCCAATCATTTTGCCAATCTTCCTATGCCCCTCCCCCGCTAGACTACAAAGATAAGTAGACTTGATAGTGATCTCCCCCTTTTCCAAACCAAGGAGTCCTCAACCGAGATGAGGGGAATACTATAGGTGTGTACGAGATCCTACAAGTTCTGAAGTAAACTCAATTCCCTTAGCCAAATATTTTGGAAAGTAATCCATTGTCTTTCAAGGGTGATAAAGTGTCAAGTTTGAGGGCCATACATTCTAGTGCACATCTCACGCAGAGGAGAAAATTTAGTTTTCCTGAGGGGGTCATCGTGGATCCATTGATCTTCCTAGAAGTCAATTGAATTACCATTCCCCATGATCTAGTAACACACCTTTCTTAGGATCTTTCGGCTGTTAAAAATATTGTTCTAAATCTTAGAACCTTGGGATAGAGCCCGTGCCCATGTAAATTGGTGGGAAGACAATCCCCCAAAGTATTTTTCCATTATATTGTTACTCCAACTGCCCTAGGAATTTACCAGCTTCTAGCCAATTTTGGTTTATAGGGCCTTGTTCAAGTGTCCAATTCTTCTTAAATTCAATCCTCCATGATCTTTAGGTTTGCAAACTTTCTCCTAACTAACCAATCTCATTCTAGCCATTTCTTCAGTTCTGGACCACAGAAAATTACACTGAATTTTCTCAATCATGTCTTTGAATCTGCTTGGAAGTTTGAAAATAGATAGGAAATACACTGGGATGCCTTGTAGGGAGGCTAAGTGTTTGGGAGGGTCACTTCCTAGCATCCAAGGATACCCATAACCCTTTCTCACAAACTATTACAAGTGTCAAAAAAAAAAAAAATTACTTTTTTGGTAGTTTATATATTGGCTAGAGACTAATGCATACCTATTTAGGGTGGTTTTCCATTCTATGGCTTCATGGATGGAGGATATGCCAAATAGGAAAGTATCATCCACAAACTACTGTAAGACTTGACGGAGGCACTGTGATGCACACTTGATGCCCTTAATTATGCTAGAAATAGATAAAGAGACTAGATTTTTTCTTAATACTTTCGCAACAAAAATAAAGAGATAGGGGGTCACCTTGACAAAGGCTTTGAGAGGAAGAGAAGAAGTTTCCCAGGGCATCATTAACAAACACTGAGAAAGTAACTGAAGTCACAACATTCTTTATAATTTTTAGAACCTTCTCATTAAAGCCAAGTTTGATAAGAATAACAAACAAGAAGTCATGTCTAACCTTATCATAGGCTTTAGATATATCTAGTTTAATTGCTATACCTGGGTTTTTAGATTTATCCATAGAATGTATCACCTCGTGGGTGGTTATGACTTCTTATAGACTCTCCATAGAATGTATCTCTAGCGGAATCAGTTTTCCCCGCTTCTTACAGACCCTCGATCTGCATTCCAATCATTTGTATGGAAGCATTTTTGATTCTATTGGCAACTTGACTGATTTGACCACTTTTAAATTATATACAAAAAAAAAAAAAGAAAAAAAAAAAAAAAAAAAAAAAAAAAAACTATTTATAAAAATACATACAAGTCAAATATATATGGCTACTAGATCTCTTCCCCTAGACAACCAAGTCAAATATTATCAACATTAGAAATACGTACATAATGAAAGAATTAACTTTGTATTTTTTAATTTAAAAAAAAAAAAAAAAAAAACATATTTATAAAAATATATACAAGTCAAATATACATGACTACTAGATCTCTTCCCCTAGACAACCAAATCAAAGATTATGAACATTAGAAATACACACATGATGAAAGAGTAACTTTAAACTTTTAAATTATTACATTTTATTCTTTCTTTCTCGAAGATGAGGTGGAGGTGAGCTGGAGATGTAGGCATTCAATTTATTTTAATGTGGACTGGGTCAATTCAACTCATCGTGCTCATAGTGCCAAACGAAATGAAAAAATATATGAGATCTTTCAATTCACACTCCACCGTCTATTCAGCTCATCGTGCTCATCGCATCATAGGAGAGGACTAAATATATAACAATTTCCATTCATCCTACCGAACCAAATTAGTAGGTAAAGGGAAGTCAACAAAATACATAAAATACAAAGTTTTATATCTACTACACTGCAACAAGGAACACAAATATATTAAACCACAAACTTTGGAAATGGACTAGAATCTTCCTCTTTTTATACAAATTTAGAGAATTCTGAGGTTGCTATACTCACATTCAACATTCAACCAAGTTTAGAGTTACATTACTATTCAACTCTCTTGTCTAAATCCGTTGCCCAAGTTCGTAAGAAATCGGAGATGGCTTCAGGCCTTGCTATTGCAGTTGCCCAAGGCGTGGTTGGAGAGCTTGGCAACCTTGCGGTGCAACAAGCGTTGAATGAGGCTTCGCTGCTGTTCTACTTCAGAGAGGACTTCAAATGGCTGTAGAAGAAATTCAGCCTTTTATCTGCTGCTCTACAAGATTCGGATGACCGAAATGTGAGGAAAGTCTTTGTGAAATCATGGTTGGAAGATGTGAGAGATATTGCTTTCGATGCACAAGATATTATTGATGAGTGTGGCGTTGAGCACTTGTATAGAAATACCAACCAAGTGTGTGTGCTCGGTTGTGGTCAGTTGATCTTCAAGCATAAAATGGGAAAGAGGATTAAAAATCTCAAAGATAGGGTTAAATCTTTAATTCAGGATGGACATGAGCTGAATCTATTTCATGAGTTGCCTCGTTTAGATCAGCCCTCAACAAGTGGTACATCAGAATTAAGAGGAGCCCATTTGAGAAGAGGAGGTGCAATCTTGGAGGCAGATGTACGATCAATGGGTATGGAGGAGAAGGCGGAGGAAGTAGTGAGATTGTTGGAGCAGGATGAAGTCGGCGTTGTTGCCGTTGTGGGTATGGGCGGGTTGGGAAAATCATTCCTTGTCCAGAGTGTCTACAACGGAAATAAAGGAAGGTATGAGCATTCTGCCTGGATGTTGGATTTCTGTATCACAGACTTGTACGGTTAAAACTTTACAATATGACCTTGCCAAGCAGATTAATTTGGAAATCGATGGTAATATAAGCGAGGTGCTAGTAGCTGATTTGATTCATGGGCATTTAGTGGGTAGGAGGTGCTTGATTGTTTTAGATGATGTGTGGAGAGGTAGTGTAGAAGGTAACATCAGACAAAGGCTTGGTCTTCCTACTGCCCATAACAGTCGATGTGAAATTGTGGTTACCACCAGAAGCAGAGATGTTGCTAGAGACATTAGAGCTCATATCTATGTTATGCAACATCTCTCAGAGGAGGAGAGTTGGAAGTTGTTTTGCCTCTTTGCTTTCTCTTATACTGAGGAAAATAGGCCACCCAAGTACCTGGTTGATTTGGCTCATCAAATTATAGACAAATGTGGGGGGTTGCTGTCATGTCTCCTATTCAAATAATTAAAAAAAAAAAAAATTTTGTTAAGGCAGGCAGGCTCCAAAAAGGTGAAATTTTGGAAAAAGGGGCTAATCTTTGGAAACCAATGGACTAATAAATAAAAATTACTATTAAATTATATTTTATTAACCCCTCTTGGACGTGAGTTAGGGTTATGCCCTCTTTAAAAGGGGTTTGGAGGCATTTTGGACTCATTCTACATCTTGATTCTTGCTAATTTTCTTGCTGTTCTTCAGAGGCTGCCAAACCTGTGGAGAAGGAGACCCAAGAATGAGAGTTTGCAGGTTTCTAGAAAGGCTAAGGATGGGAGTTTGAAGCCATTCCATGTGCATGCTCATACAGAGTTTGCCTTTGTGTTGAATAGTGCCGATTTGGGTGTTTTCGGGGTTGTTTTTGGTTTGAGTTTGGATTTTCAGTTGAGTGTTTCATATCAGTTTGGTTTGCTGCTGTATTTCAGACTTTATGATGTTAAAATAGAGCTGAATATATGTATTGGGTTGTGATTAAACTTCTGAGATAGTTTATGAGTGTTTTGTGGTGTTTCCGGACATTTTTGTGTTAATTTGGGGAGCCCGATTGAGCATAGTTTTGCCCTAGATTTGTGAGCTGTTGTGTAAAGGCTATACAAATCTGAAAATGTCATTTTGTAGGCTGTTATGCTGCTGAAATTTCTGTAAAAATGTCTATTTTCAGATTTATTAATAATTTGTGAAGTTGTGAAGTTTTTGGCACTAATTTGGACATACCCGATTTGGGTTTTATTGAAAAATTGGCAGATCTTTGTAATATTGGTTGTTTGATTTTAAAGTTCTGATTTGAGGCTGGAAATATCATAAAAAATCAGTAAAGGGACATTTCAGTGGTATCAGAGCCGTGATCTTGCCAGCCTGAGGGTTTGTAGAAGTTGCATGTCAGTTTTAACAACTACCCAGATCTTGCATGTCAAGTTTTGATAACTACCCAGATCTTGCATGTCATATTTTATGATTGCATGCAACTAAGTGAAAGAGAAAAAAGATATTTGCAGCGAGAAAAGAATAAATTTTTTTTGATCAAACCCCCAGTTGAAAGCAAAAGTACAAAATCCAAGGAAGAAAAAAGTATGGCTGATCCAGATGAGATGGCAAAGAAATTCTTCCAAGACATCCAAAATACTCAGAAGCAAACAGTGGATGGTTTGGCGAAAACTAGAGAGGCTTTGCGAATATTGACAGAAAAATTACAAGGAATTTCATCTATTAATGAGAAAGGGAGCACTTCAGAGGAGCCAAGAAATGGGAGATCCACACCATCTAAATCAACCAAATCTATTTTCTTGCCTGCAGATGAGCCACCAGTACCAAATCCAGCCATTAATCCAGTGGAAGAGGTTACAGGTAATTTGATTACATTAAGAGCTACTTACAATGGCTTAGATGATGACTTTCGTAGTTCAGTTCCTTTTAGAGAATATGTGGATATGATGAACGCTTTGATGCCCAAGAAAGAGAACAGGAGGGAGTATGACACAAGTGGAAGAGAGCTCAAAAATAAAATAAGCAAGTTTATAGCACCTACTTTTGATGGAACAAATAAAATTTTAGCTAGAGCATGGCTACAAAAATTACAAACTTTCTTCACACTTAACCCCATGAAAGAGAGTGATACTATTCAATTTGCAAGTCTACACTTGGAAGATGCAGCTTATGAATGGTGGTATCATGGAATGACTACTCAAGGTCACGATCAGGTAACTACATTTGAAGATTTCAGTCAAAGAGTGATAGATAGATTTGACCTCAAGGATGATGAAGAGTACTTTAAAGAATTGTCAAAGTTGAAGCAAACCAAATCAGTTAATGAGTATATAGAAGAATTTCAAAAAGTGGCTGTTATGATACCTGATATGAGTGAAAAGAGGATCATTTATCTTTTTTTTGATGGTTTAGAAGATTCTGTTAAGGGTTTGGTTAAGGCTTTCTCACCCTCAACCTTACAGGAAGCTATCAAAAGAAGCTTGCAACTTGAAACTTGCGTGCCTATGAAATCAATCACTAATCAAAAACCCCCAAATCTTTGGCAACATAAGGAAAATTTTCAGAAAAACACTTTCCCAACACTACCACCAAAAGATGTGACAAATGTGACAAAAAAGAAGGTAGATGAAGAGACTAGGAGTGAATTACGAAGGAAAAAGCTTTGTTTTACTTGTAGAGAACCATGGGTTCCAGGACACAGATGTTTGGGGAAAGGTCAAGTGCACTATATTGAAGTTGCTTCAGAATCTGATTCAGATGAGCATGAGGAATTTCATGATACTAAGGAGGAGGTAGAAGAAGAGAAAGTAAAAAAAATTAGCAAGGATGGCACTTTAGCAGCATTATCAGGAGTCCCAAGATACCATCCCTTCCTAATTCGAGGGGTACTAGCAGGGCAAAGGTTGACTGTTCTTCTTGATAGTGGGGCAACTCACAATTTTATTGATGAGGGATTTGTCATGAAAAGAGGGCTTAAAGCAGAAGATTTTGAGGGATTCAATGTTACTGTAGCTGATGGATTCACTATGCCTTGCACACGGGTGGTGAAACAACTCAAGATGACCTTAGGAGATTATGAGTTATGTGATGACTTCTATGTGGTTGGTATTGGGGAGACAGATCTTGTATTGGGTGTTCAATGGTTGCACTCTATCGGAAGCTATTACATGAACCATCAAACTATGGAGTTTAAATTTCATTCCAATGGGAAAGAAGTCATATTGAGAGGGTTATCGAATGGAGCACCTAAGGCGATCTCTGCAAAGAGGATGGAGAGGACTTTTCGAAGAGGACAAGTAACATGGGCAGCAGGAGTCATAATCCAACCAACAAGCTCTCCAAAGAATCAAGGTAATTTCCATTTTGAAATTCAAAATATTCTTGATAAGCATAGTATAGTTTTCAATGATTTGCCTCCAAGATTACCACTAGATAGAGGTTTTGAGCATGTTATAGAGTTAGAACAGGGTGCCAAACCAGTTATAACAACCCCATACCGCCATCCAAGAGGTTATAAGGAAGAAATTGAAAAAACTATTAAAGAACTCCTGGACATGGGATTCATAAGGCCTAGCTCTAGTCCATTTGCATCATCTATGGTACTTGTCAAGAAAAAGATGGTACAATGAGAATGTGTATAGACTACAGGGCTCTAAACAAGAAGACCATAAAAAATAGGTATCCCATACCACGCATAGATGAAGTCATTGATGAGTTACATGGTGCTGTATACTTATCAAAAATTGACTTAAGATCAGGCTACCATCAAATCCGAATGAGGAGTGAAGATGTGGAAAAGACTGCTTTCAGATGTCACTATGGGCACTTTGAATTTGTTGTTATGCCATTTGGACTCACTAATGCACCTGCAACATTCCAATCTTGTATGAATAAGGTATTCAGTCAGCATCTTCGAAAATTTGTTTTGGTATTTTTTGATGATATCTTGATATACAGTAAAACATGGGAAGAGCATCTAAAGCACATAGACACTGTTTTGGGAATCTTGGAGCAGCAATCCTTCTATGCTAAGCTATCTAAATGTGAGTTTGGTTTGACAGAGATCCTATATTTGGGACATATTATAAGCTCTAAAGGAGTATAGGTTGATCAACAAAAAATCTAGGCAATTTTGGATTGGCCTCCACCCACTAATCTTACACAGTTGAGAGGTTTCTTCGGGTTGTGTAGCTACTATAGGAGATTTGCCAAGGGATTTTCTCAGCTTGCTGCCCCCTTGACTGATTTGACAAAGAAAGGAGCTTTTTTTTGGACAGAAGAGGCACAAAAAACATTTGATAAGCTTAAGGAGGTAATGAGTTCATGCCCTGTGCTTGCAATTCCAGATTTCTCTTTACCTTTTGTTGTTGAATGTGATGCTTCGGGAGAAGGTATAGGGGCTGTCCTAACTCAAAGGGGACATCCAATAGCATTTGAGAGTCGAAAATTAAATCAATCAGAGAAAGGGTACTCCATCTATGATAAGGAAATGTTGGCAATCATGCATGCACTTCATAAGTTTAGACAATATTTGGTATGTGAGAGATTCATTGTAAAGACAGACTATAATAGCCTCAGGTTCTTCTTGAACCAAAGGGATTTGAATGATCGTCAACAAAAATGGGTAAGCAAATTGCAAGCTTATGATTTTGATATTGAATACATGAAAGGAAAGAATAATGTGGTTGCTGATGCTCTCTCAAGAAAGCCCACTTTGTGTTCCTTATCATCTATCTCTGCTAATTGGAAAGTCTCCATAATTTTAGAGTATGCTAAAGATTCATTTGCCACCAAGATTTTGGATAAGTTAGTGGATGATAACAGGTACAAGGTTGTTGATGAATTGATTTATTACAAGAACAGGATCTTCTTAGTGCCAGGGTCAAAAACTAAGGAGAGGATATTGAGGGCCTTTCATGAAACACCTTTGGTTGGTCACCAGGGATACTTCAAGACATACAGGCAAATTCGAGAGCGGTTTTCATGGAAGGGTATGAAGGAGGATGTCCTTAAACACATTAAAAAATGTATGGTATGCCAACAAAGCAAGAGTGAGCAAAATTTTCCTGCAAGGTTGTTGCAGCCACTTCCTATTCCCGAACAAAAATGGGAAAGTATTTTCATGGATTTCATCACTGGGTTGCCCAAAGTTCAAGGTAAGGATTGCATATATGTGGTGGTAGATAGACTAACTAAGTATGCACATTTCTTTCCTATCACATCTGATTTCAAGGCATCACAAGTGGCCGAATTGTTCTTCAAAGAAATTTTTAGATTACATGGTTTGCCTAGAAACATTGTTAGTGACCGGGACAGTAGATTCCTCAGCTCTTTTTGGAAGGAGCTCTTTCATTTGGCAGGAACTGAACTCACTCCCAGTACTAGCTATCACCCTCAAACAGATGGACAAACAGAGATAGTTAATAAATGGATAGAAGGATATTTGAGGAACTATGTTTCAAATCAACAACATGCTTGGGTGAAATGGTTACACTTAGGGGAGTATTGTTACAATACATCTCATCACATGTCTATTGGTATGCCTCCTTTTCATGCTCTTTATGGTTATGATTCCCTTTCCTTTGTTGATCTAATACTTTCCGATAGCAGAGTACCCGCAGCAAGTGATTTCATCAAGCAAAGTCAAGACATAATAAGGTCCCTCAAGGATAATCTACAACATGCACAAAACCAACAAAAGATATATGCTTGACAGGAAAAGGATTGAAAGATCTTTTGAGGTGGGAGATTTGGTATTTGTTAGGTTGCAGCCATATAAGCAAAGCACCTTGAAGAGAAGTGGGGCAGAGAAACTCAAGCCAAAGTTCTATGGGCCTTATAAAATCATCAAGAAGGTAGGAGAGGTAGCTTATGAATTGAAGCTCCCACCAAACAGCAAAATACATAATATTTTTCATGTATCTTGCTTAAAGAAGGTTCTAGGCCAGCAAACCATAGTATCTATAGAATTACCACCTCTTGATGATGAAGGGAAATTAGTTTTGATACCAGAAGAGATTTTTGATACAAAAGAGAAAAGGTTGAGAAATAGGAGCATCATAGAGCATTTGGTCAAATGGAAAGGATTACCACTAGAGGATGCAACTTGGGAAGGAGCACATATTCTTGAGAATTCCAACCTTCATTGCCTGAGGACAAGCAATATTTGGGAGGGGAGGACTTGTCATGTCCCCTATTCAAATAATTAAAAAAAAAAAAAACTTTGTTAAGACAGGCAGGCTCCAAAAAGGTGAAATTTCGAAAAAAGGGGCTAATATTTGGAAATCAATGGATTAATAAATAAAAATTATTATTAAATTATATTTTATTAGCCCCTCTTGGACGTGAGTTAGGGTTATGCCCTCTTTAAAAGGGGTTTGGAGGCATTTTGAGCTCATTCTACATCTTGATTCTTGCTAATTTTCTTGTTGTTCTTCAGAGGCTGCCAAACCTGTGGAGAAGGAGACCCAAGAACGGGAGTTTGTAGATTTCTAAGAAGGCTAAAGACGGGAGTTTGAAGCCATTCCATGTGCATGCTCATACAGAGTTTGCCTTTGTGCTGAATAGTGCCGATTTGGGTGTTTTCGGAGTTGTTTTTGGTTTGAGTTTGGGTTTTCAGTTGAGTGTTTCATATCAGTTTGGTTTGCTGCTGTATTTCAGACTTTATGATGTTAAAATAGAGCTGAATATATGTATTGAGTCATGATTAAACTTCTGAGATAGTTTATGAGTGTTTTGTGATATTTTCGGGCATTTTTGTGTTAATTTCGAGAGCCCGATTGAACATAGTTTTGCCTTACATTTGTGAGCTGTTGTGTAAAGGCTATACAAATCTAAAAATGTCATTTTGTAGGCTGTTATGCTGCTGAAATTTCTGTAAAAATGTCCATTTTCAAATTTATTAATAATTTGTGAAGTTGTGAAATTTTTGGCACTAATTTGGACATACCCCATTTGGATTTTATTGAGAAATTGGCAGATCTTTGTAATATTGGTTGTTTGATTTTAAAGTTCTGATTTGAGACTGAAAATATCATAAAAAATCAGTAAAAGGACATTTTAGTTGCCACTGACTGTCAAGAGAGTTGCAGCATCAATGTCAAGCTCTGTGGTCTTAGGGTACTGGGAGTCGAAACTGAGACGACTAAAAGATATAGTACGGGCAGAGGATTCCACGATGCGAATCCTCAAGCTTAGTTATGACTCTCCCTCGCACCTCAAATCCTGTTTTGCTTCCTTTTCTTTCTTACCCGAGGACACACAGATATGTTTTTATAGGAACGTGGACCCCAAATGTATATATCAAGACTCTCTGATATATTTTTGGATAGCGGAAGGTTTCATTCTACAAGAAAATGAGAAAGAACAGTGGGACATGGGCTTGGATTACTTGCACCAACTTGTTAGTCTCTGTTTGGTGGAAGTAAAAGCAGTTGATGCCCGTTACAACATGCATGACTTGTTGCATGATCTGGCCATTAATATAAGTAAAGAACACAAGTGTGCATTCCATCTTCCCTTACAAGAAACAAGCTGCCGCTGGTTACTATTGTGTAAGAAAGGCATGACCAACGATGCAGTTTCGGAAATACCTGTTCATCGTCATCAATTTCTTCGCACTCTTTCACTATTTCAGAATCCAGATATCAAAGCTATTCCAGAACACTTGTTTGATTATCTGAAATTACTCCGGGTACTCGACCTCAGCTGCACTTCCATCTCTGCGCTGCCGTCATGTGTTGGGAAATTGAAGCTTCTCAAGCTTTTGAATTTGTCCCAAATAAGGATCACGGAGTTGCCCGACTGTGTGAGAAGACTCAAGTCTCTTCAGTATCTTGACATTTCTGGATGCACTGCCATGCAACGAGTACCTCGCTGGATAGGTGAGATCACAACTCTTTCCCATCTCGATATAAGAAGTTGTTCAGAAGAAGCTTACAGTCACATGCCCAGGGGAATATCAATGCTCCGGAGTCTAAGAACTCTGAGATCAGATGAAATCCCAGTCTCTACTGTGGAGAATGAATTCTTGAATGTTAAAGACGTCGGCAATTTAATCAGTCTTCAGGAAATGGCGATCTCTTTAGAAGATGTGGGTGGGTTGAGTTGCGTAGAAAATGGTATACTTGAGCGGCTGGTGAAAATGAGAATACTTGCAGTAAGGAATAATACTTCAGCAACGGAAAATTACAATATACTTCCAGCGTTCCCTGCGAAGATGAGTGTCATGAAAGATCTCCGAGAGCTTTCTCTTACCCGTTTCTCAGTGCCCAGTTGGACATGTGGTATGCGAAATCTTGCGGGTTTACTATTAAGCGAGTGTTGTGATTACCCATCGCTCCAAACTATGTCCAACCTGCAAAGATTGGCTTTGAAAGGTGATTGGAGAAGCAGTGAATTGCCAAAGAGGTTTGGCGAGCGTGGGGGATTTCCTAAGCTTGTTAGGCTCTTTATTATCAACTTCTATCACTTGGAGGAGTTGCCGGTACTGGAGGAAGGCGAAATGCAACTTCTGGAATGTAGGAGGTGGATGGAGTGGATCAAAGGCAAACATGAATGTAATGATAAATATTCAAATCAATAAGCAAAACACAAAGACATCAAGCTGTACTACAGCACTTAATACATAACTAAAATCTATTACAAATCTTTAGAATGCTACAACATCCTATCCACTCACGATCCACAATGAGAAACCCAAAATGGGCTCAGCTGATCACAGGCCCAACTTATTCTATTTATAAGAAAATACATATTAAATGTTGTAGCAAAGAGTTGGCAATACAATTAATGCTAGACGGTGAAGCTGGTGTGTTGGCCGGTGCTTGGACGACTGCACATGGAAAATGAGTGGTCTGTTTGTCTGTAGTTTTTGACAGCAGGTAGGTGGAGAAATTACTCCACCAACACTCCCCCTTAATTTCTTCCACTAATGCTATTGCATTTATATTGTTTTCCCTTGTCATAATTACTTCGGATTTTACAACTTACCCCTAACCAATGTAAATGGTTTCTAGCTGACCAAAAAACTTTTCATTTGAATGGTTTCTGCTAACAACGAACCTCACATAATAGTGTTTACAATAGACCACCAAACATTACAAATGGTTTCAGATTACCACTAACTCACATGATGTGGAAACATTGCAAATGGTTTCAGATTACAAAAAAATCACATGATGGGAAAATTATCCTCACTTTGGCTTTTCTCCTTCTTGACCTGCATCAAACTAATTATTGAGTCCATATAAAAAGAAATTCATCTACTGAGATACATGGGTGCCTAGCCGCTGTACTCGCTAGTTCTATAGGAATCTTTTTCACATACATGGTTCACCAATACATTTAATCAAACTCTAGGGTGTCAAGTACAACACATAATACACCCCTTACAATAACTCATTAACAAATATTCACTAATTCAATTTTCATCACTTGGGTGGTGGATATCAATGCAACCAACTCCTATTACATGACCACTATCAAAAACATCATATCCTTCACAATTAGACAAACAAATTCTCACTTCCAATCTCAACACTTTTATCCAATCAACACACACACAGACCTTTAAATCATGACAACCAACTCCCAGCAATCCAACCTACTTTCACTTACAGTCAACCAAAACTAACTTCAATAACTATTCAATAACATCAAACATAGATATAATAAACATTTCCATGATCAATATCTTCCATGCCATGTGTATGCATTCTCTGGCATTCCCGCTTGTATAGATATGCTCCTCATGCTTCTAATCTATGAATGACAATGTCACACAAGGCTATCTCAAACACACTTCAACTTTGGCTTCCTTCTTTCATGGCTTCTTTGTTTCTCATAATAGTCTCTTGATTTGTTGATCTCTTTATTCTTGTAAAAGATAACTTCAAATGCCATTGCCTATTGGGCCACGATGCCACAACACTCTTCACCAATTCTAAACTCATCAACCTCTCCATAATCTCTAAGATCATCTCCCATTAGCTCTAATACCACTTGAAGGAGGTGGATGGAGTGGATCAAAGACAAACATGAATGCAATGATAAATATTCAAATCAATAAGCAAAACACAAAGACATCAAGGTGTGCTACAACACTTAATACATAACTAAAATCTATTACAAATCCTTATAATGCTATAGCATCCTATCCACTCATGATCCACAATGAGAAACCCAAAATGAGCTTTGCTAATCATAGGCCCAACTTATTCTATTTATAAGAAAATACATATTAAATGTTGTAGCAAAGAGTTGGCAATACAATTAATGCTGGATGGTGAGGCTAGTGTGTTGGCCGATGCTTGGACAACTACACATGGAAAATGAGTGGTCTATTTGTCTACAGTTGTTGACAATAGGTAGGTGGAGAAATTACTCCACCAACATGGAAGGACTATGGATAAACAAATGTCCATGGGTGAAGAAAATTCTAGAGGGATTGGAGCAGTTGAGAAAACTAAGGCCGATAGAGGTGGTTTAGGCGAGTGGTGAGCTAGAGAAGAGGTTGGAGGAAGGCGGGGAAGATTGGAATAAAATCAAAGCTAATAATCCTTAGATTCTAATAAAGCTCATTAAACCTATTTGAGATATGATATAATTATATTAGATATTTTATTCAAGAATTTTATTTCAAAAAATCTATACCAACTAATTCAGAATTCTTTTGGTTTTGGTTTAAACAATTATAACTAATCGGTAAATATTGATTTTTTTATTTATAGATATTTCATTGACTAACTAATTCAATGTTCTTTTGACTTTTATCTTTTAAAATGATTATAACTAGATATAACTTCAAAATTCTTTTGGTTTTGGTTTAAATAATTTAACTAATTCATAAATATAGATTTTTAAAAAAAGATATTTCATTGACTAATTAATTTAGTATTCTTTTGACTTTTATATTTTAAAATTATAACTAGCTATTAGGTTTAGAATTCCTTATTTAAGAGTTGTGCATGCTTGGTTTATTTAGTAGACAAATTAATGGCATGTAGCAGGTTGTCATTTACCTTTGATTTTTCAATAATAAATTGCAATCTTAGATTTTTGTCTTTTTTTTTTTTTTTTCCCATTTGGATTATATGTTGATAAAGGTGGCTGCTTTTACTATTGTTGTTTATGTTAGACAAAAGCTATTAAAAAATAACAATGATTTTTGTCTGATTTTTTTTCCCATTTGGATTGTATGTTGATAAAGATTATTTCTTTTACCATTGTTTTTTATGTTAGGTAGAAGCTATTAAAAAATAACAATGTACTTGATGTATATCATTTCCTTACTGATTAGCACTACAATTCAATTATTTTAGTAATGGAGTGACTTGCTCTAAGAGTTTGGTAGTGGTAGGTAGTATAATGTGCAACTTTATTATTACTTATGCATTGCAATGATATATTTTTGTTTGTTTTTTTTCTTCATTTGAATTGTATGTTGATAAAGATGATTTCTCTTACCATTGTTTATGTTAGGCAGGAACTATTAAAAAACAACAGTGCACTTGACATATATCATTTTCTTACTAGTTTAGCATTACAATTCATTTGTTTTAGTAATGGAGTGGCTTGCTTTAAGAGTCGGGTAGTGGTAGGCAGTATCATGTGCAACTTTATTATTACTTATACATTGCAATCTTAGATTTTTGTCCTTATTTTTTTTTCCATTTGGATTGTATGTTGATAAAGAGAATTGCTTTTACCATTGTTGTTTATGTTAGGTAGAAGCTATTAAGAAAACTACAATGTACTAATCTATATATCCTTATCTGACTAATCAAATAAAAGAAACATTTGATGTTTGTTGGTAAATAGATTTGTTACTTAAAAAATACCTGATTTAGCCCAATGGAGTGTGTGAAAAATCGATTTCTCCAATGGTTGGATAGGCCCTTAATATGCGGCCTTCCTATGCATTTAAAGGGGCAGCTCCCTCATAAGATATTTTTTTTGATTTTTCAATAAAGATGATCAAAACTTAGAAAATAAAAAGGAAACCCTTGATAGTGAATGCACCACACAACTTCAATGTTTCCATAAAATCAATGTAAATTGTTAATGAGAACAATCAAGAACTACGCTTGACAACTATCACTAACACAATGTTAATTTGATCCTTTATGAACATTTGCACAATACCATAAAAACATCCATTACAAAGAAAGAATCAATATTTCAAAGTTTCAGATATATAGAAAGAGAGAATGCAAAGTGTACTTTCTTTATTTCATTGTACCAAGAACATAAGAAATGATTGATTACAAGAACAACAATTGTACACACTTTCCAAGAATTGCCTTGTTATCAAAACATAAGTGTTCCCTGTCTCTAAGTCCAAAAAAGTCCCTTATTACATTGAGATTTCAGAATTTATAGCTCTTCTAGAATAACTAACCTTTCGGGTTCGTAACTACTCAAAAAGTTAGAGTTTGGACTACTTCGAAGATAGTTCGTAACCAACTCTAACTTTTAATGCTTAACTACAATTAGAAAAAGTTAAGATACATACCAAAACCAAAATTAATTCTAAAGTTGACCTTTTTACAAAGTACATAAATAAAAACCTGAGACAACTTTAGACATATGCACTTCTAAATTTTTAACTATGATCACTGATATTTCTTGAGCTTGCCTTTTGATTTGTAGGTGCTGCAAGTAGCTGAGTGAACTTTGCCTTGTACACTCTAAATGATTTGATGACCTAGGCCAAAGCCTTGCTTTTAATGATGATTAAAATCTACATTTACCTTGAGATATCTTTATATACTTGGCTATTTTTGGAGATTGTGGGCTATAAATAGCTCATATATTCTATTAGTGTACCATACTTTCCATCAATTGGTGTTTAACCAAACATAGTGAGGTCCATACATATGCCTCTGCACTAGGATGTGTACTCCAATTACCGAGTGTAGGTATAAATCATGGCATTCTATCAAATGATTCACGTGCATCCTACCTTGTTTCCTTGAAGATTTCCTGAGGCCTTCATTTTTACCTGCATATGTTTGACCAATAGCTTTGAAAATGTCATTTAAAAAAACCTTACATCTACAAGACCATTTCTTGCTATTAGCATGTTTCAAACATATAAATGAAACATGGATTTTGGGCTTAGACAATTAACAAATAGTTGGTTAGCTAGAATGAGAAAAATATGGATATTGACACTATGGACTAAGGCTTCCATTTTATGCAATCATTTTAGCTACCCAATTTTAGCCTTGGGATGAGAATTCTCCATCAAATAATCTACTACAGTTGGAAGCTTCTTAGTCTATTATGAGCATTCATTGTTGAATTGAGATGGATGAGAAATGCTTCTGTAGATGCTTTCCAACTTGGGTGGCTCTATTTTGAATCTCTTTGACTCTCATTTGCCATTTTTCCAAACAACTCATGCATAATGCAGCAATATCATGCCAGGTGAATTCCTTGCATCATCCATGGCTTCATGCTTTTCATTGGACTAAATTTTATTAGGCAATTATCATTGCCATTGAGCAGTTATGCCTCTCTAAGATATTTTGTCAAACAATTAACTTCCCTCTCATCTTTCAAAATTCAGCCATTCTGACTTGCATCTTGTCAATCGTTTCACTTCCTTCTTGGGATGAATCTCTTTGATGCAATTCACATTTTAAATCATGCATGTCTACATAGACACATAGCTCCATGAGATGTGATCTCCTTCTGAGGAAATTACACAAACATATTTTCATGCCAATTTGGTGTGTGCATTGCATATCTTGCCCCATAGGTGTATCTATAAACAAACAATTTTTCAAGGTCTGCTTTGAGCATTTTGTCAAACAATTGACATGCTTGAGGAATTTCCTACCTGCTACTACTCCCTTTTCATGTTTTGTCTCCTATCAGCAACCTTAATGATTGAAAAAATGGCATGTTGTCTTGTTTTAATGCCTTGTAAAGGCTTGCGGATTGAAGAGTGAGCTGCAAACGACTGTGTTGATCTCCCTCAAGGTGACAAGTCACATGAATTTGACCTTTAATTAAAAAGAGTGCATGTGCCTTGCCTATGGTTCCAAGAAATGCCATGGGTGTTAGTTTTTTTTATCAAAGAACTTCAATTTTTTTATACTGCATATTCACTCATTACGTTCATTTACGAACATGGTTAATCTTGTAATAAAACTGACTCCAAATCGATTGTTTTATGGAATTGGCCTGATGCTAGAGCAACTTTACCAATAATCTTTATTTGGCATTTAGTGAAACTCTTTATATGTAGAATCTCCCATGATTTGCAATATAAGATGTCACTTCATTGGGATGCCATGTAAAACTATTAAGTTTCAGTTCGCATACTTTAGGATGCTTGCAGGTAAATTGAGGTCCATTTTCCAAATAACTCTCATGCCTTCTTTGGTTCTATGGAATGCCACAGCTGGAGAAGGGAGGAACCTCTTTCAATGTGGTAGCTAGGAGTTGATGTGCTGGAGATTCTACTTTACATCTGATCTGTTTCTTGCAAGATATTTGATCAATCACCCAAGTGAAAACCTCTATGCTTTTGAGTTTTCATGTAATAACTAACATTGGGGAAGTTCGGGTTAGGATTAGGTTAAAAAATTGGAGTACATAGTTAGAGAGTATTTTATTACATGGAGTGAGAGGGATTGTGTGGGAGAAGGCAAACCCAAACCCGTACTTCTCTCTAAAAGTTTGAGTACATAGAGAGAGGTAGTATGGGGAAAGAGAAAATGTTGATGGAGAAAAAGAAACCCAAACTCAAACCTCAAACTTGTCTCTAGAAGTCTCTAGAAGTTAAAGTACAAGGAGAGAGAAAATGTTGGAATAGTGGAAAATAATTTCTTTCTCTCTTCGACCCTCCATTAATTAACTTAATTAGATCTCTCTCTCATAAAATTATTTGGGCAACAACTGGCTCTATCTGGGGACAAGAATTGTGCAGGACACTGAATGAACCCAGAGTTAAGAAAGAGTAGTGCTTTATCACAAGGACCATAGAGTCACCCCAAAAGGAGATAAATCTAGGAAAAAGGGACTAAGCACAAAAAAATTGGGAACATGAAAAAATATAAAAGAAAGGAAGGCACAACGAAAACTCCTAATTAAGATATGTACAATGTTGCAAGCTGTACGCCTTACTGATGATAATGCTTCAAATGTTGCCCATTGTAAGGCAAGGGAAATTGAGTACCACTGAGATATGATAAGATGAAGGAATTTTTTCCACATACCTCTTTGATTTGGAATGGGCCTCTCTATAAGGAGTCAAACTTTCCATGTAGACCTTTTGGTTCTCTATGCTTGTCCCAAAGTAAGACAAGAGCACCTTCTTGGAAGATCCTCTATTTAGCTTTCTTATCAAACAACTTTTTAACTTGGGATTGATGTTCCTGTATCCTATCTACAACCACTTCTATTTCCTCTTCTAGCTTGGTCAAATATAATATTCTCTTTTCAAGAGCATCTTTGAATTCATGGTTTTCAATAGCACTCTATAGCTTCAAAGAAAATATTTCCAGAGGAGGGGGAAAACTGCTTTGATACCATATAAGATTTCAAAGGGAGATAGCCCTATTGCTCTCTTCTTAGTAGTATGATCTACCCAAAGTGCATCATACAAGTGTTTGTGCCAAGACCTCTGATTAACATTTATCAATTTCCACACAATGGACATAATATTTTTATTGCTCGATTCCACTTGACCATTTCCTTGTGTGAAATAATCTTAGGAGTGAGAGAGAATGATTCCATATTGATAGTAGAAGGCTAATATCTCTTGGGAGGAGAAGTTTGTAGCATTATCAATAACAATCTTGTTAGGAACACCAAACCTAACCAAGATATTTTTCTTGATGAAATTGTACGCCACTTCTGAAGTTGTTTGCTCGACTGCAATGGCTTCTACCCACTTGGTGAAATAATCAGTTTCCATTAAAATGTGAGTATGTCTAGCAGTGGATGAAGGATGGATAGGACCAATAAAGTCTAGACCCCATTGTTGAAAGGGTTCTTTGATCACTACTGGTTTCAAGGGGAGTGCTACTAATTGGACTCTTCCTTTGAAATATTGACAAGAGTCACATCTCTTGACCTATTCTTCTAAATCTTTGAACATTCTGGGCCAATAAAAATAGTTTCTCAAAATTTTATATGCTATTACTGATGCTAAGTAATGACCTCCACATACTTCATTATGAAACAATTGAAGCAACTCCTTTCTTTGTTCATAGTCCACACATCTCAAGAAAGTACCATCTACTCCTTTCTTGTATAAAGTGTGACCCTAGATAATGTACTTTGTAGATTTCAATTTTAGGGTCCTCTTTTCTTTGGGCAATAGATGAGCTGGGCATTCTCCATATGTTAGAAAATAGGCAATATTAGAAAACTAGTCATCAACATTACCAACGAATAAGACTAATGGTATTTCTTTCTCTATCTCTTCTTCATCTCTAGAAGATCCTTTGATGATACGTTTACACAAACCTTTTCCTCTGATGAGCTTCATAGGTTTGATATCGAGATCATAGTCTTGTACTTCAGCTATCTAGGAGGCCATTTTGTTCACACTGATCTCTTGTTGTGTTAGAAGAGTCTTCACTATTGAATCAAGAACAAATGCTTGGGAGTGAGAGTTTAGGATGTAAAACCTAAATTGTTTCACTGCTCTGACCAGAGCATATGCATTCTTCTCAATCAAAGAATATTTCAATTCATGTTTCTTAAGAGGGACACTCATGAATGCTATTGAGGCCTTGGCATTGTATTTTTCAGGTTCAATGATTATAGTAGATAAGGTGTTCTCGAATGCATAGCAATACAAATGATTTTTTAAAGAAAAATATAGATAAGAAAGGGTAGGGGCATTAGCAATTGCAGTCTTGATTTGTTCAAAAGAAGCCTTATCTTCCTTTGTCCATTTAAAATTTGTATTCCCTTTCATCATATCCACAATTGACTTTGCAATGTGAGAGAATTCTAGTACAAACCTCGCTATGAAGTTTATTTGCCTAAAGAAAGATCTAACCCCTAGTTTACTCATGGGAAGTGATAACTATTGGATAGCTTTCACCCTTTTAGCATCTATTCGAATACCTTCTTTGGAGACAATATGTTTGAGTAATTTTCCTTCTATCACTCCAAATATAGACTTCTTAGGATTTAGTGAGATGCCATGAGTTTGACATCAATGCAAGATAGATTCCAGATGATGCACATGATCTCTTCTATGTTTTGAAAAAATTGTAAGATCATCAAGGTACATGACAATGGTCTTATTCTTGAGATCTGCAAATGACTGATCCATTACTCGTTGAAAGGTGGCTCTAGCATTTATCAAACCAAAAGGCATACAATTGTAGGAAAATGTACCCCATGGAGTGGTAAAAGCTATTTTATGTTGTTCTTCCAGTGTAACACTGATCTGATTACAACCGGAGAAACCATCTAACATTGACATGAGCTCGAAACTAGATACCAATTGTAAAATATGATCCATGATAGGGAGTCCATAATTATCCTCAAGCGATGCCTGATTCAGATTTCAAAAGTTGACACATATTCTTATCTCACCATTCTTCTTCCTGATAGGGACAATATTTGCTACCAACATTGAATGGTGCATAGGGTAGATAATCTTCGCTTTAAGCATTTTATCAACTTTGTTGAATATGACATTAGCGACCTTTGGATTGAATTGCCTTTGTTTTTTCCAGAAGGGAGTTAAACTAGGTTTCAAAGGAATTTGATGTTTAAATTTTCCGTTCATGAATTCCTTCAAATCTTCATAACCCCAAGAAAAAATGTCTTGGTATGACTTCAACAAATTCATGAATTCTTCTTTCTCTTCTGATGAAAAATCTTTCCCTTTTAGGACCATCTTTGGAATTTCTTCATAACCAATATTTAATTTTTTGTAACCCAAAGAATTAGAAGATTTAGCATCCTCAACTTTCTCTTTCCTTTTATCTTCTTTATCAAAAAGACTCTCAAGGGTGACTAACCCTCTCAAAATAACATTACCTTGTAGTTGAATAATCTCAAGGTTATCTCCTAGTGTTCCATCACAATTCTATGATCCTTCAAAATTCAAATCTAAAAATGGAGGCCTTCCCTCAAGAAATGTAATAATTTTTCCATCATCATCAAAGACTTCCAGTCTTGATCATTATCTAGCACACTGGGTCTATGAATCATCTCTACTGTGTAGATATCTCTGTTGAACTTGGGATGAGGAATAAGGAGAGAGGCAGAGACTGCAAGACAATCTACTTTGGAATTTTATTCACGAGGGATAGAAAATAATGAAAAAGCATCAAAATTCTCAATCTCATCCCACACTCTATTTTTATATGCCTTCTATTTGGCATTCTTTGTTTGATATTGCCTTTGCACCTAGTTAACAACTAGTTTTGCATCTCCTAATACCTTGAGTTGTTTGATCCCTTTTTCTTTTGCATACTTGAGGCTGAGTAGAAGAGCTTTATATTCTATAGTATTATTAGTGGTTTCAAAAACTAGCTTATAAGCTTTCAGGAACTTCTCTCCTTTTGGTGATATCATCACTATCCCAGCACCTGAACTAGAAGAAGACAAACTTCCATCAAACTGCATTGACCATAATTCATTGGTTGAATCAGGCATAAGAGGTTCAATTACATCTTCTTCAGTGGATGTCATCATATATGTTCCATGTTTGGTATCAACATACGATATTTCAACTATTGGATCATCCAATTTCAAGACTGTATATTTAGCTTTAGGTTCAGGATTGAGTTTAAACTTTTTTTTATCTCCGATTAGGATAAGGGCATGAGACATGTCCATCTTGATTTCACCGCTAAGATCTTTGCAAAAAATTCTACTCAATATCATCCCATAATTGGATAGGATATTAGTGACCAAGATATTCATTTTCACTTCTTTTCAGGATGTGCTGCAAGTGCTACTTGAGCATTTATTAATTGGCCAACTAGTGGGACTTGTTTTTCCTCCATAGAGTACACCTTTCATGATGGTTTTTTTAGAGAGAGACCTAGGGCACGGGAAACCTTAAAAGGCATAACATTATCAGATGCACCAAAATCAATGATGCAATTACTTAACTTGCATCCAACTATATAGAGAGAAACATAGAATGGGTTAGATTTATCTAACAAAGAAGCTACAAAAAATGATTCCTTCTCAGTCATAGGCCCTTCCAAATTATTTTCCTCTTCTAGAGAAATTCTAGACTTGTGGTTAATAGTGATCTTAGGTGAACCTTTTCCTTTACCAACACATTGAATCAATCTTTCTAACTAATGTCGATTGGCTTTTAGGTAGTCCAATTGAGAAATTTGTACTTTGGTCTTCTTACAATGATCAATAAAATCAAAAGAGTCTTCAACAATGGGAGAGGATTTACCTTTATCTATCTCCTTCACTTGTGAAGGCTCTTCTAGAGTATGCTTACGAGATAGAATTCTCTTAGTAGTCTCATTAGAAGGTTTCTCCTTTGCTTCTTTACTCCACTTCTCTTCTAATATTTGTCTCCAATTTGGTGTAGCCGCATTGCAAGAATGATTATTAATATCTTTAGCTTTCTCATCATTAGATTCATATTCTCAAAAGTTTATGGAAGAGGTCCCAATAGTAGGTTCTATTACATCTTTAGGGGCCACATATTCTTCTATTTTCTCTATTGTCAAATACATTTGCATGAATCTATCCATCTCAGGACAACTTGCACAATCATGATCTATTGTCAAGTGAAAATCACACATAGCAGCTTAATTACTAGATGATGCAAGATGCTCAATGGCTAATCTTGGTGTTGGCTTGGGTATCCATTTAGATTGTCTGTTCTGTCGATATGGCATATAATTCCTCCTTGGAATATCTTGATACAAATGTAGAGGATTGTGGGGCAACTACATTTTGATTTCTAACACATCGTTAGCCAATTTTTGATATAAAGGGTTAGTGGTAGTGATAGGGGCCTACTGACCTCTTCCTTTTTATAGATCACAACTCCATTTACCTGAACTAAGCAAGTCATCCTCCACTTCAATGGCTAAAGTTTGTGTAGCTACTAGATTAGGAGCTCTTGCCCTTCATATCTAAAAGCTTACATTAGAAGGTTGAGCACTGATGAAGAAAGTCATTTGATTTTCTTCAGTGGGTCTTTTGGTAGTAATAATTTGGTTCACTATCTGGTTAAAATGAGCAATGAATTCTCACATTGGCTCATGAATTTCCTACTTCATTTAAGTTAACTATGAGAGAAGCAAATGTTCATCTTTGTTAGTTTTAAATCTCCTCTCAAAAGCTTGAATCAAGGTTTCCCATGAAGTCATTGATCTAGCTGGCAACTGACCAAACCATTTAGCCACGACTTTTGTCAGTGTTTCAACAAATAGATGAATAGAAACATCTTCATGTTGAATTGAGAGAACCTTGCTTGTCGTAAAAAATGCACTGATGTTTTGATCAATAGTGACTTTTCCGTCCCCAGAAAACTTAGGAAGAATTTTTTGGGAGCCAACATGCATGTCATGTAATTGGTTCCCTAAAGATAAAGAACCAATAGTAGCTCCCCATGGGACTAGTGGTTGCGGTGCTTGTTGTGCCATAGTTGGGAGAATGATGTTTAAAGGTTGGAAATTTATGGCTAGAGGTACAAGGGTACCTGGTAGGATCAAAGCTTGAAAGGCCATAGGAGAAATAGTAGCCTTGGGTGGTGAAGATGGCCTACTAACAGACTTAACCTTCTTCTTCTTCTTAGGAGTAACTGGCTTGAAATCTAACTTTTGAAGGGCTTCAAAATATTCTTCTAGTAGACCTTTTTGTTTGTCCACTCAGGTACATGGTTTTTCAGCCAATTGATTGGTTATTATTTACTTTCCCTTGGATGTGACCAAGATTCTGCCTGTTTCTTCTCAGGAAAACTACTATTCTTTCAATGACTACAATGTTCTGACCAATACGAGCTCTTCACAAGATTTCCTAAAATTCTTCTTCTTCTTCAAGAACTTGATTTACTTGATGATATTACTAAGCACTTCGTCTACACCTCTAGGCTAGAGTGTTCAATTCTAAAATAATATCCTCTTGGGTGTCTTGGAAGCCAAGGTTTGGTTGGAGAACTAGAAGAATGTTCTCATGTGGTAGCACCATTGTGCTTCATTATAGGTGACTGTTAATCTTTTTGCATTCGATCTCCCCAGCAGAGTCACCAAAAATTTGTTGGTAAATAGATTTGTCACTTAGAAAATACCTGATTTAGCCCAATGGAGTGTGTGTCAAATTGATTTCTCCAATAGTTAGATAGGCCCTTGATATATAGCCTTCCTCTGCATTTAAAAGGGCAGCTCCCTCGTAAGATAATTTTTTTGATTTTTCAATAAAGAAGATTAGAACTTAGAAAATAAACAGGGAACCATTGATAGTGAATGCACCACACGACTTCAATGTTTCCATAAAATCAATGTAAACTGTTAATGAAAATAATCAATAACTACTCTTGACAACTATCACTGACACAATGTTAATTCGATCCTTCATGAACATTTGCACAATATCGTAAAAACATCCATTACAAAGAAAGAATCAATATTTCAATGTTTCAAATATATAGAAAGAGAGAATGCAAAGTGTACTTTCTTTACTTCTTTGTACCAAGAACATAAGAAATGACTGATCACAAGAACAACAATTGTACACACTTTCCAAATATTGCCTTGTTATCAAAACATAAGTGTTCCCTATCTACAAGTCCAAAAAAGTCCCTTATTACATTGAGATTTTAGAATTTATAGCTATTCTAGAATAACTAACCTTTCGAGTTCGCAAGTACTCAAAAAGTTAGAGTTTGGACTACTTCGAAGATAGTTTGTAACCAACTCTAACTTTCAATTCTTAACTACATTTAGAAAAAGTTAAGACATTGACCAAAATGAAAATTAATTCTAAATTTGACCTTTTTACAATGAACATAAATAAAAACCTGAGACAACTTTAGACATATGCACTTCTAACTTTTTAACTATGATTGCTGATATTTCTTGAGCATGCCTTTTGATCTGTAGGTGCTGCGAGTAGCTGAGTCAAGTTTTCCTTGTATGCTCTAAATGATTTGATGACCTAGGCCAAATCCTTGTTTTTAATCATGATTAAACTCTACATTTACATTGAGCTATCTTTATATACTTGGCAATTTATGGAGATTGTGGGCTTTAAATAGCTCATATAATCTATGAGTGTACCATACTTTCCATCAACTAGTGTTTGACCAAACATATTGGGGTCCATACATATGCCTCTGCACTAGGGTGTATACTCAAATTACTGAGTGTGGATATAAATCATGGCATTCCGTCAAATGATTCATTTACATCCTAACTTGTTTCCTTGAAGATTGCCCGAGGCCTTCATTTCTACCTACATATGTTTGACCAATAGCTTTGAAAATCTCATTTAACAAAACCTTACATCCACGAGCCCATTCCTTACTATCAGCATATTGCAAACATATAAATGAAACGAGGATTTTTCGCTTAGACAATTAACAAATAGTTGGTGAGCTAGAATGAGAAAAAGACAGATATTGACACTATGGACTAAGGCTTCCATTTTACGCAATCATTTTAGCTACTTGATTTTAGCCTTGGGATGAAAATTCTCCATCAGATAATCTACTATAGTTGGAAGCTTCTTAGTCTATTATGAGCATTCGTTGTTGAATTGAGATGGAGGAGAAATGCTTCTATAGATGATTTCAAATTTGGATGGCTCTATTTTGATTCTCTTTGACTCTCATTTGACATTTTTCCAAACAATTGATGTATAATGCAACAGTATCATGGGGTGAATCCACAATAATGGGTTCCACTTTTGTGGGACGAAGGAAATCCAAAAATTTTGCAAAATGGACTAATCACATTTGTCATTTGTTCACACGAACATATCAAGCATGTTCGTTGCGAACATATATTATAATACTGTTCGCACCGAACATATTTTACATTTATTAGGCATGTTCGCTGTGAACATACCTAATTAACATGTTTGCAACGAGCATATTTTATGGTGACTACAACATTTTTAAATGTCATTTTCTTAATTTCATTGTTCATTTTTACAGCCTGTTGATTTGACTTATATGTTGAAGCAAAGGTGCTTGACTAGATAGCGTGCCCCGTCATTCCCCTCCAGATTCTTGTCATTGCACTATTTTAGGTTTGTCTATATGTTATTATTTGAATTTTTTTAATGTTTTCAAAGCATATTTCAATGTTAATTTAATATTTTTATTGTTTATTTATGTTACTTAATTCTATTAATTTAACGTTTATAATTTCTTTTGTATATGTTCCTTATATATTGAAAAAAAATAATATAGCATTAGAAAACAAATTTAGAAAAAAATTATCGTTAAATTAGATAAATATAGAAAAACAATAGTTAAGAATATTAGAAAAATATTAGAAAATATTTTAAAAATGTTAAATTCTATAATATCAGAACATTAGAAAGACCATTACATTCAATTTTATTTATTTATTAGAAAAACATTATAAAAACATTAAATTTAAATATTATAAAAACATGTTAGAAAATATATTTTAAAAAATATCAGTTTGGAAAATATTAAAAAACTATGAAAAAATATTAGTAAAAACATTAGAAAATATTAGAAAAAACATTAGAAAATATTAGAAAAAACATTAGAAGATATTTTTAAAAACATTAGTCTTGAAAATTAGAAAATATTAGAAAAACATTATAAAACATTTTTTAAAAAATAGTGTAGAATATAAGAAAATAAAATTTAGAAAAACATTAGTTTTATTAGAAAAACAAATTAGTTTAATTATATTTTTTTTTAATAGAAAAATATTAGTTTAATTATAAAAAATTAGAAATTTTTTTTATAGAAAAATATTAATTTTATTAGGAAAACATTAGAAAAAACATTACATTTTTAAATATTAGGAAAACATTAGAAAATATATTTAAAAATATTAGTTTGAAAAATATTAAAAAACTATAAGAAAATATTAGAAAAAGAATTTGAAACTATTAGAAAAATATTTGGAAAAATATTAGAAATTATTAGAAAATATTTTTTAAAATATTAACTTCTTGAAATTAGAAAATATTAGGAAAAAAATATAATTTAAAAAAAAATTTTATAATTAAAAAAAAAGTGTCGAATTATTAGAAAATATTACTAAATAAAATATTAAGAAAACATCAATTTCTTGTACACTATTAGAAAAATAAATTAGTATTATAATATTAAGAAATATTAGTATTTAAAATTAAAGAAAATAAATTAATATATATAACATTACAAAATATTAGAAAAAATAAATTATATTACAAAAACGTTATAAAATATTTGAAAAAAAATTAGAAACAATATTAAACTTGAATTATTAGAAAAAAATTAGGAAAAAAAAAATTAGTGTAGAAAATTAAATTTTATTAGAATGAGCTAGATCTAGACATAACTCTAAAACTAACTATAACCCAAAAAAACAACACTAGCCATAACCCTAACCCTAACTCAAACTCAAACCCTAATTTGAAAACTTTTTGACCCTAGAGTTTCGTAACTGAAATGAGCTAATGTAACCATAGGTTGAACCGTAACCATAATCTAATCCAAACCAAATTTAACCAAAACCCTTAGATCTCTAACTCGAACCCTAATCTAAATCAAACCCTTAGATCTAATTTCCTAACTAAAAACTCAAATACTAATATTTACTCATTTACCCTAGAATTTCTTTTTAAATCAAATGCTAACCAAACCCTAATCTTTAACTCAAACCCTAAATTAATAATCTAAATTGAAAGTTCGCTTTAAATCAAACCCTAACTCGAACCATGTTTAAGTAAATAATGTACAACCATAACCCCAACCAAACCCTTTAAAATCTAGTTCACTCAAACCCACTCTAGAAATTATTTGAACCCTTTAGATCAGGCCCTAATCTTTAACTCAAATCCTAATCTTAATAGATAACTAGATAACGCTAGAACCTAACCCTAACTCAAATTGAAACCCTAATCTAACTCAAGTTTCCCTAGCTCAAACCCTAGAATGATATCCTAATCAAATTTGCATCTAACACAAACCATATTAATCTAACCACGTAGGTTCCCTATAGATTAAACCAGGTAACCAAACCCTTAGATAGATCTCTATTTATCAAACCCTAGAATCACATGAGGTAATCTTTAACTTTTAGAAAACCTTTTAATCTAAACCATTTGAACTATAATCAAACCCATTATAATCTAAGTAATTTTACCATTGAGCATACTTGCGAAATCCTTTATAATGTTAACAAGTGAAAATTAGACCTCTTCATACAGTGGTTGTAAGACAAGGTGACTTGAGCTATCCCTTTTACAACCCTAAGATTGACTGAAATTTCACTTTCAAGTGTACGAAAAAAATTAATTTAAAATGTAAGATATAAATGAACAAAAAAATCCTCAAATAGATTCATGTTTCATGACATTCAAAAAATATATGTCATTAACAATAATAATCTAATGGATTCCAAAATATTTTTCCTACTCCCTCCAAACAATAGAATAGCTTTAGAAGAAAAATAATGTAAGAAGGAAGAAGGAAAATATCTATCCTTAACACCTTTCAAGTCACTATGAGATTGTAGGCACCCAAAATTTGGCAAGGACTTAAATCATACAATCCTAATCAATCAGGACCAAATTAAAGGGAAAATCAAAAGAAACACAAGGGACTTTCAAAATAAAAAATCACATTAGGTCATTAATCACCTTTTAAATTGACAAGACCTAAACAAATTTTAAAACAGGAAGAAAACAATTCAAATTCACAAAATAAAATTCAAAAAGGGAGGAAAGAAAAAGACAAAGTGTTGAAAATAAATAAATAAAATCACTTTATCCTCAGAAGATGAAAATCTCCCTTTTACCATTTAAACGAATTTGAAAAATCCTCATATTATCCTCAAAACCAAGTCTATTGGACTCTTCCTCCTGGCATCTTGTTAGATATTTCGAGTTTCACTTTCACCCCTAGTCAAAAGTGAAAATCTTGGTTCTTACCCCAACCCCTTCCAAAATCCTATAAATAGGAGGGAAATCTAAGAGACAAGGGACCCAAGTTTTAATGCATCTACACTATAGGCATATTTAGACTTAGTGTTTTAGCATTTTCATTATAGTGTTTTTATAGCATTGTTAGTATCATTTTGTATCATTTAGCTTCATTTATTGCATATTTAGCTCATAGCATGATCATTTCAAGAACATTTCTAGGAGTTGTACTTCACATATAATTTGCATTATAGTCATAGATCTTGCATTTTTCATCATAGATTTGCATTTTTAGCAACATCCCATTCTAGAATCGTCACTAAAAGGCTAGTTTGAGAGCTATTTTAGTGGTTGTAGTTAGGGAGACATGAGACACTTGTAGAGATTACTTACTGTTGATGATATCTTGGGTCTAGTGTAGTTTGTCATCAGTCTATTTGCTTTCTACATTAAAGTTTCATGAATACACGTTCTTACTGTGTAAAAAATGGCACCCACCATGGGGCCAAACTAAAAGCCTCTCTACTTTCAAGTTTTTCAATCTAATCCTTCATTTTTTAGTATAGATCTATGTTTTTCTTGCTATTCTTTTGTGCAGATCTAATAAAATACAGGTTCTTCTACATCCGGGAGGCCTCATATTAGCAATAACAACATTCCAAAGTCTTTCCTGAGCATAGAAGAGCTAGATCTGGGTCTTCTGAAACTTTTGCACTTCATTTCAATGCTTCTAAGAAATATTCTAATGCTTATGAACTCTATTTTTGCACATTTAATCTTACTGTAGCGCTTATACATCATTCTGTAATGCATTTTCTTTATTTTGTAATGCATCTGCATATTCTTATAGTGCTTTTAAGAGTACTGTGATGCATTTAACAATTTTTGCAGAGCATCTGAAGCATCTCATAGTGCATTTAACTTTCTTATAGTGCATCTACATAATAGAATAATGCATTTGAGATTTTTTGGGATGCATTTAACCATTTTTGTAGAGCATCTGAAGCATACTCTAGTGCATTTAACTTTGTCATAGCGCATTTTCTTAATGTAATAGCACATTTGAAGTTTCATGTAATGCATATGAGCATTTTTGTAGCACTTTTGATGAAGGTTGTAGTTTCCTGAATCTAACTCCTAGATCTGAACATTTTTTGCTTATAGGTCCCTTCTGCATCAACAAACAAGCTTTCAAATTGCAAACAATGCACAACAGAAATGAAGACCCTCATAAATGTGCCTAGCCCTTGCTAGCTTTGAATTAGGTAGGTGGACCATTGCTCTTGTCAATTAAAAGTGTGGCATTTCTAAGCTTTCAAAAATAGTTTAATTAGAATGTTCAAGCTCACTGATTTGATAAAGAAGTAGACCTATGCTCTCAACTCCTTTTAGTTGATCAAAATGCCCGACCTTCTATAAAGATTAGTTATAGTTGAATGAGGAAAAGAACCCACACATAGCCTAATTAGGAGCCCCCTTTTTTTAGTAGTATAAGGGATGGAAATAAATCCTTTGTGTCTAATGTGCTTAGGGAGCCAAAGTAGCAAGGATATGCTCTCACTCTCTCGAGTGATCAGATTCCCAAACTTGTCTATTCACTTCCGTTTCTTGCTTTTCACTAGGTAGAATAATCTAGCCATAGAAGGGCTACCTCATGAGTTGCCTTAGTAGGGCCAGTGAGAGGGATTGCCCCTAATCTTGTATTCTTAATTGAATGCAAGCCACCCATGTTTGGTGCATAGCCTTCCTCTAGTAGTCCTGCAAGGGATTGTGCCAAACCTCCCTGGCATTGGTGGGAAGCTCCCTATTATAGGAGAGGTAAATCCAAACACAATTGGAACACTAAGATGCACTAGTCACTGGCCTTAGATAACCTTGCTAGGAAGCCATTATTTTACGTTTCTAGGTGCGCATAATTTTTTAGTTTATTCTGATCTCACTACTATTGTTCTTGAGTGCTTTCAAACTTAATAATGAAAACCAGTGTGGATCAAAAACCTTCTAGAAAGACAAACCTCAAACCGGTATTGAGAAAACAAGTGTAAAACAAAGACATTGCTAAACAATCCTTGAAATTGCACATAGACTACATAAAATAGTGCTTTTGAATATTCCTATAACGCTTTTGACTGCTATTATGACACATATACCTATGAAATAGTGCACCTAAGAATTAAAACAGTGCATCTAATTTAGGAAATAGTGCATATAAGAATTAAACTAGCTCATTTGAGCATTGAAATAGCACATATGAGCAACAAAACAATGCATTTAATTAGTAAAACATTGCATCTAAACATTTCTATGATGCATCTAAGCTAAAACATGAAACAGAGGCCATCTGCAAACATGATACTTGCAAAAAAACTATAAACTTGGATACCCTTTTCTGTGCTGGTATTTTACAAAGTCTGAAATTTTTTGTGTTTGACCGAAACCATCTTTTGAAAATAAGCAAAGCTACATCATCATCAACCCAATAGTTACCATTACCTCACTTTACACATCAACCTGGGAACATTTAGAAATACACATCTGTACCTAAATTTGCAAGAGTGGACCTCATCCTATCAACATTAGCAAACACCTTATACAAATTGGCTTGTTGCTACGAACAAACCACGGTCAGCGAAAACTTTCACTTCTTGAAAAATGCTTAAAAACTAAAAGGATCCAATGGACTTTTCATGCCACCACACAAAAAAAGTCTACCAAAAAAACCAAAATGGTCTCCCATATGAGTAAGTGCTAGGATAGCAAGTAGGATCATCAAATGCACAGAACCTCTAAACCTCCCAAAATCTACTATAGCAACGTATTATGCACAGAATGAAGTTACTCCCGAGTCACCCTTATTTGATCAAAATTCTAAATCCCTAGCCACAATGGGCTCATTTCACATGTGGGATGATAGAAGCATTGAATCTAAGATCAAATATTTTTAACAAAATCTTGAACTTGTCGACATCATGGAAAATATTTTGAAAAAACACAAAGAACGATACATACTCACATTAGCACAACAAGGTGCAAAATTTCCATCCGATTTTGATGTGACCAATTTGAAACAAGATGAAGAAGAATCATCTTTAGATGTAGTCACACAAAAATTGCAAGAACTACAATTAGAAATGGAAAAGATGAAAAGAGGAAAAACACAACCCGCAGAGTTAGCCTCGAAAAGGTGTGTCCCCTACCATTTGACAAAAAAATCACCTTCACACCTTTTCCTCCAAATGTGTAGATACCAAAGTATGAAAAATATTTTGACATGTTTGATCCACAAGATCACTTGAGGCAATTCTACACTCTAAGTATGGAGTTTTTCCATGACACAATGTACTTGATGCATCTATTTCCTAGGAGGCTTGGGGGGCAAGCCATGGAGTGGTTTTCCAAATTACCCTCCAATATTAAAACCTTCAACCAATTGGCTTCCATTTTCATCACCCAATATTATTACAACATTGAAAGAGAGGTTACAATGATTTATCTATGTAACATGAAACAACTCCTAGGTGAGTCATTCAAGACCTTCCTACAATGGTGGAGGCACATGTTTGCTAAATACCATAGAGACATACCAGATAAGGATAAAATTGATATCTTCATCAATAGTCTATCCAAACTGATGAATTATTGGCTCCAACTCCAAGGGCCTAAAGATTTTAAACAACTTTAGAAAATGCAACTAAGGTGGAAGAAACCTTGGTAAACAATGACATAATCAAATTATCTAAAGATGGTAAAGGCTTTTCCAACAACTCCACACAAACACACAATTCCTCTGATCAGTCCATAGAAAAATAGAAATCATGGTGGAGAAAAAATAATAAAAACTTCATGAATGAGGAGGTAGTTGAAGCTAATCATATCAAAACTCAAAATCAACCCCTTTTAAATCAACCGAGTCCCAATGTCACACCTCAACAAAACAATACCGACCCATTTTACTGATGTACCACAAAGACTCCCTCTATGTCCAATGCAACTAGTTGCTTACAATCAAGCTCCTCCACCACAAAGATATCAGTCTTTTGATATACCTAAGGAGTATACACCCATAGGGGTGTCCTATGAGAGTGCTTTACAAACACTCTTGGTCGATGACCTCATCATATTAACTAAGGCTAAACCATATGAACCCCAAGTCAAGCTGAAATGGTGGAATGAGAAACACACTTGCGCCTATCATTACAACTAGGGGCACCTAACAAATAATTGCCTCGTCCTTAAGGGGATCATCCAAAAATTGATAAACAATGGAACCATTGAAGTAAATAATCTTAGTAATAATGAAGATCATAGGGCCTTTAACAACTCCTTCATGAGTCATGAAAAGGGGTGTCCTCCAAAGCTAATCAAAATGCACCTCTGCAAACCAAGGTTAATTATGCATACCACTATGATAATACCATCAACATGATCTCTAGATTTGATGACACTATTAATGTCATCATAATCAAAGATAAAAATAAAAAATAGTCCTCAAATGCCATCACCCAAGGTCAAGCCTCCAAAATTATCCTACCAAGACTAGTGACAAATCCTGACTAAGTAGCCCCAAGTTCCTCCATGCCCAAATATAACTTGGTTAACCAATTGCTCAAGAATTTGGCCCACATCTCCATTTTTGAACTACTGCAAATCTCTTCAGAGCATAAAGAGATACTTACCAAAGCCTTAGTGCCAAACGACCTAGATGTGAGTAGATTCCAAAACATGGTCAGAAATTTAGTTGCTCCCCATTGCATGTCTTTTTTAGTGCAAGATGACATGTTTGTCATATAGCCACAAAATTCTCCTTTGCACATAGAAGTGTTCATCCATAGGAACTGAGTTAAGAGGGCATTGGTTGATGGTGGGGATGGTCTCAATATTTGTATACTTAGTCTAGTGAAAGCCCTCAGGTATGCAGAGGATGCTATTGAACCAAGAAAAAATATTACCATTGAGGCTTATGATGATGAAGAAAGATCCTCAGAAGGCATGGTCATATTACCAATCAGAGTAGGGCCGATCATGAAAGAAACTATCTGTTAGGTCTTAGATCTACAATTAACTTACAATGTTCTACTGGGAAGACCATGTATCCATGACATGCAAGCTGTTCCCTCCACCTACCACTAGTGCCTTCAATTTCCATACATGGGTCAAGAGATAACCATACCTAGAGATCAACACTTTGCACAGTATTGTAACTCACTTGTCCCTAATAATAGAGAAGAAGCTGATATACTGATTGATGCCAGCAGTCAATCCATAGTTATAGGCACTTCACACTCAACTAACCAAATAAGCAACCACTTATCAACATCAACTAAGGGTAAAGAGAAAGTGGCTTGTTCGAGTCCTTCCGCTCCTTCACCACCACCATCATCAAAAGATCCCAAACAACTACACTATGAAGAAATGGATAAACTGATGAAGGAATTTGATAGAAAATGTAAGTTGCACCTTAAAGGGGTAGGTGAGTACTCAATCTCCCTATTTGATCCCCCACTTTCTTCGAGGTCTCATGGAAAATTGACTTCCACCAAACCATATCATGCACATTTTGTCAAAGCAAGTGGCACACCTCCAAACTTAGTGGAAGACATTAGTCAACTAAACATTGACATCTCCTCCCACCTACATGGGAAAGGCTTTGATCTAATGAAAAAGATGGGATACATGGGAGATGGTCCATTAGGGAAAGGGAAAGGAATCATCAAACCTTTGATGGCACAGTTCAGGTCCAATAAATCTAAAATAGGGGTAGGGTATGATGGACAAGACAAGACACAAACCTCTTCTACCTTGGCGTGGGTACCCAAACCAAAGGACAATTATAACCTGGTAACAACTGATGAAATAAATAAGAATTTGGTTATCTCTAGTTCACATTCTATAGAAGAACCACCCATAAATACCTCCAATAATGAAGATAATGATGATTCCACAAAGTGGGAAATTGAGTCACTATTTGAGGAATCTCTCCATGATAAAGAATGTGATGTTGTCCACATACCTACCTCTAATAGTTTGGCTATACAAAGAACAACTCATAGTTCAATATCTACATCACCAAGAGATAGAACACATCAGGCTGGCTTAGAAGATGATGAACACATTGAACAGTTTCACTTTCAAACTTTATTCCCTAACTTCTTTCCAGTAGAAGTCAAAGATGATTACTATGAGCATCTCACAAGCTCTACTTTCCCTAACACTCTAGAAGAAGCCCATGTCATAGATCTGAAGGATACATCGTATGAGCCATCCAATGAAGTTATGTCTTTTAAAAATCTTGTTGAACCCTTCCCATACTACAAATCACTTTCCCTAGTCCATCCCAAGCTCATTAACTGGGATACAATCGAACCCCATCACCTCGCTCATTTTGACATTGACCATGAAGCTTTCATCTACCTTAACATAGTTGAACCATCTCATCAAAAAAGAATGAAAGAAGAACATATGGTCGGGTTGGGTATCAATCACCTCACTCATACTAAAGTAGGGCAAGGAACCAAGTTGTGGCTAATCTTGATAAAAAAATGGAAAACAATAGAAGTGACATATCTTAAGGTGAAAACCCAACTGTGGCACCTGCAAATGGGGTAATTGATACCTTACCTAAACATTTCGAGGAGTGATCTTCTATTTTGATTGAGCCTACAAAATTGGTCAACATTGGCATAGAACAAGAACCAAAGGTCATTTGTTTAGCACAATCTTTGAGTCTAGAAGAAATGAAGGCATTCATTGAATTCTTCGAAGAAAGACAGATAAACTTGGCATGGTCTTATGCGAACATGCCTGGCTTAGACCCAACCTTAATCCTCCACCATCTTAAAATCTCTCCAGAGTTTAAGCCAGTAAAATAGAAACTTAGAAAGATGCATTTGCATATAGCCCTGTTAGTGAAAGAAGAATTAGAAAAACTAATTAGTACCAATTTCATTCGGCCCCTAGCATATGCATCATGGATCTCCAACACTGTCCCAATATCAAAGAATAATGGAAACATATGCATCTATATCGACTTCTAGGATTTAAACAAAGCATGCCCTAAAGATGACTTTTGTCTCCCTAATATTGACACCATAGTCAATCTCACAGCAGGCCATTCCATGCTTTCACTTATGGATGGGTTTTCAGGATACAATCGAATTAGAATAGTACCAAAAGATCAAGAGAAAAAAACTTTTATTTGTGCATGGGGCACATTTTGTTGGAATGTAATGCCCTTTGGGTTAAAGATTGCTAGGGCAACCTATCAACGGGCCATGACCACTATTTTTCATGATATGATGCATATCTTCATGGAAGATTATGTGGGTGACATTCTTGGAAAATTTCATAGTCAGGAAGAACATCTTCCCATATTGGCCAAAATATTCACCCGCCTAAAAGCGTTTAAGGTCAATCTCAATCCCAAGAAATGTGCTTTTGGCATCAAATTAGGAAAGCTCCTAGGATATATTGTCTTAGTTAAAGGAATAGAAGTTGACCCCAAGAAGGTACAAGCCATAGTTAGTATGCAACCTCCAAAGAACCTGAATCAGTTACACTCTCTTCAAGGTAGGCTTCAATCAATGCATCGGTTCATTTCTCAGTCGGCAGAAAAGTGCATACCTTTCACACATTTGCTGCATAAAGACATAAATTTTAAGTGGGATGATCAATGTTAGAAGGCTTTTGAAACACTTAAAACCTATTCGATGAATCTGCCAGTGTTGGTACCTCTAGTATCACACAAACCATTGCTATTGTATATTTCTATAATGGATAAGTCAATTGGAGCCCTCTTGGCACAAGAAAATGACCAAGGAAAAGAATCAACCATTTACTACATCAGTTGCACCTTAGTCAACTATGAGCTTGATTATTCTTTCATCGAAAAGGCTTGCCTGGCTATAGTTTTTGCTTCCCAAAAACTACGTCATTATCTCCTAATGCACAAAGTCAAGCTCATATCCAAGATTGATCCTCTCAAATACCTTCTCAGCAAGACAACATTAATGGGTAGACTAGCTAAATAGGTAATGATACTAAGTTAGTTTGGCATTGAGTATGTGGACAGGAAGGAAATAAAATGACAGGCCATTGCCGATCAATTGGCAAATGTACCCATAGAAAGTTCCAATCCTATCTTAGTTGACTTCCCTGATATGCACATCCTTCAAGTAGAGCTAGTCACATTGAAATTTTATTTTGATGGTTCCTACACACAACATGGGTCCGGCGTTCGTATTTTGTTCATCACGCCACTCGGTGTTACCATCCCCAAATCATACAAATTACTCTTCCCTTGCACCAACAGCATGGCCAAATATGAAGCTTTGGTCTTGGGTCTCAAGCTAGCTTTGGAATGGAAACTGACAGCCTTGGAAGTTTATGGAGATTCCTAGTTAATCATCAATCAAGTTAATGATACGTATTAGACAAACGATGAAATTTTTTTGCCTTATAAACATATAGTTGATGCACTTAAGGCATGTTTTGTTCACATTAATTTTGAACAAATTCCCAGAGAAAGAAATAGAGTAGCTGATGCTATGGCCACCTTGGCCTCCTTACTTCAGCTCTTGGGTCAACACGAGTGGTATGAGTTCTTAGTCAAAGAGGTGGTTCAACCCGCATTTACTCAACCTAATTCCCTTATCGTTTGCCATCTAAATTCCCCCGATTCCCTTTGATACAGTCCCATTATAACTTACCTCTGTGATAACACCATCCCATCTAACCTCTCACATAGCCAAAAATGAAGTTTCCTTCACCAAGTCTCCCGTTACACCTTGGTGGCTAATACGCTGTATACGAGAGGTGTTGATGGTACTTTATTTAGGTGTCTTGAAAAGGATGAGTCAAGTCGCTCTACAAGAAGTCCATGCAGGGATTTACGGGTCACACTCTAGTGGGTTCACATTAGCCAAGAAGATTTTGAGAATGGGATACTTTTGGCCAACCATGGAAAATGATTCTATTGATTTTGTCAAAAGCAATAAAAAATGCCAAATCCATGGAAACCTTCTTCACACACCAACCTAAGAGCTAAATCCTTTGGCCATACCATGAACTTTTATTAGTGGGGTTTTTATTTGATTGGATCCATCCATCCACCCTCCTCTAGTGGGTGTAAGTGGATTATCACCGCCACTGAATACTTCACCAAGTGGGTCGAAGTGATGCCACTTGCAGATTCTACAGAAAAATAGATCTCCTCTTTCATTCTCAACCATATCATTTGTTAGTTTTCACACACCTCATGCAATTCTCATAGATAATGCCTTGTATTTTAAAATCCAAATAATTGATGAATTATGTGAAAAAATTCACATTATATAGCATTCTTCATCTATTTATTATCCCCAAGGAAATGGCCAAGAAAAAGCTACCAATAAAACTATCATCGACACCCTTAAGAAAATAGTTAATGATACTAGAAGGGATTGGCATTTACTAGTTTAACCTTGCCCTTTGGGCCTACAGGACGAGTGTTAGGATGCCTACCAGTGTGATACCCTTCTCTTTGGTTTATGGCTATGAGGCTATCTTCCCTTTAGAAGTTGAGATCCCATCCTTGAGAGTTACTCTTCAAAATGTCTTATCAAATGAGGATTACAGAGTGGCCCATCTAGAACAACTAGAGTTGTTAGAGGAACAACAACATATAGCCCATGACCATCTCAAAGTGCATTAGGATAGATTATCAAGGCATTATAAAAAAAAGGTCAAACCTCATATTTTTCAGACTAGTGACCTAGTGCTTAGAGAAAACCCCAAAAACCAAGCAGCAAGAGAAAAGAAAAGGAAATGGGAGGCCAATTGGATTGGTCCTTACCTTATCACAGAATCCTTTAGGAGTGGTACCTACCACCTTTCAGATTGTGATGGTACAGAATTAGCAGAACCAATCAATACCATCCATCTCAAATGGTTTTATGTCTATAAGCTTTGAAAAAAAATCAAAAAAACCAAAAAATTGAAAAACATCAACAATACCAAAAAAAAAAAAAATTGGTACAAAAAAGGTGAGAACATCACTTTTGGTTTGAAAAGGGGCACGAGTTAGCACTTTTAGACTTCCCTAAGCAACACAAGGTCTTCAATGCTAAAAAGGGCTATAGTTGAATGGTTGATTTACTATCTTTGAGACAAATTTTGGTTCTTTGTGGCTTCCCATTGTAATTAATAGAAGATGGGAATAAGAGAAAGGGGTAACATTTACAATTGAATTATTTGGAGGTAATTGGCAGAAAATTTATATGGGGTTGAGAAGCTAGCATAGTCTGTCAGGCTGGTATTCGATCTAGAATTAATTTCACACATACCCCCTTGAGAAACATTTGTGGGTTACAGTTTTGAGATCTTTTGGCATTAAGAGTGGATTCATAGTAGCAAAAATAATAAGTATGGTAGCAATAGTGAGGCAAGGGAAATAGAGCTCATCATGGTAATAATATTCATAATAACAAGAGCAAATCAAAGCCCTTTTCCTTGGGTGAATGTACATAGTAGTGGAAATAGCTAGTATGACAACAACAATGGGGAGCGCCACAAATTTAGCAACACAGAGAGTCTGATTATGTATTGAGATACTATAGACACAAATTGCAGGAAAATCAATGCACATCTCTACCATCCACCTTGCCCAATGATCTCCCGTACTTGTCATAGCCCTTAGTCAACCCATTTGGCATCATAAACTCCTTCATTACTTCTTTAGGTACCTCACATGGTCCTAGTCACCCCCATATTCCACCAAATCTCACTTACATCCTCCATTTCACCCCTCCAATCCCAAAAATCATCCAAAAACACCAAAAAATAAAAAAATTGTCCAAAAATGTAAAAAAAAAATCCAAAAATAGCTTAAAACACCAAAAAAAAATTCAAAAATTGTCCCAAAATGTCAAAAAAATCCAAATATCATCCAAAAAGTCAAAAATAAAATAAAATTTCAAACGTCATCTAAAAATTCACAACTAGCCCCAAGCATTCAAAATGGGGGCAATTCCTATCAAACACTCCAAAATTCTTGTCAATTTCTCAATATGGCCATACAACAAGACATCAACTCCTAAAATGCCCCATTAATATTAAGAAGAAGTGTTGTAATGTCTTGAAACATTTTGTAGGACTTTGGAAAATTAGGCACAACATGGATAGTGCAAGAGGTGCCCTTGCTTTCCTCCTCTTTTCAAGAGCAACAATTCCCCACCGATCATTAGTCTTATTTAAGTTGCAGTGGCCACAATTAGTCTAGCATCATTCAACAAATATGTCAATGCTATCTTGAAAGCCTAGATATCTGTTAAACTCTTTTATCCTCATTCAACTAGAGGTACATAATAAGTAGGCATAGGCATGTGAGCTTGGCCTTCCCCTTTAGTGCCTTTTTCAAGGCCCATGCATCCTTTTTTGACCCCTCTAGTGCCTTTTTAGGCCCAAAGCACCTTTTTTAGGCCCCTCTAGTGCCTTTTTCAAGGCCCATGCATCCTTTTTAGACCCCTCCAGTGCCTTTTTAAGGCCCCTCTAGCACCTTTTTCAAGGCCAATGCATCCTTTTTGGACCTCTCTAGTGCCTTTTTAGGCCCAAAGCGCCCTTTTTAGGCTCCTCTAGCGCCTTTTTCAAGGCCCATGCATCCTTTCTGGACCCCTCCAGTGCCTTTTTAGGCCCAAAGCACCTTTTTTGGCCCCTTTAGCTCCTTTTTCAAGGCCCATGCATCCTTTTTAGGCCCAAAGCACCTTTTTTAGGCCTCTCTAGCACCTTTTTCAAGGCCCAAGCATCCTTTTGGACCCCTCTAGTGCCTTTTTAGGCCCAAAGCACCTTTTTTAGGCCCCTAAAATACCTTTTTTGGCCCAAACACCTTTTTATAGGCCCTATTTCATCTTTTTTTGAGACCTTCAATGTCTTTTGGGCCCCCAACATGCCTTTCTCAGGTTAAAAGTTCTCTTCAAGGCTCTATTTTGCATACTTGAGACCCATGTGTCCTCTTTTTAGGCCCCCAACGCCTTTTCATAGGCCTCAAGAATTCCCGTCTCGTCACACCCCTAGAGAAACATCCTCCTGTTGGCATTATTATTGTCTGTACTAGTTCTTCAAATGTACATAGACATTCTTGCTAAACCCGTCATGGTTATCCTCACTCTACAGATGGTATTTGTTCCCATTTCAAACATTTATCACCAAAATATACAAAAACATTAAAATATTCGAGAAAATCACAAAAACATTTAAATATTTGAGAAAGTCACAAAAACATCTAAATATTCGAGAAAATCACAAAAACATCCAAATATATTTCAAAAATACCAAAAATACACATGACAATTCATTACAATCAACATCAATTGTCGACACTAACTTTTTATTCCCTTACGATAGCATTAACTGTGTTACATCCCAATAATGTCTAGTGGATTATTTATTCTAGCTTCTTGGGGGAGGTGGCATAACAGGATGTCCGATCAATGGTGTCTCTTCCGGCCTAGCTCTAGATGAAAAAGCTCCTGGTGTCAACCCCCTACATGTCCATATTGCTTGCATAGGAATTGAAAACCTTCTGCCACTTAATTGTGCATTTAACAAAGCTGTAAATTCTTTATCTATAAATTGCGTCTCTCATCGGTCCTCATGTGGGAATGCCTAATAATAATGTCCCATCCAATAAGTGGCTTCCCAATGTACCTTGGTCATCTGGTGCATTTCCATGAACACATTCCCTACCAACTTGCTTACTCCCTGTGCAGTGATTGCTTGTTGGGCCGCATCCCACTCCTCTTGCATTTGATTAGTAATCATTCACCAATGCTCCACATCTGCTTTCACCTCACCCAAATACTGTTGCAGTTACGTCACCTTCCCCTCACTTAATGCTAATCGCTCTTGCAACTTCAACGCTAAGGTGTTCACCTTCGCAATTGCTTCCCTAAATGACTCTGACTAGGACTGCAATAACACTAGCTCATTTTGCATGCTCTCCAAACCTACTTGTGCCATCTTCATTGATTCTTGCAACTACTATGACTTTGATCATTTGGCCTACATTCTTGCATCATTTCCCTCCATTCGTGCATGTTCCACACACAATTCCATCTCTAGTGATTGCGCTTATGCCTACTCTATGTCTATCATTGCCTGCAGTTGATGTTAGGAATAAGGTGTCTCAACCTTGGATAATTCCTATTCTTATTTTTTTTTTGTAAATTGTATTTCTTGCAAATAATGTTGATGTGTTGGTATCTTGAATTGTGTATAAGGAGATCATCGCTAAAACGGTTATGATGGATTCCTTTGACATGTAAGAGCTATGTCAGGAAGATTTAATGACAGGTGAAGACATGTGGCAACTGATAAATTTGAGTACTGTACACTGGGTGAAAATTTTTTTCGGGTTCCTATTTTCTCAGAGAATGGTAAAACCCTAATACGGTTACCTTTGGGAGTAGCCCTAAAGTGAAGCGCATGTTATAAGCATTTTTAGGGTTGTAAAGAGTAGGTATGTGAGAAAGTGTATTGTTGGTACTATGAGTTTCTACTGGAGTCTTCTGTTGTTGCTGTTGAACTTGCATTGTAAGTGTAGTGTAACCTTGTGTTGAAGATAATACATTGTGAGGGTTCTAGAGGGGTGGGGTTGTTTTACTGAAAGGTTTTTCTCCACTAAAAAATCTTTGTGTTATGTGTTTCTTTCTCTATCTATTTTATTTATGCTTGGTTGGCTGAAATATTGTTGTTTACATGATATTGAATCTGTAAGTATAAAAGATTTTAATATGATTTGCACCATACTTCTCTTAAGAGATTAGTATAGGAAGCTGTTTTCACACCTGAGCTTCCTTACAAGTGGTATCAGAGCCTGATCAACTTTTGATCCTAGTTGTTGGGTAGGGTTTTTTTTAGCTAATCTCAAGTTGAGTGGGAGTCTTGTGCAGAGAGTCCTGAATCTTATTTGCAGATTGAGATGGTGAGTTCATCATATGGAAGAATGGAGGTGGAGAAATTTAATGGTACTAATTTGAAGTTGTGGAAACTCAAGATGGAAGACATGTTGGAAGATTGTGACCTATGGGAAGCGACTTCAAGTGCTACAAGACCAGAAACTATAGCTCAAGTAGATTGGGATATCAAAGACCGTAAAGCTAAGGGTCTCATAAGACTCTGTTTAATCGATGCAATTCTTCTGAATGTTCTAGATGAGAAAATCGCATATAGTTTGTGAGAAAGACTTGGGGCTGTGTATTAGGCCAAATCTCTGGTGAACAAGTTTTTCTTGAGGAAGAAGTTGTACTCTTTGTGAATGGAGGAAGGTGGATCCTTAATAGATCATTTAAATGCATTTAATCTCTTGGCTGCATAGTTGACATTAGCTGGTGTCAAGTTAGAGGAGGAGGATCGTTGCTACACACTTTTTTGTTCTTTACCAGATTCATGGGACCATCTTGTGATGGCTCTTGGAAGTATGTTAGTCACCTTCAAAATGGATGATGTGGTGTCTTTGTTGCTATTAGAGGAGATGCGGAGAAAGGCTTCTATTTTGAAAAAATAACCCCTTGCTACTCGTGGGAGATCCACTGAAAGAGGGAAAAAAATGACAATAAGTCTAACAATAAGGGTAGATCCAAATCTCATGGGAAGTCAAAGACTTCCAATAAGTCCAAGGAAAAATGTTAGAGTTGTGATAAACTTGGGCACTTCCGTAAAGACTGCAAAGAGCCGAAGAAGAAGAACAAAGATTGAGATTCAGCTTCAGAAAGATCTCAAGAAGATGGTGATGCATTCATCATTGCTTTGGCAGCCCATGCATCTGATGATGTGTGGTTGGTTGACTCGGGTGCATCTTTTCACATGACCTCTCATCAAAACTGGTTCTCAAAATATGAAGAGTTCGATGGTGGAAAGGTGTACTTGGGTGATGATTCTCACCTAAAGATAGTTGGACACGGAAGGGTCACTATCAAATTTCTTGATGGATGAGTAAAGGGAATCAATGGAGTTATGCACATTCCAGGTTTGGCACAAAACCTATTATCTATAAGTATGCTGAATGATGTAGGTGTGCAAGTTGTTTTTTTGAAAGAAGGATGCAAGATGATGAGAGGATCGATAGTGCTTGCAATGGGTACTAGGAGAGGTACCTTATTTCAGCTAGATAAATGTATTCCTCTATGTATTAGTTCTTCATCCTCACCATCTGAACGAGCAGTGAAGAATTTTGTGGTTATTGGTTCTGATGGCAATGCAAACACTTTGGAAGGTAAGCTTCTTGCAAAAAAGACAATGTTGTGGCATATGAGATTTGGTCACATTGGTCAAAAGGGTCTCAGAACCCTACAAAATAAAAATCTTGTTGAGGGGTTAAATGATTGCAATCTTGAGTTTGACTTCTGTGAACACTGTGTCTATGATAAACAAAATCATGTTCAGTTTTATTCTAGTTCTCACAAATCTTCTGATGTTTTGGATCTTATTCATTCTGATGTATTTGGTCCTATAAAAGTTCCTTCAATCTCCAAGTTTGTATTTTTTGTATGTTTCATAGATGATTATAGTATAAGGACATGGATTTATTTCCTTAAATGTAAGACACAAGTCTTTAGTCGATCCAAGGAATTTAAAGCCCTTATAGAGAATTAGACTAGTAAGAAGATTAAGTGTGTGAGAAATGACAATGGTGGTGAGTTTTTCTCAACAAAGTTTGGACAATTCTATAAAGAATAAGGTATCGAGAGGCATAAGACAACTCCTTATACCCCACAGAAAAATGGAGTTGCAGAGAGAATGAATAGGACACTGATGGAGAAGGCTAGGAGTATGCTTAGTGGAGCTAGTTTAGAACAAAGGTTTTGGGTTGAAGCTGTGGCCACTACTTGCTATCTGGTTAACAGATCTCCTACATCAGCCCTTGTTTGTAAGACACTCATGGAGGTGTGGTCTAGTAAGAAGCCTTCAATTAGACATCTTCATGTTTTTGGTTGTGAAGCTTAGGCACATTTTCCAAAGGAGAAAAGATCTAAGTTGGAAAACAAAGCTGTTACATGTATTCTCATTAGATACAATGCTGGTGTGAAAGGATACAAGCTTTGGGATCCTGTGACTAGTAAGGTATTGTATAGTAGAAATTTTATTTTTAGAGAGCTAAAATCTTCTCCTATTGTGCTACAACCAGATGAAAAAGAAAAGGAAAAATATGTTGTTCAGTTGCCTCCTAGCCCTTAGAAAACTAAATAGAGAGACAATGTTGGGTCTAATGACGAGGAGAGCTCTAGTAGCTCTGATAGTTTAGAAGAATAGGAAGAACAACCTCAACCACAACCCTTGAGGAGATCCATGAGAGAAAGAAAGAAACCAAAAAGGTTTGGTTATTCTATGTTAGATTCCAGTTGTGCCTTTGCTTTGATTACTAACAATAATGAGCCTAGATCTGTGAAAAAGCCTTTGGGCATGGAAGATGCAGTTTCCTAGATTGAGGCTATGGATGATGAGATGGCTTCAATAGAGAAAAACATAACTTGGGACCTTGTAACTTTTCCTAAAGGGAGAAAATATTTTGGTTGTAAATGGGTGTTCAAGAAGAAATTCTATGCAGATGGCAGTGTTGAAAGGTACAAGGCTAGCTTGGTTGCAAAGGGGTAGTCACAGGTAGAGGGAATAGATTATGGTGAAATATTCTCTCCTGTTGCAAAGTTGACATCCATTAGATTTCTGTTATCTCTTGTTGCATCATATGATTTAGATATAGAATAGATGGATGTGAAGACAAATTTCCTTCATGGTGATTTGGAGGAAGAGATTTATATGTGACAGCCTGAGCACTACATTGTTAAAGGTAAAGGATCCTTAGTTTGTAGATTAAAGAAATCTCTATATGGTTTGAAGCAATCTCCTAGGATGTGGTACCTTAAGTTTGATGCCTTTGTGTTGTCAATTGGATTTGTAAGATCAAAATTAGATCATTGTGTTTATTTCAAAGTTGAAAATGATCGCCTTCTTATTGTTGCATTATATGTTGATGATAAGTTGCTGTTTGGGAAGGGTAAGGGTATGATTTCTGATTTTAAATCTCAGTTGTCAGCACAGTTTGAGATGAAAGATCTTGGGGAAGCTAGGTACATCTTGGGTATGGAAATCAGTAGAGATAGGTCTAATAAAAAACTTTGGTTGAGTCAGAGTAAGTATGTGAAGTCTGTGTTGGACAGGTTTAGCGTGGTAGATTGTAGACCACTATGTGTTCCTATTTCTGTGGGAACAAAGTTATCCGTAGATGATTGTCCACAATCTCCTAGTGAGGTGGAGGACATGAGTAGAGTACCTTATGCTAGTGCAGTTGGCAGTCTTATGTATGCTATGGTCTGTACTAGACCAAACATTGCCCAAGTAGTTGGAGTCCTGAGTCAATTTATGGCTAATCCTAAATGGGTACATTGGGATGCAGTTAAGCGAGTATTCATATATTTGAGGGGTACATTAGATTACTCCATATGTTATCATGGTAACTCTTTTGGATCTCTACATTCAATTTGTATTCATGGGTTTGTGGATTCATATTGGGCAAGTGATATTGATCACAGGAGATCCACCAGTGCTTATCTGTTCACTATGTTTGGTGGTACCATCAGTTGGATGAGCAAGCGACAACCTGTGGTTACTTTGTCCATTATAGAAGCTGAGTACATGGCTGCTACTCATTCTTGTAAGGAATCCATTTGGCTTAAGAGATTGTGTTCTGATGTTGGTGTTGATGCAGAACATATTACTATTTGGTGTGATAGTCAGAGCGCTATTTTCCTTGCGAAGAATCCAAATTTCCATGCCAGAATGAAGCACATTGATGTGCAATTTCACTTTGTGAGAGATATGGTGGAAGATGGAAAGTTAAATTTGGAGAAGGTAGATACTATGAAGAATGTTGCAGATGCATTAACAAAACCAGTGGGCACTGAGAAGTTCAGATGGTTTTCGGAGTCTATGGGCCTTTTGGCCTATAGCAATTAGTTCCTATTATGTTCCTATTGCTCTTACAAGGTGTTCTACAAGTGGGAGAATGTTAGGAATAATGTGTCTCAACCTTGGATAATTCCTATTATTATTATTTGTTTTGTAAAATGTATTTCTTGCAAATAATGTTGACGTGTTGGCATCTTGAATTCTGTATAATGAGATCATCGCTAAAATGGTTATGATGGATTCCTATGACATGTAAGAGCTATGTCAGGAAGATTCAATGATAGGTGAAGACATGTGGCGACTAATAAATTTGAGTACTATACACTCTACCCAATAGTGGGGTGAATTTTTTTTGGGGTTCCTATTTTCTCGAAGAATGGTAAAAACCTTATACGGTTACCTTTGGGAGTAGCCCTAAAGTGAAGCACATGTTATAAAAAATTTTATGGTTGTGAAGAGTAGGTATGTGAGAAAGTGTATTGTTGGTACTGTGAGTTGCTACTAGAGTCTTCTGTTGTCACTGTTGAACTTGCATTGTAAGTGTATTGTAACCTTTTGTTGAAGATAATATATTGTGCAGGTTCTAGAGGGGTGGGGTTGTTTTACCGAAAGGTTTTTCCCCATTGGAAAATCTTTGTGTTATGTGTTTCTTTCTCTATCTTTATGCTTGGTTGGCTGAAATATTGTTGTTTACATGATATTGAATTTGTAAGTGTAAAATATTTTAATAGGATTTGCACCATACTTCTCTTAAGAGATTAGTATAGGAAGTTGTTTCTGCACCTAAGTTTCCTTATAGTTGCTTTGCCTCTGTTTGTGCTCCATCCTCTTGAGCCTTCTCCATCAATCCTAGCAAAAATGTGACCTCCTGTTTTGCATTCTCTGCTTGCACTCTCTCTATTACCGATAGTTTCCATAATCTTTCCACATCTTGTGATGCTTGATCACTATCTCCCACCTCTAGCTATAGCTCCCGCACATTTACAACACTTGCTCCTCCTTTTGTTGAACCTCATCCTGACATCCCAAGGCTAATCAACTATCATATTCCACTTAGTACTTCACCACCACTAATACCCCCCACATCCTTCGCAATTTCTCCCACATACTTTTCAAGAGACCCTATTTCCCCCACTTCCTCCTCTACTCCTAACATACTCTTCATCTTTTTAAAAGGACTATCCTCCACCTACATCTTTGGCCCATCATCTTCTACCTCCTGTAGTGTTTGTTGCACTGGAGTCCTGGATAACATCATTAAAGTCGACAAGGGCATTTCTTCCACCTCCATTCCCACCTCTTCGAGTTGCACTAACCTTTGTCCTAGCTAGCTTGTCTCACCTGGACCTGAAAGTAACACTTGGAGTTTTGGTTGATCCACCCACTCCTCTAAAGTTTTCCTAATGCATTTTTCTCTCTGCCCTTGCCTCCTCCACCTTTCTTGGTTAGCGTCACCCTCTCACTATGACTGATCTAGTGAACTCAGCATACTTTCACTTGCATGATTTCTACAACTTCTCGCTGTCTCCAATAATCATGTTCTACTCTCCACTTTACATTTATTCATTATCACTCTATCCACCTCCTTATAGCCATCATTAACTTGAGCCTCGTTCTGCACTAGTCTTCCTTGTATGCACTCTCTACACCCTGCCACACTGGTACTTGGTACATTTGACTTTCAGCTCTAACATTTCGTCACCCTAATTTTTGCCAATGCACACTAACCACTAGATTCTACTGCTAAATCACTGCTAACACATCCCACGCCTTCTCATCCACCTTATACAACAAATTACTCCCTAAAAAACCTAAACAAAACAAACAAAACAACATGATACTATTGCACAAAATTGGAAGCATGCTTGCTTCACACATAATGGTTTTCTATGCTATCATGCACTTTTAGTATCTCAATGATGTGTTTGACTAGAGGTACCAGGATAAAGTCATGCTATTTTGTTGGTTTTTCACTACTTAATTCCTATGATCCTTTGGTTTCGCACATTAATGGTGTCCACTTATAAGAGCCTCCTCTCAGATGGAATGCCATGTGTACCTTGACCAATTTTGTGCGTTACCTTAGGTGAGGTCTTTTGTATGACATGTGATTGATTGGTGTGCCTATTTTTATTATTCTACAGCTATAGCTTCTATTTTTTAGTGATTTTCATGTTTTCTTGTACAGTGTTCCTCTTTGTGGGTACTTCTTGGCGTGACAAAGTATTCATATCACTATACTTGAGCTAGTGGTGGTTGTACTCAGTCACTTTTATCACATGCTTTGTGATGGCAATTAGTTTACCTCTCTTTGAAAAAGTGACAGTTAGTTGCATTCATCTAGTTTTCATTTTTCATCTTGGGTTCCTTGCGACACAATAGGTTGGTACACAATTAGGTTACAATTCATCGACATTACTCTACAATTTCACGACTGGTTATAAACAACATGTGCAACACCATCAACATCACCCTCAAAGCAAGCTTATGGGCACTCATGGACCTTGTTTCTTCACCTCATCCACACTAGGATTACATTTTATAAATTCACCATTAGATTGCACCACCTCATTTGTTTCCTTGTGTGGCTTTTTGAATCTCAAACAATCTCATTTAACCACCTTCCATTTTTATCTGATTCACTGCATCACCTTTACTCATACTCCATCTCTTTCATTTCACCATTTCATCAATTCATTTAGTGGCTTTTGAATTGAAAATATTGCCATACCAACTCAAAGCCTTTGAATCTCAAACAATTTCATTTCAGATTCCATTTCATTTTCATTTCATGACTCCTCTTATTGCATTTCATAACATATTTCTCATCATTTCATTTCATGCCATTTCTTCTCATCTCCTCCTCCATATCATTTCATTTCCATAATCAACATCCTTTCATTTTTATTTCATATTTCATTACTCATTGCATTTCATTATATATCCCATTGCATTTTCATTTTCATTAGCATTTCCTTTTCATTTCATTTCATAATCCATTTCATTTCCATTTCATTTCCATGTCATAATCCCTTTCATCTTCCATTTCATTTTTAGTTCCTATCTCGTATGATTTCATTTTATTCCATCTTCCATCTCGTTACCTATCTTATTTCCTTTCATTCCATATCCCATTGCATTTTCATTTTCATTCTCATTTCATAATCCATTTCATTTCCATTTCATTTTTGTTTCATATTTCATATCATTTCATATTCCCTCCCATTCCATTACCCATCCTAGTTCATTTCATACTCATCTCATTTCATTATGTAGTTCATTCCATTTTCATCTCTTGTTTCATCTTACTTCATTTCAGGACATCTTACATTTCATCTCACTTCATTACTCATTTTAGTTCATTTCGTTACATATCACATTTCCATTCACCTCATTTCATTTCATCTCATTGTCTTTTACATTCCATTTCATTACTCATTTCATAGCATTTTCATTACCCACTTCATTGCATTTTCATTGCACATTTTAGTTTGTCACTCATTTCATTGCATTTTTCATTCCTTATTTCCTTGCATTATCATTACTCCTTTCATTGCATTATATTGCATTGCTAATCATTTTCATTACCTCATGTTACATTTCATTATATCACATTTTATTTAATTTCATTACATCTCCTATCACTATTCAGTTCATTGCATTACATTACATGTCATATTATCACATCTCATTTCATTTCATGTCATTTCATTTCATATTTAATTTCATTTTATTACATTCATGTTACCACATCACATTTTCATTACATCATTAGTAACCTAGCATGTACTCTAAATCATGATTCATCTAGATTAATCATTCACTTATATACACACATCCGCATCCATTGTCATTATAATCATCACATAAAACAATCACATGACAACATAAGTCCATGGCATAATAAGTGCACACATCTAAAACATCAAAGAAGCTCAAATATCTCATAAACCATCATGACAATCAGATAGTCCCATCGAAGGATACAATCACATGAACAATAGTAACATACATCAACATGAGAATCACATGATCATATAACATGCAAGTACATCAATCAAAGATCAAACAAGTACATCAACATAAATGTCCAATAAAAATCACAAGAATAATCATATATAATTAAGAATGAGGCCATAGTACAATCATATAAACTCATCCTTGTGCATGTGCCTGATCTGATGGTCCTTGCTCACTGGGGGCACTTATATCCTCTCGTCATGCTTGCTCTTTTACCTTTGTTGATGGTGCAATGGGTGCAACCATAGCTATCTAACTCAATGATGTCCCATCTATCCTTGGTGGTGGTGGTAGTGTTGGTGTAATCATTGCTATGAGTGTCTACAAGGTGCTCAACACCTCACCCATCTAAGCCTCTATGGCACTCACCTAAGTCTTTGAATCAATCAATCCCCTGAACCTCTCTAGTGGCTATGCCTATAGTGGTACCATCTATTGCACCTATGGCTGTACACCTGGTGGGTCTCTAATAGGCCCCTACACTCGTGGTCTCTGTTAGTAGACAAACTAAACATCCTCTAGCAATCTTGCCCTCATCTTCTCTACTCCATCACACCATCCAACCATCCCTCCTCTCACCCATGCACCACCTTAGCTATAGACATCCCTAGCTCTTCCTACACCCATAGATCCTACACTGGGCCTCGCACCACTCCCCTTTGTGGTAACACCACGACTACTCAATCTCATCTCCCCCTTACTCTACCCACTCTGACCCTAGCTTTTCACATCCCTTTGCCTATCCTTGGACCACCCTCATCATCATCATCCTCTCCCCCACTCGATGGCTTATCAATACCTAGCATCAGCTTAGTCCGATCTATGTACCTCGAGAAGGAATGATCCCAAAACCACCATGCATAATCCCCCTCCATCTCGGCATCTGCCACTCCATCCCGTAAGGCCCAAGATTGTGGTGTGTTTATCATCTATAAAAAGACCTCTAGACAAGTCTCATACTCTAGAGTCAGTCCCCAGACTGCTCTCTTTGACTAAACCCAAGCATAATGTGCAGTCCCCTATGGCATGCCCTACTGCCAACCAAACTGCCTCACCACTCACCTGAAGCAGAACCACTCTAACACAAAAGGAATCCGACCAAGCAAAAACCTCAGACTAAACAAATACACCATCTCATCATCATCCTCTACCCATGGCTCTATAAACCTATAAGGTCTACATATGACCTCATCAATATCATCTAGTATCTGATGCCAGTACTCTGTCTTGAAAAAATGGGGCTGCATGATGGGACCCGAATAAGTATACATATATGGCATGCCTTGTGGCCACTATCATATACACACTAGACGTGTAATGGGTAGATGCTCCCATGTCCATACCTGTAGCAAAATGACCCCTGTTGATAATGATGAGGCCCCCAAATATACAACTTGGTGTAAATCATGATACAAATGAGCTAAAATACAACTACCCCATGCAAATCTCCATGGCTCATCAATCGTCTCCTAAATCAACCAACCCCATCCAACTAGAAACCCTCTACCTCGATGATTTGGCAACAGAAATCCACTTATTAATCTTGCCAATACTACTAGTAACACATTATACTACAACATCTAGAACCAAGACACATTGTCATCACTGATACTGTCATCTCTAAACAAGTCCCAGAATGCAGCCCCACTAGCAGTCTAATCATAATACACAAAATCCCCTACAGTCAGGATCTGAAGAATCCTGTACATGTCCTCAAGAGTCATTGTCATCTCCCCCATCAAAATATAGAATGTTTTGTGGTCTGAGTGCCATTGCTCAGCCATAATTGTCAATAATCCCTTGTTTACTCAAAAATGGGGCATCTGTAATAAATACATAAAGCCACACTAGTCTATCACCTACTTGTCTACATCAAACAGTCAACCCACTGACTCTAAGGGCCATAGATAAAGTCCTCGTACCATGAGCTTTTGCCCATGCACCTGTTATTCATCAAGAAAACACAATGCATTAGTTTTTCATCACAAAGTAATCATATGAAATCAATATCATAATCACATCTAGCCATCTAGCTACTAGTTCTATCCTGGACATATTGCTCATCTTTCTCTATCCTGCGTTGGACTGGTTTGGCTTCCCTATTCTGTATCCTGAGTTGGGGCATTACCTATCTATTATCAAATCAATCCTAAAAACATCACTTTATAGATACCTGACTACTAATGTTTACTTGTTATGCCCATCCTTGGTTGACCAACCAAGACTCTAATCTTTGGCATTATCTTACGCTCGACTAATCATCTATACCTCGTCAAATGAGTCATCAAATTCAATTGCCCTCCTCTACCATGCAAAAGTGATCTTATATAGATTATATGTGATATCCCATCTCACATGTGCTATTACATCATGCAGATGCACTATTCTATGTAAATGCACTACACAATTCTCCAAATGCATTGAAATATTTCTCGAATGAGCTACAATAATGCTCAAAAGTGCTATTTTATCACAAAGATGCGATATTATTTTAAATGTGCTAGAAAATGTTTCATTTGTGCTATTACATTATTTGAATACACTATTTTGTCCAAATGCACTATTATATTTATCAAATGCTCTATTATCTACCAAATGTGCTAATCTATTACCAACCTAGGGTTTCCAAATGCGCTAAAATGTTCTATGCATGTGCTAAAACACTACACATATGCGCTACAACAATTCAAATGCACTACAAGATACCTCAAATGTGCTAAGTCTCTAAAATTAACACATCTACCCTAAAAATCCCCACAAAACTCACACAATATAGGTAAAAAAAGCTAAATATCAAACAAAGAGGATCTTGATGACATACTAAGGCACTGTAGTCTACTAGACACTCATATCAATGACCATTCTCCAATCTACGCTTGCGTAATGGCACCACCATCTTTGCTGGGTCAGAGGTCCAAATCACCAAATGCAAAAACCAAAAGTGAAAATGACAAGGGTAAAAGGTCTTTTTGACCTATTTAACCCCCCTAAGTGGCATTTATATCAACTTTTCAAACTATTTATCCCCTTTTGGCCATTTTTTGATCACCACAGTTGACTTAGGTGTTGTATCAAACCATTCTAACTATCTTCCCACCAATCTCCCACCATGTCAGAAATAAAATTTGAACCTACCCAACTTTCACATTTTCATACTCTCTTCCAATTTTATTTTTGAGGGGATAGTATACCTGCATCAAATCAGGACATCCAAGCTGGGGCATTAAAAAATTTTGAAACATCAAAACGATCTACCCTAGCCAAAAATTTGCAAACATCAAAACCAAGGTATCCAAACAAAACCATTGCAATCCAACCATCAAATCAATGACAATCAAAACATCATCACAAATCAAACATCAAATCATCGACAATTAGACATCAAGCCATCAATAGACAGAGACCATGACAACAATGAAAGGACAAAATATCATAAAAAAAACAACCAGTCACCAGAATTTGACCTAAAATCAAAAAATTAAGATAGTCTTTGAACTAATATGCTTCACATATTAGCTTAAAGAGGGGCATTTGTAGACACCCAAAATTTGGCAAAGACTTAAATCATGCAATCCTGAACAATTAGGACCAAATTAAAGGGAAAATCAGAAGAAACACAATGAACTTTCAAAATAAAAAATCACATTAGGTCATCAATCACCTTTTAAATTGACAAGATCTAAATCAATTTTAAAAGAGGAAGAAAACAATTCAAATTCACAAAATAAAGTTCAAAAAGGGAGGAAATAAAAAGACAAAGTATTGAAAATAATTCATTTAGTAAATCAATAAAATCACTTTATCCTCACAAGATGAAAATTTCCCTTTTACCATTTAAAAGAATTTGAAAAATCCTCATATTATCCTCAAAACCAAGTCTGTTGGACTCTTCCTCCTAGCCTCTTATGAGATATTTTGAGTTTCACTTTCACCCCTAGTAAAAAGTGAAAATCTTGGTTCTTACTCCAACCCCTTCCGAAATCCTATAAATAGGAGGGAAATCTAAGAGACAAGGGACCCAAGTTTTAATGCATCTACACTATAGGCATATTTAGACTCATTGTTTTAGCATTTTCATTATAGTGTTTTCATAGCATTGTTAGTATAATTTTATGTCATTTAGCATCATTTAGCTTCATTTATTACATATTTAGCTCATAGCATGATCATTTCAAGAACATTTCTAGGAATTGTATTTTTCATCATAGATCTACATTATTAGCAACATCTCATTCTAGAACTGTCACTAAAAGGCTGGTCTGAGAGCTATTTTAGTGGTTGTAGTTAGGGAGACATGAGATTCTTGTAGAGATTACTTGCTACTACTGATATCTTGGGTCTAGTGTACTTTGTCATCAGTCCATTTGCTTTCTACATTAAAGTTTCATTAATACGCATTCTTACCATGTGCAAAGATCTTTCATAATATTGACTCCCCTAAAATTTTTCTCTATCAAGAAAAATGTAGAAGTAGACAATGCTCAAAACTATTCACACTGAAAGGTCTTTGCAAGGATTTTGATGTCTTAGAGAAGTTTATTATTTATATTCAAAAGATATTATTTCTCATAATTTCACTTGGAGATATGAAAGAGAGCTTAGGTAGTAATATATATGTTTCCAAGTGATCACTCTTTTTATACCAATAAATTATCATCACCTATATAAAGATTCTTAGATGTTGATGTGAAACTCTTACACATACATAGGTTGCAATTCTTTCAATACTCTTGATTTCTCACGTATAACCTTGATATCTTTTGATATCAAGTATTTTCAATCTTTGAGGACTTTCATTTTCCATACTCTATAATTGTTTTGGTTAGAACTTAGCTAATAAGATCCTATTTTCTATGTTTTTATATAGAACAAGTTTCACAATAGTATTTCTTTGTTTTGTTCTTACTTGGGATTCTTCAAAAGGCATTGACCATCCCTCCTTAAATTTAACTTTCATTCCCCCTCTATGTTGATGATTGAACTGTAAGGAAAATTAGGATCTTGCCTAGGCTAAGGCCTATAATTCTTCTAGCATTTTTCTAATATTGACCCATTCTTCCTACAAATACAATCTTAGTTCAATAAGAATGATAAAAACTCTCTTATTAATTTAAATATTAATAGGATTACAATATATATTTTTTAATTAAGTTATCTATATATACATAAATTTAAATTATGTTCATAATTCGTTCCCTAGCTTCCACTAGAAACCTGAGTGGTCCAGTATGAACTTGTAAGACATTTATATGTGATGCAAGTGTCAACTTATTCAAATAACTTATATTCGAGGACATGTATTATAGACAACAACAAACTATAATTGTACATATATTTTTGATAACTTTACTTTATGTCAGTTCTACACTTTTTTAGTTGTGAGCCTTAAATTGTACTTCTAAATCATTTTCAAATCCTAATAAATATTATATCATAACTTCAAACTCAAATAGTAGTCTAAGTTCTCAAACTAGATCTAATATTACAATTTCCTAACTGAAAACTCATTTAACCCTAATTTCTTTAACTCAAGCTCTAATGTAATCCAAAACTAAAAACTCAAACCATTTTAAATCTAAATTAAATCCTAATCAAACCCTAATCTAATTCATTGAAACCTTTAAGTGAAACCTAGGTACTAATCTTTAATTGGACAAAAGTTCTAAAAACTCAAGTTCCCTTTAACTCTAACTCTAACTCTCATATGTATGTAATCATATAAATTTTATTGATATGTACATGTGTTACCAATTATCTAGACATGTGGTGTATGTGATTACATACATCTTTTAATTTAAATAAAAAATTGTTTGTACTAGACTTAGACATACATGTGTACATGTTATAACATATGTATTATATGTACAATTTACAAATTTTATATAAAGTAGCTCCATCAAATGTTGTACAAATATGGCTTCACATGATCAGCTTGCTCATTGTCCTATTGCAGCTCCTACTGTGGATCTTGTTGTGGGTCCTACTTCAGCTCCTATTGTAGTTCCTACTACGGCACTTGATGTGGTTCCTATTGCGACACCTAATATAGTTCTTGTTCTTGCTCCTCATGCAGTTCATCATTCTTTTCATGGTCATGCTCATGATGTGGCTTGTGGTGGGGCTCCTATTGTGCCTTGTCATAGGGCTTGTCATGGGGCTTATGTTGCGGCTCCTAGTGTGGCTCCAGGTGGTGTAGGTCCTAGTGTGGCTTCTGGTGCAGCTCCTATTGAAGGTCCTGCACCTGTAGGTCCTGTTAGAGGTCCTACACCTATAGGTCCTACTACACAACCTCCAAACATCAATATCGATGCATTATTTGCATTTTCAAAGGAGGAGTTTTTATATTACATCAATCTATATTGTCCTTCGATGATGGTCTATATAGAGACATATGTGCTACTATATGTAGGATTTTATAGGATTTGACTACTAGATTTAGAGCTCACATTCATTTACCCCTGACATATTAGCTTCCATATCTAGGGAGCTTAGGGTTGAGATTTTAGGAGATGCATCTTTTGATGACATCAAGAGGGTGGCCCCCAAAGACATCATCAAATGAGATCTATTTACATCATATGAGGGTGCACAAGGTAGGGTGAGAGGCTACCGAGTCATACGATGTAGTGATCCTATTATTGCTAGCTTGATCTATCCTTGTTTCTTTGCTGCACATGGTTGTTATCCTAATAACAACCATATACCTCTTTATTTTGCATAGCAATTATACATTGAGTTCCGCATAGGGCTCAACATCAACTACTTAGACATTTTAGATTATTGTGGATAGGGGCGTGGTCATATCATAGATTGTGACTAGTATCACAATGCACAACATCTACCACCTCTAGATGTGAGATAGTTCGTTGGATATAGACTGCCTCGAGTGACTTTAGCACAAGTGCCTATTGTAGATAGAGTTGTCAATGCTTCCTAGAGGGGAGAAATTGATAGTATTGGATACATTGCATCTGTAGCTGCTAGTATAACATCTAATTCTCTTGGTCATTATATTCATAGTCGATAGAGTCATCCAGGTCAACCATCTTTAGAGGCATCTAGTAGCACTTCAAGATCCTCCTTTGATGACACATATAGAGCTACTAGATTACCAATAGCATGCAATGTTCGTGCTCTTTTAGGACAACATATGCATATGAATTTAGCATTATATTTTTTGGAGGATCTGTTACATAGTATTAGTTATATTTTTGGTACATAGGGGATGCCAATTCACTTAGTGATGGACACTATTAGACACCATCAGAGCCCTGTAGTTCCATAGGCACAAACCACACCAGTGATAGTTGATACACCTATGCATAGCTCACAACATTCTACACCAGGCTCATAACACTCTACAAATGGCTCAGGCATACAAGTTGGAGATATTAGGATCATAGGTGAGGGCCTTGATGATTTTGGTGAGCAGGTACAAGGCCTTTCTGAGATTGATACTAGTCTAAGCATGGTATTATCATTGTACATGGACATGTTATTAGAAACCAAGACTGATTCTACACCATTAGCCAACCAATTACACAGTCCACTTCACTCATCATTACTAGCAGTTGGAGATTGTGGTGCTAAGGGTGGTTTAGTATGTGTCAGAGTTTTAGGAGATGATGCTAGAGTATTAGGATGCACTAATGTTTCAACTAGTAGAGGTGCATTGATAGATGATATGATGAAGTCTGCTTCAGATCATCCTCCAGCTCCGGAGACCTAGGTACACACACACACACACACACACACACACACACACACACACACACACACACACACACACACACACACACATCATTCATTTTTAAATTTAAATATATGAAATTAAAAAATTCAACTCAGATAGATATTTAATTTAAGAACTATAATAAATCATGCAGGCACAGGTCACCAAGCACATGATTACATCTACTATTGGGTCAGGGCATGTACATTAGAGATATGATTCTATTGAGGCACCCAATAGTTCTCAGGTATAAATTTTAAATAGTTTGTAAAGTTATTTATGTTTCAAACTAGATATATATGCACTCGTATTTAATTTGAACATGTACATGCACATGTGTGTATATATATGTTTCTATACAGTTCTAATAGTAGTGCTCAGGTATAAGTTTTAAATAGTTTGTAAAGTTATTTATGTTTCAAAATAAATATATATACACTCGTATTTAATTTGAACATGTACATGCACATGTGTGTATATATATGTTTCTAAATAGTTCTAATATATATATATATATATGTATGTATGTATGTATGTATGTATGTATGTATGTATGTATCTACACACACACACACACACATTTATATTTATTTGAAAGGTTCGGTTGATGCGCCTCAACCATAGGATGTATAGGAGACTTGATCAGAGGGTTGTTCTATTCGTATGTGTCTTGAGGGGTCCCTCTAGTAGTAGTAGATTTATATATTAGATGCATGCATTTATATATTGGAGACTTTGTATATATTCTAGAGACTTACATACACGTGTATTTTAGTACCTTGATGGCATACATACATGTTTCACTATTTATTTGACTATTTAGTACTTTAGTAGTTGGATGGTCACATGTATATGACTTTTTATATTTTGTTACATGTATACAAATTTATTTGAGACTTACAGTTTGCATATATATATGCATTTCAGTATCTAATCTATATTAGATGTAGATGTTTATTCTTGAGACGTACATGTGCATGTGTATTTTTAAAAAGTTTTAGTAGAACATGAACAATTAGCTTATAGATTTTAAACTTTAGATTTTATTACATGATCATTATAAAACTTTATTGTGAACATATTTAAACTAAAAGATTTTAGATTTTATTGTGATCAGTATAAAACAATCAAATAATCAAATTTGTTGAATCAATTAGTACAAAGTTAGAAGGATAGATAAATTTGTTAAATTAAATTATCAATTAGTAGGGCTAAAGATAAATATTAGTTTTATGTGGATAAAAATATGCTCTAGAACTAGGTAAGCCAATACATTATTTTAAAAAACTTTTACAAAATATAATATTTAAAAACACATTAATAAACTAATTTAAACTAAGGGTATGACCCTACAATAAACTAACATTGATATATAGTTTTTATTAATAAACTAATGATAACTAAGAACTTATGATCATACAATTATAAAAACATATTTAATTCAAGATGAAATTCAATAGTTTGAAAATAAGTTGATAAAAGAATTTAAAAAACATATTAAATTATCTTTGATACATATCTATCTAATGATTGTGCAAGTTTTGGACAACAAACTTACATAGATCAAGCCTATTTAGATTAAGTTATTATTAAATTCATCCATGATATGTAATTAATAAATTATTAATTTATATAGTTTTTTAATAAAGTAATGATAACTAAGTGTATGATCGTACAATTAAAAACACATTTAATTCAAGATGAAATTCAATAGTTTGACAAGAACTTGATACTTAAGAATTCTAAGATATTAAATTATCTTTGATACATATCTATCTAATGATTGTGTAAGTTTTGGACAACTAACTTACATAGACCATGCCTATTTAGATTAAGTTATTATTAAATTCATCCATGGTATGTAATTAATAAATTATTAATTTATATAGTTTTTTAATAAACTAATGATATCTAAGAGTATGATCATACAATTAAAAACACATTTAATTCAAGATGAAATTCAATAGTCTAAAATTAAGTTGATATTTAAGAATTCTAACATATTAAATTATCTTTGATACATATCTATCTCATGATTGTGTAAGTTCCAACTAACTTGTATTGCCTATTTATATTAAGTTGTTATTATTAAATTCATCCATGGTAATTAATATTATTAAAATGCATGTAAATTTAAAAACACATTAATAAACTAATAAAATAAGAGTTATGACCTTGTATAGTAAACTAACAACTTTAAATTAATTCAAATTATTATAAAATAAATCTCAAAGATTAGTTCAACCATGATGTACACTTATAACATGTAATATCTTCTCACGATCTTCATTGTCTAGTCTCCACTTGTGAGGTACATGCTTAAGTTTGACTAGATGTAGACAAATCCCGATAGGAACAACCAGGTGGTTGTATTGTAAAATCTTGTTGTCAGGTTGATAATCAACAAAGTGTATTCCATGTTGGACTATTTTGTCTTGCTTCAAATATGTTCCTTCTATCACAATAGAACCTACACCACAAATTTAAATATTTTAAAATTTGATAGATATAAAGTTACCTAGCTATATATATTTATTCATATATGTACGTGCACACATGTATGTATAATACCTATAGGGAACAAAATTCCATCACTTCCTTTAGGATCATATAACTTTGTCCTCTCTGTAGTACATCAGAATAAATAATAACTAACACCTTCATGATTTCTAGGCTTAGCAATCACTACAAAGACATCTCCTGCATAACAAGTATACATACATGTGTATAGTATATATAAGACAATTCAAATTGATAATTAAATAACAAGTTAAAATTAACTGACAAGTTGAGATTAATTTTTATGATACTTAGCCACTTTTACCAATCTAGAGATATGATTATAATCATTAGAAATCAATGGAATATCATCAAAATTTTCATCATCTTTATCAAATGTATCGGTAACATCAAGTGGTACCAAAATGCATGCACTTGTATATCCACGTGTTTGATTGATGCATTCTTGATAGTGTTCATCAATGCAACTATCACAAAAACATGAGTATTCTCTTGTCTTCAATGTCCTATTGCAATTATCTGTACTCATGATTGAATCTAAGGAATGTGTCTCTTCTATCCTCTTGTAACCATGTTTGTTTTTTCTATTAACACTTGAAAGTTCATTAAATTGAAAATATGGACAAATTAAATTTAAAATTCAATGAATTGAAAGATAAAACTTAACAATAAAATTTTATAACTTAATTTCATAAAACTTAAATAGATGTGCACATTGATACCTATTATCTTCCAAAAGACTCTATATGGTACCTATTGACTCGTTTTTGATGATGTCTTGACCTTGTGTGATGCAAAATGCGTCTTACACCATTCAACAACATCATGTGCATCATTTCTATGAACTCCCTGTTAATTCATTTGATACTTTCACAGAGCACATTTGATGCAAGCTCTAGCACCATCATGTTCACCTTTTCCATGGTCACTCTCAAAGAAATTCCATATGTGGTTTATATTCTCATTGTGATGATATCTACCTAATAAATAAAATGGTCTAGATGATTTGAATTGTGTGGCACATACATCAAACCAAAATTAATGTTTATCAACATTATGTCTCTTTCTTTCAAATAAGAAAAGAACATATTGAAGCAATGTTCTATATAGTGAATGTCATGTTCTTTATCATCACTTATATAAAAATGATATTCATTTTTAATTACTCATGCTTGAACTATACTCTAAACACCATCCAAATCTAACTATGCATGTCTATAACAAATATGTACCATAATAGTGACCTACTTAGAAAAGAAATAATCTAATTGAATTCCTTTCTGATGAACAAAAGAATAGTTCTCTACAAAATCAACAACTAATACAATCGTTCCAAGTGGGAAATTATCTCTCAAAGTTAGAAATTGTTGTGCTTGCCACTTTGCAAAAAATGTGTAACGAATATAAGGTTGAATCAAATTCTTAAATCTATCCATAAATGTTAGAATAGGTAACTCCTCTTCAACATATTCCAACATTTTGTCTCTTTCTCCAACTTTGTTTCATTCTTCACATACTTGTAACTTTTGCAATTCAATTTTTTTGTTACATCAATATTTTCAATTTTCAAAGGAAATAGAGCCAATTCACCATGTGTTTCACATGATCCTTTGATGCAATTTATTTGAATAGTTGGATCATCTATTTTGTTACATAGAATGGATGATATAAACTCACTTCTCCTCCTAGGAGGAGTAGCATGAAAATCATATGTGTCTTCTACAAACTTTCAAAATACTTGATAGTGGAGATCAAACTCAATATGATGATGATAACAACATGTTTCAAACACTTTTTTTGACCTCACAAAGTATGGCTTCACTTTTTCAAAACAATGTTTTCCCAACTTTTACATTAGGATGTTCACTACAAAAAGATGCATATAACTCATGCTATGTTATGTCCAACCAATGTTTTGTATGATGTTCGTATTGACCAGATCCAATCTTATGCCTAATAAAATCTTTACTATTTGATGAAAGATGAGTGTTATCAATCGAAAATGATATGACTAAATTTTTTGATAACTCTTCAATCCTATCAAATGAGGTGCTCTACACATGATTGCCCAATTGCATTCCATAGTACTATCATCCACAATTAATCTTCTCTTAACATATTCTCTCATTGTTTTCCTACTAAAACCCATTTTAGATGAAATTGAAGATATTTGTCTATTTTGGGTCATATTCTTATTTACAACAAACATCAACATCACTTTTCTTGCCACGAACTTATCTTTAGTTCGAGAGTGTTTTCCTATGTTTCTCAGACCTTGTTTAACATTTTCAATCACATCAGTTTGCATGTTAGAAAATCTTCTCTTCTTTGATGTAGTGTCTACAGCTAACAATTTCAATGCCTCTTGCAACTTCTTTTGTGTAAGAAAAAGTGAAAGCAGCTGAGCTTGTTCAAGTGTTTCCGTGTTATCAAATTCAGTCATGATTTCTCTTCTCTTCTTATTCATTGACCTTTTCTTAGACAAACTTAAGGGCTGAACAATAGCTACAAGTCTTCTCAATTTATCCACATCCATTTTAAGTAAATGATCTATTTTTTTATGAGAAATAACATTCTTCATAGATTGAGCAATATTTTTGAGTTCATCCATACCAATTCTTGCACCTGATCCTGACCCTTCTCTGACTTTTGTTACTAGAATTTCTATAGGGAGCGATCTTGAGCCTTCTCCAACATTCATTTTTTGAGATTTTGCAGCAAAAGATTTTGACCATTCTCCAACTTCTGTTATTTGAACCTCTGTAGGGAGTGATCTTGAACCTTCTTCAACATTCATTGTTTCAAATTCCGTAGGGAGCGTTCCTGACCTTTCTCCCATATGCACTTCTTCTACTTCTATTGAGCCTTCTTCAACATTTCCTTAACCTTGTTGATTGTCTACAACAAATTTATAAATAAATCAAATTATATAAAAAATAAGATTGAAACATAATTAAGTTTAAGACCATAAAAAAGTTTAATATATAAAATTACATACCTTGTTTAATTCAATGATAACATGCAACCATCTTCTGAGGATTTCTTTGTTCTGCTTTGTCAGATCTCTTCCTTGCATATTTTTTTTGCCTTCCTTTCTTGTTTCCCATTATAAAATCATAAAAAAAAATTACCCCTTGCCTCAAGATAAATTTAGCACAATAACTATATAAACATGTCGCCTGGTATAACTTCACAGTATGACTTCACATTATTTTATAACTAACCTGTTTGTTGGTGATGACAACATTTTTTGAATGTTTGCGCAAACATAAACAATGTGACATGTTCAGGCGAACATGTTAAATTAAATTTTTGGTTGTAAAAAAACTTAGGTGTGTATGTTCGGTGCAAACAGATAAAATATGTTCGTATCGAACACTATGTTCACTGCGAACATGTCAAATTACAAATTTTGACCCTCTTTTTTGAAAAAATAATTTTTTTTTATTTTGACACCCAAAAATGAAATTGATTGATCTCCTACTGTAAAATAAAAAATGCCAATTTATGTTGCTCGAAGCAGGCTTTCCAATGACTATAATTATAATACATATTATATACACTAAGACTATCAAATATGAGTTAAAATCATTATAGATTCATTACCAATTGAATATCAACTAACTTTGACACTTTGGGAAAATTAGTAAATTAGGTCAATTTAAAAAAAAAAAATCTAGGAAATAGGTTATTGAGATAGTTTTCTATTCAATTTTTTTTTAGATTTATGATAAATTGAGTTCAAGTTATCTGTGTCAAAATGAACGTATGTCTAAATTATGATTGGTGTCACTTTAGAACTCCATAAACTATACAATATTCAACCAAATTGAATCAAACCAAATGTATCCTCTAGATATTGTTTTGCAAATCCAACACCAAAAGAATTACCTCATTATCTTTTATAGAAAAAAAGTTATGTGTCAAAAAAACTGTCACTCTTTAAAAATATTGAATTTTAACATGTACGATTTTCAGAGGAAAAGAAAAAAGTGACATAAATAAATAAAATTAAAAATTAAAAATATGGTTACAAAGTAGGAACAGAGTACTACAAATCACTAGTTTATGTCATCTTGAAATTATTCATAGTTTTAAAGATATAGTCACTCAAACATGAGGTGAGTTTCAAAAATATTGATTTTAGTGTCAAAATTGGTCAAAAAGTGGAACCCATTAATGTGGGATCACCTCATGCTAGGTGGATTCCTTGCATCATCCATGGCTTCATGCTTTGCATTGGACTGAATTTTATTAAGAAATTATCATTGCCATTGAGCAGTTGCACATCTCTGAGGTATTTTGTCAAACAGTTAACTGCCCTCTCATCTTTCAAAATTCAGGCAATCTAACTTGCATCTTGTCAATCATTTCACTTCCTTCTTGCGATGAATCCCTTTTATGCAATTCACATTTTAAATCATGTATGTTTACATAGACATTGAGCTCCATGAGATGTGATCTCCTTCTGAGGAAATTAGACAAACATATGTTCATGCCAATTTGGTGTGTGCATTGCATATCTTGCCCCATAAGTGTATCTATAAACAAAGTATTTCAAGCTCTACTTTGAGCATTCTGTCAAATAGTTGACATGCTTGAGGAATTTCCTACCCATTGCTACTCCCTTTTCATGTTTTGTCTCCTATCAACAACCTTAATGATGGAACAAATGGCATGTTGGCTTGTTCCAATGCCTTGTAGAGGCTTGTGGATTGAAGAGTGAGCTGTAGATAACTATGCTAATCTCCCTCAAGGCTATAGGTCACATGAATCTGGGCTTTACTTAAAAAGAGTGCATGCGCCTTGCCTATGGTTTCAAGAAATTCCACAGGTGTTGGTTTTTTATTTATTAAAAAGAACTTCAATTTTTGTATACTGCATATTCACTCATTTCATTCATTTAGGAACATGGTCAATCTTGTAATAAAACTAACTCCAAATCAATTGTTTTATGGAATTGGCCTGATGCTAGAGCAACTTTACCAATCATCTTTCTTTGGAATTTGGTGAAACTCTCTCTATGTAGAATCCCCCACCATTTGTAGTATAAGATGTCACTTCATTGGTATGCCATGTAAAAATATTAAGTTCCAGTTTCCATACTTTAGGATGCCTATAGGTAAATTGAGGTCCATTTTCCAAACAACTCTCATGCCTTGTTTGGTTCCATGGAATGCCATGGCTGGAGAAGGGAGTAAGATCTTTCAATTTGGTAGCTAGGTATTGATGTGCTAAAGATTCTACTTTACATCTTATTTGTTTCTTGTAAGATATTTGACCAATTAAACAAGTGAAAACCTTTGTGCTTTTGAGTTTTCATGTAATAACTAACATTGGGGAAGTTCAGGTTAGGATTAGGTTAAAAAGTTGGAGTACGTAGTGAGAGAGTATTTTAGTACCATCTGTAACTCATCTACACTAACACTTAGTATTGATTCCTATTTGAATTCCAAAGTTACCATCCACATTTAGATTTTCTTGAGCTATCCTCCTACTCTAACATTAAGCCTTGGGTTGTCTGCATGTCATTTGAGAAATTGATGAAGTTATCACGTCATCCTTTATGAAGAAACTCAATGAAGTTTTTCTTCAAGTTTCTTATAGTTATCTCATTTTCAACCAACTTTTTATGATACCAATGTTGTAACAATGTTTGGAGATCTCTGATAAGATATTCTCAACTATTGCTTTAAATTGAATGGACTCCCTAGTGAAATGTTCAAACATTTCTTTTCCCATGATTATTACACCATACCACCTGGTAAAACCATCCACAAGTTGATTAGAAATTTTGAGCATATATTGACTTTTCCTTTTAAAGTCTTCCTTGGATTCTACAACTATATTCTTTTTTGTTGAAATTTTGTGTTGGGCACCACATGGATCTTTGTGGTGGACATCATTATCTTCTACATTTGGATTGATCCATCAAGGGGTTTTCTACAGACCTCCATCCTCTTTCCATTTATGAGTGATTCCTTAACCTTTTTGACTATTGTATTGGGGATGAATTATAGTTGTTTATGTGCTTTATATTTTGTAATGTTCTACAACCACAAAAAAATGCACTGGGTGTTCTTTTAAAGCGCATCATGGGATTTGTTTTCTGAAACCTATCTTCACTAAGTTGGAGTTCGACGCATATCATGTCCTTCCTATGGATTTTGATTTTAATGCCTTGGTTTTCGTCATGTCATACCATAGCCCCTTATACGATAGATATATGTTCACTTATTTTAGTAAAACAAATAACATATATGCTATAGATTTGAAAAGGGATCATTCTATGCATTTATCTTATCAATTTTGATGTTTTTCCATAAAGAGAGTCAATACCTCCTCACACTTGGTTGATACTTCATTTTCTAAATTCCTACATATAGTTAGATACATGCTTTGAAGTGTCCTCATAATGCTTATTTTTTCTCCATCTTTATCTTTTGAAAAGGGAAAAAATTCCTTATATCCTCTTGATTGAAAAAGAACCAATTTTTCAAACTTGAGTTCATTGCCTTATCTTGCTTTGAGTTCATAAAAGGCCCCCTACCAAGTTTTATTTGTTGGTGTAAATATGTATTTATTTTATTATATTGCATTATTTTATTATTTTATTTTGTGAGACACTTAGGAGTTTGCACACCTTTTTGAGTTGTCATGTTGACAACACAGAAGTATGCAACTCTAATTCAACACATGGTGTCTCCAACACTGGAGTTTGAATCATTTACTAAGTTGTCATGTTAATAACACAGTTATTCATACTCCCTTCTAGCACATGTTGTCTACAACACTAATTTGCATCTTACACCATTGTAGGCTTATCATCTCATCATCACACTGACTTCCATGCTTAATGGAGGATAACCCATATTTGGTCAACATGTGCCTAGTTGTATGACTTATCATGTAGCTAATTCTTAGTCATTTTAGATGCATCTTAGAGGCCTTTATATACAAGCACTCATAATGTACTTTAATGCATATTGAATTGAATATATTGTTATTCTGATCATACTCCTTTCTGGTCTACAATTGTGCTTGTGTTTGATTTCTTAGTTCTTGGGTGAATTTTTCCCTAAGGCAAATTCTTACATGGTACCAAAGCTGGGAGATTTTCTCTTCACATAGTCATTCAAGACCATTGTCGCTTCAACACCTTGACCTAAATCTAGAGTACTATAGAAATTGAGAGCGTCTAGAGCTAGATCTAACCTTGCCATTACATCTGGAATGCTAATTTGGTGCAAATCGACTATAAAGTTTCCTACCCTAGGCCAAAGTCGATCATGAGGCAATTTTTTTTTGCAAATTGGCACCTAAAGGCCCCAATTTGCAACTCGGGTATGGTCATTTTTAGATCTTCAATTTTATTTAATTCTGATTTATAAATTCTCTACATTTTTTTAGATAACTTTTTTCAAAAAAAATTTCCTAGGCAAGCTATGCGTATAGAGATTTTTTTTTTGCAGAACCATGCAGTCACATCCTGGCTCTATAGAGAATATTTGGAAAAATATTCTTTTTATTCAGTGGCCTTCATCTATAATATTTCAGCATCAATAGTCACACTTCGGTGAATATTCCAAATTTGGCTAGCGTACTATAATTCTATTAGTGAACAAACTAGCGAGCAGGCACATAAGGCATCGGTGGGCACCCCAAATCGATAGCCCTATTCGTTACTGCCCCTCTGCGGGTTGCAGCATTTAAAGTTTTTGCTAAGTGCCAAACCCATGAATGTGGGACTAATGCAATGAAACTCTGGCCAGGTTTTTGGCAAAAAACAAATAGTCTAATGCATGCACTCCAAAACCTAGCATCACATTCTCCTTTTCAACAGTCCATGCCGATTAGACCTATACGAATGGTAGCATCTCCGAGATAGATGAGACACAGCCATGCGACACATGGCTTGATCCAGCTACTTGCCCATGTAAGCTAACTTAAATGTGACCTAGCTAGTTAGCAGTACTCTTAGCCACCAATGTGCAATCCAAGTGACCTGACACATCATATGTGACATGTAGGATCTGACTTAGCCGTGACTATACATCTAATCAATGCCACATTGGATCCAGTAAACCTCCATATTAGCAGTCCAGTTTGTTGCCATACCCTACCACGTCTACCATTTTTGTATAGTTTTGTATGGTCCATATGATGCCTATCATGCTAACATCATCATGACATCATGCTAACATCATCACAAGGCTTGGAATCGCTGATGTCATCAATTCTATTGGCCTAAATTTGATGGTCATTTGACCATCATCCCAAGGAAAATTTGAACTACTACAATGGCTATATGACTATGAAATTTAACCCCATCTTTTGTTGATGCAACCCCTATCCAAATTGATTTTTGATTTGGCAGCCTGACTTTGAGAGGCCATAACTCAGTCATCCAAACTCCAAATCAGGTGCAATTTTTTTTGAAATTGGGTAAACTTTCTTGAGATTTTTAGTGGTGGTGTTATTTTCTAGTTTTGGTGCAAGGATTGTTCAAAAAGTATATTTTTTGGTGACTGTACCTGTTCAATCCTACATTTTTCAACTTCAATCGCTTTGTATAGGCTCATCTGAACACTTTTTTAGGTTTTTTTTTGAAAGTGCATTATTTTTTATCTACTTTCCAAATCTACAATCAAATTCTAGGGTTGTGTGGACAAAATCCTCACTTTTAGAACTAGGGCTTTTTTTGCATTGTATTGCTTGGATTACTTTTTAGAATTGTTGTACATCTGAGCTATAATGCTTAGTGACAGATTTGGGCCTCAAGAGGTAGTTGTAAAAGAAAAATTAGAAGTCCACTTTGTTCATTTTGACAAGTGGCCTATTGTACATGAACTACATATAAAGTGCCAAAAGCATCTTTTTTGGGGGGGTTTGTTGATTGAGTGAAAGGGGAGGGGGGTATGCATTGTGTATTGTGTCTTTCTCTTGTGCTCTTTTACTTTTTTGCATCATGGGTTCACCTAAATGTCCATTTCTAACTTCATGTAATTATTCTACATGGAAAGATATTGCATGGAGTAGATTAATGAAAAATGGTTATAGTCTTTATGTTGATGGTACAATTACCAAACCTACTGATGCTAAATAAATCATTGATTGGAAAAAACAAGACCAATAGGCTTTAGGAATTATCAGGAGTTGTGTACATAGAGATCTCTTCTTCCACATTGCCAGTTTCATGGAATCCAAACCTATATGGGACAAACTTGAATCATTGTATGGTAAGGTAGATGAGGAAAAGGGATTTTAGATTGAGGATGATCTACTTCTCTTGGATCCAAAGAACTTTCACAAAATTCAAGATTACATCAACAAAGTCAATGAGTATAGGGAACTACTTAAAGATTGTGGAAATCCCATTAAGGATGACAAGTTGATTCATCACATCCTAAAGAGGCTACCTTTAGAGTATGCCTCCTTTGTTTTGAGTTTCAATACTCACAAGTTGACCATGGGAAGTGCTTACCAGAAGCCTACATTTTATGCATTTGTAGAGATGTTGATTGTTGAACAATCTCACTTGATAGATTTGGGACTTCTCACATCATCAAAGACCAAAGCATTGGTGGCTAGTGATGAGCACCAATCAAGTCAAGGAGGGAAAAGTTCTAGCAACAAAAACAAGAAGTAGTGGAAACAAAAATCACAATCTAAGACACAACAATCCTCCTCACAACAAGGCAATTCTTCTTCCAACAAAAAGGGAACTAATGAAAAGAAGGACAAAATTTTTTGTGCATATTGCAAAAAGGAAAATCATGATGAGCATCATTGCAAGACTAAAAGAATTGATGAGTTGGAAAACCTACTCAAGAAGAACAAAATTCAAGTGCCAAGTACTTCCAAGGATTCAACTCCAACCTCTTCAAAGGGAAAAGGGCAAGCACTTATGGAAAATTTAAGTTCTTTAACAAAATGGATACTTGGCTTAGGTGCCTCCTATCATATGGTTTCTTCAAAGGGAGACATTTTTTCATTGAAGCAGTCACAAGTACCACACATCTTTGTGGGAGATGATACTAAAATGGAAGTTGAAGGGAAAGGACATGTGGAAATGGAAAATGGAGAATTCAAAGATGTTCTCTACATTCCAAACCTTAGCTCCAATCTCCTCTCAGTTACCAAATCACTCATCTTCGAGATGGACACAAAGTTGAGTTCATTCTAGATTCAGTGATGAAGTGTAGTCTTAGAGATCATTCATTGGTTGGAGTGGGGAAATTCAATCATGACAAGAGGCTTTATTCCTTCTCCCACTTTGTGCCTAACTCTCCTTCTCAAGCCTTGTTGACTCACTCTACTTCAAAAATTACATTATGGCATGAGTGGTTCGGTCATCTTGCCTTCTGCTACCTTCAACAACTTTGCTTCAAACACATGTTCAAAGGTCTACCTAACATCAATTTTTCTAAGGGTGAATGTTCATCATGTTTAGTGGATATGCATCTCAAGGAGAAGTATGATAAAGGGGAGTCTTCTAGAGCACCGATTGTTCTTCAATTGGTTCACATGGTTTTAGTAGGACCCTTTATAGTGACATCAGTCAGCCAAGGCCACTACATCCTTACCTTTGTTGATGAATTTTCACAATTCACATGGGTCTACTTCCTTCATTACAAGAGTGAAGTGGTTCATAAGCTTCAAGCCTTTAAGACCAATGTTGAACACAAATCAAGGAAAGCCATTAAGGTACTATAGGTGGACAATGAGAATAGATATGTGGATTGAAGACTTAAGGACTTTTGCAAACTTGAGAGAATTCGTCTTCAAAATCCACTAGCATTTAGTCTACATAAGACAAATGTTGCAGCACTGAGGATTAGAACTCTCAAAACCATGGCAAGTTGCATGATAAAAGCCAAGTCTCTTAATCCAACACTTGAAGTTGAAGCCATTAGTAGTACTACTCACATACTTAATAGGTCTCCTCATACTGCCTTAGACAGGAAGAATCCTTTTGAGGCATGATATAGCTGAAAACTAGTTGTGAGTCACATTAGAGTCTTTGGTTGTCCAGCATGGGAAAACCTATCTTCCAGGGGATGCAAGGCACCAACACCTAGTCCTTGTACTTTTATAGGATATGAAGACAATGTGAAGGCTTATAGACTTATGGATCTAGAGACTCATGAGATCTTTGTGGAGAAGGATGTACACTTTGAGGAAAGCTCACCCAAGTTATCCTCTAATCCTCTCCACAATTCATATACTGTAGAAACTGATAGTGACACCAATGATAGTGCTTCAATAGATTTAGACACGTGGGGTTCTATCAATAGTTGCAGTGAGAGGTCACGACATTAGTCTAGTCCACATACATACATTGCCATAGTGATAGGTCCAGCATAGCAGGGTACACATCATCTTCCAACTCCAGCTTTAGTTGATGACTTCTTGGTAGACATTGTAGGTTTGTTCATAGAGTCACACATCACAGATTTTGGAGATAGCCTTGATGATTTACATCTTCTCTTTGATGAAGATGATCCTTTTATAGTTGTTGTGAGGGCTCACTCTGACCCTCATGTCCATTCTCTACATGATCAATCTTCACAGGTTGGCATGATTGTGGATCATTATGAACAACATTTTTTGGAGGTCTCTTTATCAGTTGAGGAGACAAATGGTTCATTGGGATAGGTTCAACAAACATCCTTTCCAAATCTGCATTCATCCTTTTTAGCACAGTTGTAAGGGGCGACCACCAGCATCAACATAGAGATATTGAGTAGGTTTCAGGACCACCATACATCTTTGGGATTGTACCTTTGCCATTGTTTCTTCCAAAGGGGAGGAACATCATTTTGAATTCTTGGACCAACAATCACTAGTCGACATTCTTCATTGGGGGAGGGGGACTACCTTGTCTCTCTTCCTCTTCTTTCTTATAGGGGGGGACTTTTTCTTGTTATGAGGTCTTGTTCTCTCATTCTTCACTTTTTTATATACTAGATGTATGTCGTAATAGGGGGGTCTTGATTACTCCATCCATCCACGCATCCTATTTTTACATCTCTCTTTTTGGGGGAGGGTTTTTCCCATGAGGTTTTCCCTCTTTCTCTACTTTATGAGAGATTGCATTTTAATTATGTACATGGGTACCTAACATGGCCTAGTAGCTGGGACCCACCATGCATTTTATTCTATTTTTTGTAAGCTTAAGAGCATTCCCCTAAGTTGCACATAAGAGGGGTTGTTGGTGTAAATACATATTTACTATTTACACTTACTTAAGTTTGCTTAGGTTAATGCATTATTTTATTATATTGCATTATTTTATTATTTTATTTTGTGAGACACTTAGGAATTTGCACACTTTTTTGAGTTGTCATGTTGACAACACAGAAGTACGAAACTCTAATTTAGCACATGGTGTCTACAACACTAGAGTTTGCATCATTCACTGAGTTGTCATGTTGACAACATAGTTATTCACACTCCCTTTTATCACATGTTGTCTAGAACACTAATTTGTGTATTACACCATTGTAGGCTTATCCTCTCATCATTGCACTTACTTCCGTGCTTAATTGAGGATAACCCATATTTGGTGGACATGTGCCTGGTTGTATGACTTATCATGTAGCTGATTCTTAGGCATTCTAGATGCATCTTAGAGGCCTTTATATATAGGCGATCCTGGTGTACTTTAATGCATATTGAATTGAATACTTTAACGCAAATTCTTACATTTTCAAATTTGGCATAAAATTCCTAGCCTTAAACATCAAATGTTTCTTTTATCTTATTAATTAGATAAGGGTATAGATTGTGTTGATTAGATATATTCACACAAATTTGTCCTTGTGCTCTGAATTAATGTGGCTAGGGTTATGCATATGTAGTGCCTATTCTTGTATGCTAGATTCCATGCCCAGTCTTATTTATATATTTGAACATCAAATAATTCCATCTCCATTATGTTTTCAAAACCCTTGTTGAATTTTGTAATGATATGGAAATTGTTTTAACTTTCATCTACTAAGTCCTTAGATCCATCCACCATACCCTACTATCACCCTAATAGGGTTTCCCTATTTGAAAATCCTCTTTTAAGTAAGTAAAAACTAATGTGCAATCATTTTGACCCTTTTCATGTTCTCAATATTGCTTAGTTATGGCCACCCTTAAACATCACACACTAAGGGAAGAATTAAGCTTGGGAAAAAATAGTCAACTTTGACTATTTAATACTTTTGGTCTAGGAATTAAGCTTAGTGTGTGATGTTTAAGTCATTCCCTAAGGTTATGACCTATATATTAAATGACTATGTAAAACTATCAAACTTATTACCTATTATTATTATCATTGTCATCCAAGACCTTGTTCTCCATGCTCACTTGAAACTCAAAATGTGCATAGTAGGGGATTTATCAAAAACCCAAAATTAAACTAGTTCATTTCAAAAGGATTAAAGCTAAGAAAATAAACTGGGAAACTTCCAAAATTGAAATCTCAAAAGGCATTCAACTAATCTTGATTTAGGACTTGATCAAAACTCATCATTTCTCAAATGGAAATACCAAGAACCTAGGAGACTGCTATTACAACCACTAAGATGAAGAGAAAAACAAAGAAGACAAGCATACACAAGATAAGGGTCCCATTATTGATGGGTTATGTGAGAAAACATCACAATGTCACGAGTCTAATTTAGAACACCAATCCTTAATAATAAGAATATAGTCATTGAAGCCCAAAAGTACTCGAAAGCCTCCAAAATGAAAAATATTGAAACATGAAAATACCAAAAAAATGGATTTTGATATTTTCCCATTTATGCTTTTACCAATGCTCTATGCATCTTTTTGAACTATCTTATGATCAATCAATTAACTAAAAATTTTAATTTTTTTTTACTAGGTTTAATAAAAAAATTATTTTATTAAGTTGATTAAACTAGGTTGGGTCCCATTATCATAAGTCCACTAATTAGCGTTAGAATTTCTTTAGAATAACTGAGGGGTGGGGGGGTTGAATCAGTTATCCAAGGTCTAAATGCCCTAATAATACTTTTTCACAAATTATAGTGGATCCATAAATTTTTCATCCATCCAAACTTAAATCAATCATCTTAGCAAATTACAGTAAATCAATATGCAAGGATAAAACATGCAAGATCAACACATGACATAGTGATTTACGTGGAAACCCAATTTGGGAAAAACCACCAGTAACATGCTACTTAATTCTCACTCTTCTAAAGCGATGCCCTATTAAAAGTCTATCCTATTAAAGGCTTACAACACACTGTTAAATGTGACCTTGTTGGAGGATTTCACCATACTGTTAGGAATGGGCTTGGTCAAAGGTCTTTAGAACATTCACTTGGAATGTCACCCTGTTAAAGGATTTATAACATGGCTATTAAACCAACCTAAGTCCATAGGATATAAACTATCTATTACAATTGCTAGAGACTAACAATAATGGCTTTTTGATCTGATACAACTTACAACATATCTTGCAGATTTCATATCACACTTCAGTTCAATCCTTTTGCTTGGCTTTAATCACTTCAGCTCTGACAGCTTTTCATCTCAAGCTTCATCTCCTTAAGTCTTCTTACTCATCATACCAATGCAACCATATCTGTGGTCATCTGTTGAAGTAGAGTAACTGTTCTCTCTTACTCCTTAGCACCTCCTTTAGTACTTTATGCTTTCATGCTTTAAACTCCTCCTATCTTGCTTCGTAGCCTTATGACTCCTTAAATAGAAATCTGGAGTCCCTTTCTCGCTCAATTCTTCCTCTCTAACTTTTAGGGTTTCGAATTGATTAGATAGGATACAATGTATCTACCCCATATCTTGTTCTTATCTAGAAACTTCATCTAGAGTCCAGTTATATTCTCCAAAAATGCCACCAGCTCATCACTCTTATCTTCTATTTGATTCACAGAATTCAAGATAACAACCTTATCAGCTTAGATCTAGAAAATCTTTGATCTTTGTAATAATGCAGCAACTTGACATTATTGGTTTATTGATGCTCGACACCTCTGTGTTACTTGGCACTTGTATTTGTTCAGCATCTGAAGATCACTCGCCATATGAAGATCACTTGGCATCTATTCTTTACTTGGCATCTAAAGATCACTCAACATCTATTGTTTACTCGACATCTGAAGATCACTCGACATCTGAAGATCACTCGGCACTTACTAAAGTTGAACTTGCTTAGCTTCAACTAGGAATCTATTCGGCACTAACTAGCTTGCTCGGCTTTCTCTCTAATAAACTTAGTTAGGCTTTACAAAATGACTTAGCTAAAACCTTACATCTTTGATGTGTTTTAGTGTGCCCATTCTCTGTGTCTTAGAGTATGTCATCAATACACTATTCCATCAATGGCTTAGCTAATCTTTGTACTTCATTACAACATCATAACTTCAACCTTTCTCTAGGTGTTCTAGTTACATCTTATTGATTGCCTCCTCCTTGTTAATCAACCAATTGATAGTATTTGGATCACTAAAGCAATTGTCATTCCTGCAAGTAGCAAGTTTGACATCAATGACAAAACAATGATTGAGAACATTCTTTACTAGTTCCATTACTTTTTATGTATGATCATTTCCAATCATTTCCAACAATCTCCCTCATGATCTTTTCAATCATTTCTAACAATCTCCCTCTTTGGCATTGATGGCAAACCAAACTGATCAATTGATCAACTTTGTTACCACTAAAATTATATACATTTTCTACTTCTTTTTGTTTCCTCCTCTTGACTACTGCATCCTTACTACTGATATCATATATCTACCTCTTTCATATATATCTCCCTCTTGCTTTGTATTGATCAATTTTTTGCATATTTCTCCCTCTTTGACATAAATTCCAAAGATGTAGCATCTTTAACATATGAAATATAAGCTATGCATCTCATGTTTCCTCCCTTTGTCACCATTCTTTTGACTAATTTGGAGTTTCTACTCCTGTTGTCATCCTCTACATCATTCTTCAGATATTTCAATGATTTACTCCTATTGATGCAGGGCAGCTTCCTTGTTGCTTTACACTGCTTGAATTAGGGACATTACCCCCAACTTGCCTCTAAGATATTCATAAGCATCCTTGGGAAATGGTTTGGTGAAGATATCTACAGTTTGTTCTTTTGTGTGAATGTATTCCAACTTCACTTGTTTGTCTTCTACCAATTCTCTGACATAGTGATACTTGATTGCAATATGCTTGGTTTTTGCATGCATTTCTACATTTTTGGATATGTTTAGTTACTTCTTCTTTCATTCCTTTCAATAGATGTTTGAGGCACATAATGTTTGTGCAATTGACTGCTGCTGCCACATATTCTGATTTTGCAGTGGACTGGGATATGCATGTTTATTTCTTGCTAGTCCAAGTAACTAGCCTTTTACCTAAAAATAATGCACCTCCACTTGTGCTTTTTCTATCATCAATGTTGCCTCCCCAATCTGCATTTGTATATGCATTGAGCTCAAACTTCTCATTCTTTTTGTAATATAGACCAAAATTATCAGTTCCTTTGAGATTTTCTTTGGGATTAGTAGAGAATCTAGCCACTATTCCAACTGCTAATGCTATGTCTGGTCTACTATGTATAACATATTGTAGTTTTCCAATCATGGATCTGTACATTGTTTGATTGACTTCAGCTGATACATCATTTTTGGATAGCTTATTTCCTATTGCCATTGGTGTGCTGATTGGTTTGGATTCTTCCAATCCAAACATTTTAAGTATCTCTTTGATATACTTTGATTGTGTCACAATTATACTATGTTTTAGTTGATGTACTTGCAATCCAACAAAAAATTTGATCTCTCCAAACATAGACATTTCAAACTCATGTTTCATTTTGTCAGCAAAGCCTTTGCAAAGCACTTCCTTTCCTCCAAAAACTATGTCATCCATAAAGATTTCAGATACTATAATATCCTCACCTTATTCTGATTTGATGTACATGTTGCTATTATCATTAGTTCTTTCAAATCCTATTTGCACTAGATACTTGTGAAGTCTCTCATACCATGCTCTGGGTGCTTGTTTCAGACCATAGAGTGCTTTATGTAATTTACAAACCATATACCTGTTGTTCTCATCAACAAATCCCTCTGGTTGTTCAATATAGACTTCCTCTTCCAATATACCATTAAAAAAAGTAGACTTTACATCCATCTGATAGACTTTAAAACCTTTATGTGAAGCATATGCAAGTAAAGTTCTTACTCCTTCCATTCTAGCAACAGGGGTGAATGTTTCCCCATAGTCTAATCTTTCTTCTTGAGCATAACCCTTGCATACTATTCTAGCTTTGTTTCTAGTAATCTCGCCATTCTCATCTAACTTGTTTCTGAATACCCACTTGGTGCCAATCACATTCTTGTCAACTGGTCTAGGAACCAAACTCCAGATTTTGTTCTTCTTTATTTGATCAATCTCTTCTTCCATAGCTTTATACCAGTCATCATCTTGTAATGCACCATATACTGTCTTAGGTTCAAGTTTGCTGATCAGACATGATTCATGTCTTAGTCTATTCCTTGTCATTGGTCTTGCATCTTTGTCACCAATTATTTGTTCAGTAGGGTGATTTCTTTTTACATATTTGGATAATCTTGGTTCTATCCTTGTTTCCATGTTTGATCTTTCAGATTCAGGGTTACTATGCACTGAGTTGTCAGGTTGTTCTTCATCTCTTTCATGTGTACTATTTTCAGGATCAGATTGTGCATTTCTTTCATTTTGCAACTTGGCTTCTGCACGTAACTCAACATTCACTGGTTGTGACTCGGCTAAAACTAAAATTTATTGTTGAATCCCAATTTGATTGACAACATCCTCATCAACAGGCATTCCTTCATAAGAATAGACAAAGCTTCTGTATTCATCCATTCTCTTTGGTTTTTTAGCTTGGACTTCTGTATGCTCATCAAATTTTACATTTGCATTTTCCACAATTTTGTTAGTGTTAGTATTCAAACACTTATATGCCTTACTTCCAGTGGAGTAACCAAGGAATATGCCTTCATCACTTTTTGCATCAAATTTTCCATTTCTAGCATCTTTAAGGATAAAGCATTTGCAACCAAATACTTTGAAATGTTTTACATTGGGTGAGTGACCATACCATAATTCAAAAGGTGTTGCACTAGTATCTTTTTTGACTTGTACTCGATTTAGTGTATGAACATCTACACTTACAGCTTCTCTCTAGTATTTTAGAGCAATAGTCTTTTCCATCATTAATGTTCTAGCACAGTTAATCACAGATCTATTTCTTCTCTTAGCAATTCCATTTTGTGGGGGAGTTCTAGGAGCTGACGTTTGTCTTTTGATTCCTTTGTCATTACAAAATATCTCAAATTTATTTGATGTGAATTCACAACCTCTGTCTCATCTCAGGCATTTCAAACTCTTTCCTGTTTCCTTTTCAACTCTAGCCACATACCACCTAAACATTTAAAAAGCATCAGATTTTTGTTTTAAGAACATAACAATCATCATCCTGGAATGGTCATCAACAAACAACATTATATATTTATCTCCTTTATAGCTTTGTACTTCCATTAGACCACATAAGTCAGTATGAACTAACTCAAGTACTTCTTTAGATGTTAGTTTTTACTTTTGAAACTTGACTTTGTCATCTTTCCCAGCTGACATTGTTTGCACATGATATTGTTAGGCTTTTTCAATTTAGGTAAACCTCTGACTTTCTTCATTTTATTGATATTGACCAGATTGTCAAAGTTGACATGACATAGCCTTCTATGCCATAACCATTCATCATCAAATTTTGCAACAAAACAAGAAACATCATCCATATCAAGGTAAAACAGATTACTTCTTGTTTGATCTCCTTTTCCTATCAATTTACGATCAGTACCATGGATTTTTGCAGTTTTGTTTCCAAATTCTACTTTGCATCCTACATTGCCTAACTGTGAGAAACTCAGCAAATTGTAGTTTAATCCTTCAACATAGTATGCATTATCACATGAAATTTTTTCTATAAGCTTAATGGAGCCTTTTCCTTTTATTTGACATGGAACATCATTACCAAATCTAACACTATTTCCATCATACTAAGTAAAGTTAACAAACTTACTTTTGTCTCCTGTCATGTGATGTGAGCATCCATTGTCTATGATCCATTTGTAATTTTTGTTCATACATGTTACCAGTGCTGTAGGTTCTTCTTCATCAGATTGGTCCTTCATGGCTACATAAAAAACTTCATCATCATGATCATTAGAATTCTCTTCAACAATATAACACTTCTTGCCTTTGTCTTTGTAATCTCTCTTATCATCTTCTCTTCTATATTTGTACTTGTTGCCTTCCTTGTAATCCTTTTTCTGTGTACACCTTGCAGCAATATGTCCTACTTCATTGTAATTGAAACAAATGATAGGCATCTTACCTTTGAATTTTCCTTTGCCTCTGTGAAATCTTCTAGCTAGCAATGCTTCCAATTGTTCCACATCTTCCTCATCAGTGCTACTGTCACTAGATACATATTTCATTTTTCTTCCTTTCTTTGATTTCACCTGTTTAGCATCCTTCAGTGATAGCTTGGGCTTGAAAGCAGATTCAACATTCTCAGGTTTGTAGTTGTCAAAGTTAGACCACTCAAATGTAGTGAGTCTACCCACTATTCTTTCAAAACTTAGATTGTTTCCTGGTATACATCTTAGTTCTTGTATTGCTGATACTCTAATAGCATAGATAGGGAGCATGGTTCTTAAGAACTTACTAATAACAGTATCTTCATCCAATTGACCACTCAAACATCTTATTGCACTTACCACTTCCTTTATTCTAATGCCATACTGAGCAACATTCTCACTTTCCTCCATTTTCATATCATCAAACTTTTCTCTAAGGCTTTCTCTTTTTTCTCTTTGGAGATTTTGATCTCCTCCATAGATGTCTAATAGGGCTTTCCACATTTTGAATGCAGTGTCACATCCTTTGATATCATAGAATTCAGCATACTTGAGTGCTGAAGCAATCTCCAGCATTGTCTGATTGTGTTCCTATTTGTTTTTCAAATTTTCTATAGTAAGAGTACCAATTCAATCAACATGTTCAGTAACAATTGAATTTTGGGCATAATCTCCTATGGATCCAAGATGTAGCTTCATCAAACTTTTTCATGCAACAAAGTTGTCTTTGTTGAGCTTGGGGACTTCTCTCTTAGGAACATTGATCTTTTCTACTTCTAGTCCCTTTAAACTAAACCAACAGTAAGGCTCTGATACCAATTGTTAGAATTCTTTAGAATAACTTGGGGGGGGTGAATAAGTCATGCAAGGTCTAAATGCCCTAATAATACTTTTTCACAAATTATAGTGGATCCATAAACTTTTCATCCATCCAAACTTAAAGCAATCATCTTAGCAAATTATAGTAAATCAATATGCAGGGATAAAACATGAAAGATCAACACATGACATAGTGATTTACATGGAAACCCAATTTGGGAAAGATCACTAGTAACATGCTATTTAATTCTCACTCTTCTAAAGTGATGCCCTATTAAAGGCTTACAACACACTATTAAATGTGACCTTGTTAGAGGATTTCACCATACTATTAGGAATGGGCCTAGTCAAAGGTCTTTAGAACATTCACTTGGAATGTCAACTTGTTAAAGGATTTATAACATGGCTATTAAACCAACCTAAGTCCATAAGATTTAAACTATCTATTACAATTGCTAGAGAGTAACAATAATGACTTTTTGATTTGATACAACTTACAACATATCTTGCAGATTTCAGATCACACTTTAGTTTAGTCCTTTTGCTTGGCTTTAATCACTTTAGCTCTGACAACTTGTCATCTCAAGCTTCATCTCCTTAAGTCTTCTTACTCATCATACCAATGCAACCATATCTATGGTCATCTATTGAAGTAGAGTAACTGTGCTCTCTTACTCCTTAGCACCTCCTTTAGTACCTTATGCTTTCATTCTTTGACCTCCTCCTATCTTGCTTCATAGCCTTATGACTCCTTAAATAGAAATCTAGAGTCCCTTTCCCACTCGATTCTTCCTCTCTAACTTTTAGGGTTTGGAATTGATTAGGTAGGATACAATGTATCTACTCCATATCTTGTTCTTATCTAGAAACTTCGTCTAGAGTCCAGTTTTATTCTCCAAAAATGTTCTACATGGTGTTATGTGCCACCAGCTCATCACTCTTATCTTCTATTTGATTCACAGAATTCAAGATAACAACCTTGTCGGCTTAGATCTGGCGAATCTTCGATCTTTGTAATAATGCAACAACTCGACATTATTGGTTTATTGATGCTCAACACCTCTGTGTTACTTGGTACTTGTATTTGCTCGACATCTGAAGATCACTTGACATTTGTTCTTTACTCGACATCTAAAGATCACTCGACATCTATTCTTTACTCGGCATCTGAAGATCACTCAACACTTACTGAAGTTGAACTTTCTTGACTTCAACTAAGAATCTATTCAGCACTAACTAGCTTGCTTGGCTTTCTCTCTAATAAATTTAGTTAGGCTTTACAAAATGACTTAGCTAAAACCTTACATCTTTGATGTGTTTTAGTGTGCCCATTCTCTGTGTCTTGGAGTATGTCATCAATACAATATTCCATCAATGGCTTAGCTAATCCTTGTACTTCATTACAACATCATAACTTCAACCTTTCTCTAGGTGTTCTAGTTACATCTTATTGATTGCCTCCTCCTTGTTAATCAACCAATTGATGGTATTTGGATCACTAAAGCAATTGTCATTCCTGCAAGTAGCAAGTTTGACATCAATGACAAAACAATGATTGAGAACATTCTTTACCAGTTCCATTACTTTTTATTTATGATAATTTCCAATCATTTGCAACAATCTCCCTCATGACCTTTTCAATCGTTTCCAACAATTAGTCCTTTTAAGTGATTTATTAAATTACTTCATTACACACTCATTTATATGACTCAGTCTCCTAGTCCGCATCCCCAATTTATATCACATGACACCTCACATTTGTATAAATGAATAATTTTAATTAATTTTTAATTAAGCCTATTTATCATCACCCATGTGTCATATTCCTAAGGGGTCAAAAAGGGTTTTGTGTCCTCAAAGGAATGAGTCATAGGAACAATTGTCCTTAAATGACTTTGTCTTTGGGCTACTTGCCTCCTTCTGATAAAGTCCTTGCCACCTCCCCTATATTCTAGTGGTTGGTCAAGCCACTTCATAAGGTCAAGGGTGACTCAAGACATTTGTACAAAGAGTCCTCATTGAGAGTATGGTCCCACCATCCTCCTCTTGATGGTCTTTGTGTGACAAAAAAACATACGTCTTCTCTCTTTCTATAAAATTCCTTTATGTCAAGGTGAGAGGAACACATCCCCTATTCTTCCTCTCACATCCCAACCAATTCCCCCTTTCTCTCAACTCTCTGAACCAAGTCATTCCTAACCATAAACTTGTACAACTTTCACTCTCCATTGTTGGATGGTGCCACTTAGACTAGGGTCTCCCTAAACTCTATAAAAGGATCCTTCATCTCTATCCATAAGCTAGTTAGAAATCCTTATGAATATTGAAGATAAATGATGTTTCTATAATTGCTTAAGTAATTATCAAGTAATTTAAGAGTATCCATTAGCATTTTAGAAACACTTTCATAGCATTTTTAACATGGTAGAATTAGGATCTATTGTGATGTGGAGCCTAATTAGACTAAGAGGTTTATTCAGTGTAGTTTTCTCCCCATATTATTTTTACAAGGGTCTGGGGGTAGCGCCCCCAAGACGGGGTCAAGGGGCAGTGCCCCAGGTGCACTCCCTATTGTAGTATAGGGTGGGGTCAAGGGGCAACGCCCTTGTAGGGGTTTTTGGGGATGGCACCCCCAATGCCAAAAATGGCCTTATATTGCAAATGGTTTTGACTACTATTTTTCCCATTGGATGATGTATTCTAGCCCTAATTTTGTAAGTAGCAAAAGCTTTTATAAAAAGGCTCACGGTTAGGGATTTCATAATGCAATGGTGATATTGCAACTTCTTGCAGTAGTATTGAGTTGTAAGGGATTAGGGATTCTAATTACTAGATAATAATAATATTGGACTTGTTATTGGTGGATGTAGCCTAGGGATTGGGTGAACCACATTAAATCTTGGTGTCTTGTGTTCTCTTCTATGTGATCTATTATTTTCTCATATTGGTTATATTTGCATGTAACTATTATTTCTATCTGAGGTTAATTCTAACAGGATCATAGTTCATCTATTTTTTTTATTATCATAATATATAGTTTTTAGAAGCATTCTAGGATCATTTTCATAGAATTGTATTAGAATTCATAAATCTCCACCACCATGAAGCATCTTGAAGAAAGGAGTTAGTTCAAACCTGAGAGCTCAACTAATCAAGCATTCAAAGCTAGAATACCATGAAGACACATTGCATTTTGTAAGAAGAGACCTTGTAAGTTTCTGATTTTTAGTTTATTTCATTTGAAATTCTTTATTGTGTGCACTTAATTAGATTATATTCATTTGTTTAATAGTTTGTTTTGTATTTACACTAATTTTAGTATAAAGTTTTGGTGCCCACCATGGCGCCCAACCCTCAAATTTTAATTTTCTTTTGAGTTTTTACGTGTGCAAATTGCTATAGGTTAATTTGGCACATACATCTCTTAGAGCTATACACCTCCACTACTGATGCATTTTTGACAGACTTCTACCGCCTAGCTATGCATACATCTTGGAAACCTTTTTTTTCACTTAAGATGCACATAGATTTTCACAAATAGAAACTATTGGCATATCTACACATCTATTCTTATTCCATTTTACACAACATATCTACACATTGGATCTTTCTTTTCATGCTTTCATTTAATTATATTGCACTTATGTTATATTTGAGCTTTTCTTTGGTTTGTCTACACATATGTATATTTTAATTGCATGCATGTTGAATATTTATGCTTTAATTATCTACTATTGCACTTTTGTTGAATTTACCTATGTAATTATTTTATCATTTAAAAAAATAAAATAAAATATCATTTTTCATTGTTTTATTTAGATTTCTAACAATCTAATGAGTTACTACTTTTGTTTTTAGTATTTTAGGATATTTTATAGGTCATGTATAGAAGGCCTCTTCAAATATTTTTTTAATCCTTGTTTTGCTGATTTTTGCTAAAAGGGGTTGTTAAATAAAAATTACAATCTTTATTTGGGCTCAAAATATGACTTTAGTTTTTTTTTTTGATTTCATGTGTTTTGTTTAGATTAAATCAATGTGTTTATTATTTTTTGCTCTTAAAGTATTTTTAATGTGAAATTGGGTACAAAAGTATCCTCTACCCTTATCTTCGTGGATCTTGGGTGTAGGAGAAATTGGTATCAAATTTTCTAGAGAGGCCTACCTTAGACCAATGTGGTCATGCCAAGGGATGACCACAAGTGGATCTTTCAATTTGGTCTACTATAGAAAAAGGGATAAGGGGAAAGACAAGTCCTAACCAATATTAGCGCTTATTGCACAACACCATATTTGAATAGGGGTGTACTCCTTACACATCAAGGGTATATTACACCCCGTGTAGGTTTGGTTAGATCCTTAAGTGGGTTGTTGGATTCTCATAACGTATTGGTTCCCCAAAATTTACTAAAAATATTTGATTTAGATTGCCAAAAGCCCTTCTATTTTCTAGCGCTAAGGGTTCCTAAAGACATCCCATACAACTCATGAATTTTTTTACAAACAAAGGTTCCTTGAGATTTCATCACCCTTGAAATTTGACACTTATTGTACTTGAGAAGTGAGTGCACTGTAAGGGGGAGATTATGCCTCCAAGCTTCTAGTCTATCCATAACATTGTCCAAGTGGGAATTCATCATTTCTCAACCTTAGGATTGTAAAATTTTTTGTGCATTATATATTAGAAACATTTATAAAGAATCACTCATATTGTCTTATGTGTGCTTATATTTTTCTTTACATAGACTTTGGTGCTCTCTTTCTCTCTCTGGGTTAACTTATGATGGTTGTTTGGGGGCAATTCTCCAATAAGGAGGGTGACTTTGGTTGACAAGGTACTTGTAAGTTGAAGATAGTTTTTGATCTATGGCGATGGAAGTGGCCTTCACTTTCACTATTCTTTTATTTTGGGTTTGACTATCTCTTTCTCTTGGCTAGGATTGTGGTCTTTGGTTCTCTCTTGATTAGTCAATTGTTTATAGTTTTCAAGTGCATGCTCTAGTCTATTTCTTTTGGTTAAGTTTTGCATTAGGTTTGGAAGTTGTCTGGGTTATCTAGGAGGTGGGCTTAATATTTATGATTTTCTTCTTCTTCTATAGTTTCTATAAAGGTGGTTGAGTCTTCTAAAGAGGTGGAGACTCTTGTAGTGGAGATTTTTAACTCATTTTTGTATCCTTTTTATGGTTGGTTGGATGAATGGCAACCTAATGGCATGCTCCTTATTTAAAAAAAAATCTATTTCTTAGCTTCTCATATTAAGTTGGGCTTCTTTTCTATTGATGTGGAAACAGGATTTGCAGCTAAGGGATAGATCTTGAGTGAGGTGGTTATTGTTCATCCTTTGTCAATATATGTAACAAGATGAAGCTTGTTGGTTGTACATTGTTGGGGGTCTTATTGGCCTATCCATTTTATGGCCTTATTTGGCTCTATTTTTTCCATATAAAGGTTTCCACATTACTAGTGTGACATTGTTGACATCATGTTGTAATTCCCACACATTATTGTGCTTTGCATTTCTTGACAACACTTTAGCTATAGCTTTTGTATGGGACAACCCCCTTATTTGTTTTCATAGCTTAATAAAAAAAATCACAAGAAAAACAACATGAATGTCTAAACAAGGGTGTTTTTACCACCAAATGTCTTGGTGTAGAATATTAGATTTGAATGGACATTTATTAAATTAATTAAAATAAAGAGAACTATCCATCTTCTCATGAAATGGTTAATAATTTTCTTGATTCCATCAAACAAAAATTCTATTAACTAGTCTAATCCTAGAGTGATCCATCTCCAACTACCATCAATAATAATTCAAGAAAAAATTAGTTACTACCATCTATTTAACCAATTCAACCCTAGACCTTCACTTTTTTATAACTTAAATGTAGTTCTTACTACCTTCTTAAATTTGAATATAAGTTTATTCACATGAGACTCATGTCCATCCATATCAAATCAATCAAACATTTTGTTTTACTTTCCAAATAAATCAACCCAACCCATTATTAACCATTTTAAAGACAATAGTTACATAATCCAAATAACTATGTTCTAATAGTTGGTCATCAATACATGCAAATGTATCAATAGTTCCTAACTTGTGCATATGTATTTAATATTTTTTTTAAATCTAGTTAGTTATGTAGCATTTTTTGGTGGAAAATATTATTGGCAAATATTAGCTAGCACCTCTAATTGAGGAGTAGGTATTATAGAGTTGTGATATTTTCTACTCACAGTAGTACATCATTATTGGAATACATATGTATAGATATGGAATAGTACAGGTCTAAATAACCACTTTTAAACCTTTTTTCTTATAATGTCTCCTTTCATATTTTATCAGTACCTAACAAAATAAATGATACAACCAGAGTTTAACCATCAATAGTATCATAATACAAAGCAAAATACACATTAAATTTTTGAAGATCAAAATTCAATGCTTCTTCATGATTATATAAACTACTCTACTACTATAAAGAGGGAAATACCAATTCAAGTACCATCCAAAGAATTAAAGTTTTGGTAGATTTTCATAAAAGCATTTTTTTGTCATTTTTGCAATTTATAAAATAATTCCAAATATTGCAAATATTTAGAGTTTACTCGAGTAACATCACCCATCAACATGCTATAAAATACATGCATTGAAAGAAAGATATTGTGAGAATTTTTTGAAAAAAATAGTAAAAGATGATTTTTAGACCTTATATGATGGAATTTGATCTAAAAAAGATGCCAATATTTGGTCCACTAGAATTGGATTCAATTAGCATATTCGTGAACTCTTGAAGACACATTTGTCAATAAAATCTAAATGCAAATGGGGGAAAAGACATAGTACCCACCTAGGCTAACTTTGTGCACCTAGTTCTCCTAAATCTCAAGTCAAATTATGCCTATTTTTTCAGTTTACATTCATAGGTAACTCAAGAGCTTAAAGCTAAGGTTTTTCCATCTAGGCATTTAAAGATCTCTTTGTAGAGGACATGGAGTATGAAGTGGTTGAAAAGTGTCATTTTAAAACACTTGCCCAATATTTGTTATATTCAACCCCAATAGCTTCTCACCAAAAAAAAAGTACTTTTGACACAAATGGACCAATCAACAACCAAGCAAGCTGAAAAGTGATCAACTATTAGTACATGTGTTATTGGCTATCAATATATGTGTTATCATTTTTTTAGACATTTTAAAAGTGGTAATTTCTAAGTATTGATCACGAAACCCTCATACACATTGAACCCCCTTACGATTACCATGTCTTTTTCCCTACACAACCAAGTCAAATATTATGAGCATTAGAAATAAGTACCTTATGAAAGAGTAGTTTTAAAGTTCTAGATTATATACAAAAAAATAAACATATAACTATAAAAATACATATAAGTAAAATATACGTGGCTACTAGATCTCTTCTCCTAGACAACCAAGTCAAATATTACGAGCTTTAGAAATTCGTACATGATGAAAGAGTAACTTTAAAAGTTTTAAATTATATTAAAAAATAAATATATTTACAAAAATACATACTAAGTCAAATATACATGGCTACTAGATCTCTTTCCTAGAAAACCAAGTCACAAAAAATATCCATTTAAATTATAATATTTGGAGATATAAATCATAATTTTTTTTAGAAATTAAAATTAAAAGCTTAGTAAAAACCTAAATAAATGGAGATAAAGGAAATATAAATAATTTTTAAATGTAGTAAATTAAATTATAATTATTTGGTAGTGGATACCTATGAGCATTTCTTTAGATAGATTTATCTAAGATATCTATACTAATTACAAAAATACATACGAAGTCAAATATACATGGCTGATTTACATTTTATTAAATTAATCTAACGACTGGACATAATTTGCATCGGTGTTTTTGGAAATCTTCTGCAGTCAATTTTGGATTGGGGTTTTATTGTTTGCATGGCAGGGCCTGGGATTTCTTCTCCATTGGTGAGAACAGATGGTTCTTCTCCAACTATGCATGCAATGCAATCTAAATTATTCTATTCAGGGGAGAGCTCCAAGTTGAAAAAAGTTAATGGTTGTTTTCCACGTAGCCATGATCGCCCTGTTCTGGTTATTCCCCCAATGGCTATAATGGAGGACATTGATTATTGGACCAAGCATGCTTTGATATGCAAATTTCTTGGAATCCGGATTTCCCTATCCGCTCTTGAGGCATGGATCCGCTGCTCATGGTAGGTGGAAAGCGATATGGAGATTATGTTGGCGGGGAATAGTTATTTTTTTGTTCTATTCTCTTGCATGTCTGATCGGGATCATGTTTTTGAAGGAGGCCCTTATTTCTACAACCATGTGGGGTTATTTGTCAAACCTTGGCATTCAGGTTTTAATTCTACTGAGGATCTCCCTTCAACAGTGCCAGTTTGGGTTCGCTTGCCTCGTCTTCCCTTGGAATTTTGGCGTGAAGACATCCTTCAACAAATTGCTGCTTTGTTGGGGAAGCCGGTTGTGATCACACATCAATCCCTCGATAAAAAGGTTATTTCTTATGCTAGAATTTGTGTTGAAATTAATTTGAATAACCCATTACCAGATTCTTTGGAAATTTGTATGGGGGATTTTTCTTGGGTGCAACAATTAGATTATGAATCTCTCCCTTTCTGTTGCCGGATTTGTCATGAGTATGGTCATTTACTGCATCAGTGCCCTCGTAACTCAAGTTTCAAAGGAGTGGATGGTTCTACAGCTGGCAATACTGGTGGTTTGGCAGATACTACAGGGAAAGGACAATCTCAAATGGCTAATACTACCAAGGGGATGAATCTACAAGATGCTACAGGTAAGGGTAAGGCTCAAATGCAGGATAAGGATGGATTTACCCCTGTTCGCCCTCGTGCTAAGGGCCGTGGTCAAAAGAGGCCTTTGAAAGAAAGATTATCTGATTCAGGTTTTAACCGCTTTGAGGTGCTGGATAGTATGGTTCTAGAGGAGGGTATTCCTCCTCCTATCTCTTCTGATCCAGTTTGCCCAGATGAGAGATCTGTTCCTAATGATGCTTGTGGGGCATCCCAAGTTGTAGTATATCAGAACTGTGAGGTCCCTATAGCTCTTGTGACAGAGGCTCTGGTGACTCCTGCAGTGTTGGAGGATAATGATGTTGTTTTGGCTGACTTGGTTAAGGATGTGCTACCATCAGGTAAGGGCAAGGGTTCTCCTCTCCCCTTGGGGTTGATGTCTTGACCCTTTAAGCGGGCTTCTTCTACTCCTACTCTAAGGAGTGGGTGCAAAATAGACCAAAAGAAGATTAAACTCACAGGAGATATATTGATTGAGTCTGGTTCAGTGAAACCTTTGGATTCTCATTTTCCCAATTCTACCCAATGATGATTATTCTCTCATGGAATGTAAGGGGGTTGAATAGCATCCCTAGACAAAAGGCTATTCATAACTTGGTGTTTGATCATAGCCCTGATGTTTTTTGTATCCAAGAGACTAAGCTCTCTATGGAGTCTATGGTCCAACATGCCTCTAGTATTTGGTCTCGTGGCCAATGCCAGTGTGTTGGGGCAATAGGCAGTGCGGGTGGTTTAGCTATATTTTGGGATCCTCAAAAAATTTCTCCTCTTGGCTGGATGTCTTCTCGCTCAGCTCTCTCTATGGTAGCTTCTACTCTAGACTCAGGAGAGGTAATCATGGTTACTAATGTGTATGCACTTGTTGATCTTGTGGGAAAGGAGGAACTTTGGGAACATATTCAATATGTTAGAAATTGTCATCCTTATCATCCTTGGGTGTTAGCAGGGGACTTCAATTCAGTTTTAAGTCTGGAGGAGAAGCATGGTGGTTTGGCTAGATTGGGGCCTTCTTCTGCTCTTCTTTGGCAACATATATCTCTTTTTCATCTCTCTAATGTTAAGCCTTCTAATGGTCTCTATACCTACAATAATCGCAGGACTGGTGTTGCTGCTATCTCAGAACGTCTGGATAGATTTCTTGTTTCTTGCTTTTGGGTTAGTGGCACCCTTACTATCTCTTTAGAAATCCTTGATTGGAGGGGTTCAGATCATTGGCCAATCAAATTTTCCGCTATAGGGGCTTATGTTCTGAAGCATCCTCCTTTTAAGTTCCTGTTGATGTGGCTTCGGGACTCTTCTCTTCATGATTGTGTTTTCTGTTGGTGGAAAGATGGTGCTCCTACATATGGTACTGCAATGTTCTCATTTTCTAAAAGGCTTCAATATGTTAAAAGGCAGCTCAAGATATGGAATAGGGAATGCTTTGGGAACCTTCACTTTATGAAGAGGCTTTCTCAAGAAGATCTTGATGTCATCACAAGGGAGATTAGAGATCGAGGTTTCTCAGAGGATCTTGGCAAGGTTGAATCCCTTGCTTCTAGAGCTCTAGAAGAATGGGAACTTCGAGAGGAAATTTTTTGGAAGAAAAAGGCTAGAGTTGATTGGCTCCAGGAAGGTGATTGTAACACTGCTTTTTTCCATAAAACAGTGCAATCTCGCCAGAATCAGAGCACTATCTCTTCTTTGGTTAATTCTCAAGGTATCCAACTGAATTCCTTGCTAGCTTTGTTCCAGGAGGCTATTTGGTACTTCTCTACCCTCTTCTCTGAGGATTCTCCTCCTGCTGATAATGAAAAAAATCTTATTTTGTCCTGTATTCCTTCCCTTATCACGTAGGAAATGAATTATTATCTCATGCGTCCTATTTCTTTGGAAGAGCTGGAGGAGGTGGTCTTTCGCATGCCTAAGGGGAAGGCTCCTAGTCTTGATGGCTTTCCATTTGAATTCTTTCAAGAATTTTGGGACATCATTAATCATGATTTGTTGGAGGTGGTTAAAGAATCCTATGCTAGCAAGCAGATGCTTCGAGCTTTGAACTCTACATTCTTGACTCTTATTCCTAAGAGAGAGGGTGTTAATCAATTGGAGTTTTTTAGACCAATTACCTTATGTAATGTGGTTTACAAAGTTATTACTAAGTTGATTGCTGAGAGATTGAAAAGGTGGCTTCCCATTATTATCTCAGAAGAACAAGGTGGTTTTGTTGTTGGTAGACAAATTTTGGATGGGGTGGTTATTGCTACTGAGGCTATTCACTCTATGGCTACTTCAAGGGAGAGAGCCATGTTTGTTAAGCTGGATATGGCTAAGGCCTATGATAGATTTAAATGGAGCTTCCTAAGGAGTATTCTTCTTTCTTTTGGATTTAGCTCTGACTGGGTGATTTGGATTATGAGTTGTGTTACTTCTGCCTCTTTTTCTATTCTTATTAATGGTCAACCTTCTCAACTATTTGGTGCTTCTAGAGGCCTCCGCCAGGGTGATCCTCTCTCCTCATATCTATTCATCATCATGGCTGAAGGCTTGGGCAGATTCATTAAGCATCAGGTGTCCCAGAATTCTATTCAAGGCTAGTGGTGGGGTAATGGCTTACCTTCTCTTTCCCATCTTCAATTTGTTGATGATTCTGCTCTTGTTGGTCTTGCTAGGATCAAGGAAGTTGAAGCCTTTTGACATGCTTTGGACGTTTATTTGGCAGCTTCAGGCCAGAAAGTTAATGAGCACAAATCTTCCATTTACTTTTTTAACACTCCTGATTCTATTCAGCACAGGATTGTTGGTATCCTACGGTTTCAGATAGGATCACTTCCTTTGACTTATCTTGGCATCCCTATTGCTGTTTCCAGGTAGCCACATCTCTTCCGAAAAAAATTGATTACCAAGCTTCAGGATAAGGTAAATCATTGGACTCATAGATGGCTTTATACTTCTGCCCAGGTTACTCTTCTTCAAGCTGTTATCCAAGCTCTTCCTACTTATCGAAGCATGGTTCACGCTGCACCTATTTACTTTCTTAAGGAGTTTTATGCTCTTTCTCAACAATTCCTTTGGAGTGGTAATTTGTGTAGTACTAAATGGAGCTTGGTTAATTGGACAACTGTTTGTAGGCCTAAAAAGGAGGGTGGTCTTGGTCTTCGATCTGCTCTATTGAGTAGTCAAGCTTTGGCTACTAAACTTTATTGGCAATGGTGCTCTGGACAACATCAACTTTGGGCTCGTATTATCACTCATAAATATTTTCATGGTGCTGATCCTTGCTCTGTTTTTGCACTTCCTCTTGAAGGTTGTGGCTCAATGGTTTGGCATACTTTGAAGACATGTGCGATGTTGGTAAAGAGGGCTCTGTTTTGGATATGTAAAGGAGAGGAAGGGTCGGGTTAACCGAGATGGGCACTGGACTCCTCCTCCCTATGGAGTTATGAAAATTAACACTGATGGTTCTTCCTGTGGGAATCCTGGTCCGGTTGGTATTGGCAGAGTGGCTCATTGTAGTTTTGGGGATGTTAAATTTTTCTTCTTAGTTCATAAGGGTGATTATACTAACAATCTCATGGAAGCTCAGGCTATTTTATATGCTGTGGAACAGTGTTGCTTGCGGGGATGGAGTAAGATTATCTGTGAGTCTGATTCCCAAGTGGTGGTGAACATGCTTTCTTCGCAAGAGCTTGAGGATGTTAGTTGGCAGCTGGCCACTGTTGTTAAGCAGATTCTTTTCTTCTCTTCCTCTTTTCAGTTCATTAGGTTCATGTATATTCCTCGCGAATTGAATAGAACTGCTGATTGTTTAGCCAAATGGGCATCTAGTCATGATCCGAGTTGGAATATTAGGGATAGGAGGCAACTGTCCTTTGAGATGGTGCAAGAATTTGATGATCTTGTTGCTTAGGATCGAGCTCCTTGTTGAGCTCTCCTTGTTGTATTCCTTTCTGTCTTAATAAATTTTTACCCCTCTTTTTGCCAAATATACATGGCTACTAGATCTCTTCCCTAGAAAATTAAGTCAAATATTATGAACATTAGAAATAAGCACATGATGAAAGACTAACTTTGAACTTTTAAATTATTATATTTTATTCTTTCTTCCTAGAGGATGAGGTGGAGGTGACCTCGAGATGTAAGCATTAAATTTATTTAATGTGGACTCGGTCAATTCAACTCATCGTGCTCACAGTGCCAAACAAAATGAAAAAATATATGAGATCTGTCAATTGACACCTCACCGTCTATTCAGCTCATCGTGCTCATCGCATCATAGGAGAGGACTAAATATATAACAATTTCCATTCACTCTACCAAACCAAATTAGTAGGTAACGGGAAGTCAACAAAATATATAAAATACAAAGTTTTGTATCTACCTAAACTGCAACAAGGGACACAAATATATTAAACTACGAACATTGGCAATGGACTGTAATCTTCCTATTTTTATACAAATTTAGAGAATTGTGAGGTTTCTATACTCACATTCAACACTCAACCAGGTTTAGAGTTACATTGCTATTCAACTCTCTTGTCTAAATTAGAGATGGCTTTAGGACTTGCTATTGCAGTTGCCCAAGGGCTGCTTGGCTTCCTTGTTGTTCTACTTCACAGAGGACTTCAAATGGCTACAAAAGAAATTCAGCCTTTTATCTGCTGCTCTACAAGATGCGGATGACCAAAATGTGAGGAAAGTCTCTGTGAAATCATGGCTGGAAGACGTGAGAGATATTGCTTTCGATGCACAAGATATTATTGATGAGTGTGGCGTTGAGCACTTGTATAGAAATACCAGCCAAGTGTGTGCACTCTGTTGTGGTCAGTTGATCTTCAAGCATAAAATGGGAAAGAGGATTAAAAATCTCAAAGATAGGGTTAAATCTTTAATTCAGGATGGACATGAGCTGAAGCTATTTCATGAGTTGCCCCGTTTAGATCAGTTCTTTCGAGAGATGCATATCTTTTCTTGCATATAATTAATTCCTTGTCTTGCTCTACTTCCCCCCCCTCCCCCCCCGCCACACTCTCTCTTTCTCTATATATCACTTTTTATTTCTACATGCATCTCTCTCTATCTAATCATCACCTTCACACACAATTCTTAAGGTCATGGTGCAACTATAATTTTTTGTCCAAAATTTATCTCTCATTTTGCTTATTTAAAAATGATAGTTATATTACAAATTTTCTCTACAACAATAAGTATTAACCCATGAATGACTTCTCTAGTTCCTCTAATAAACTCCTACTTAAATATGTGCTCACACTCTTAAACTATAATAGTTGGGGATGTAAAAAATCTTACATAAAATTTAGAAACAATAGTTATTAGAATATTTTTTGGTGTGAAATATATTCTTAAATATTTAATAAGTTATAGATGGTCCTAGAAGTGGCCACCATTGGATTCTACATGTTAGAGACCAGGGCCCTAGGTAGGCTGGCTTTATATGTGAGTTCTTTGAATCAAGTGGAAACATTAATAAAATTAATGGGTTACGAGGGTTTGGGAATTTACATTAATTCATATAATAAGGATCTATTTTTGAAGTACTTAGAGAGGAGATGTTCTATGAGGTAGGGTCATCTTTGACGTAGGAGAATGATCCAAATAGTACAAGAAAATATATATCTTATTGGAGTACTTAAGGAGAAGACATTCTGTGTAATAGGATTGGATTTAATTCAAAGGAAGGATCCCAACACTAGAGGAATGGACGATGAAACTCACCTAGATGTGGTTGAACCACTAAATCTACTTTTTCTTTTGATTGTCCATTTGTTTTGTGATTTAATTTTGGGCATTACGCTTTTGTGTGGCCTTATGATACATTTGTACTTTGATTTTGTGGTATAAGCCTTAGATTGTACCTTAGATCCTATATGAATCACAATCTTATCTCCTAGCTAGGGGGATAAGACCATTTTTGACTCCACGCGGTTGGTTGTACAATATTTTTAGGTATTGCTCAAGTTCTTATGGATGGATTTATGTGGATGCTTGCTAAGTAGTTATTTGAGATTATTTCTTATTCAAAATCTCCTTTGAATAAAACTATGTGATGTTATAATATTAACTCTTGAAGAAAGTACAAGTTCATATGTATATATATCATGATTTGAAAATATACATAAAAATGGCAAAGGGTATGTCTAAGAGAAATGAAGGGATATGTGAACATATTGTATTGTTTCAAAAAGATTAATGAAGTAATAATGAGGTCATGGCATTGTAAATTTTTGTGTATTTAGAAGGTGATAATGATAATATGTATGATGAATAAACTAATCATGTACTCTTTATAATGTTGTCAAACTAATGTCAAAGTAATTAGTGAATATAATATGATTTAGTAGATATGTATAACTAATGGTTAAAATCCATTTAAGGTATCTTTATTTCATTTTAAGTAGATCCATTTGATTTATAAAGGTTAAGACATTAGCTCCTAGTTTGGAAATGAAAGTTGTACAAATATTGCTTAATAAATAAATATTTAGGAAACACTATCTTAGTGTTTGTTTTCACACCCTAAATTCTACAAGAATAGATGTGGAATAACTTGATCAAAAGTGGCTAAGTCCTATATGAGATCTAAGACTCAAAAGTGATACAAAGAAACACATATAGGGATGAGTACTGAGTCAAGTAAGAAAATAGAAGTAGACATAAATGAATCGGTGACATGAATTAAGTAGGGAAATGTTAGAGAAAGTTAAATGAGAAAAAAATTAAGGAATACTTGTTGAGTTGGATGAGTAAACATGACTACTAAATTTGGAAACTAAGAAATGTATTCAAGGATAATATTAGGGATTCTGTTAGGATTGTTACATTTGTGGTTGAGTAAACATAGCAAGCAAAAGGTGTTGAAGAAAAACATTATGCACGAAACATAGTAGCTTTTAGGTTTGTCTTTTTGGGTTCCCTAGTGGGACGTTAGAATAGTCCTCCTTCCCAAATTCCCTTGTCCTTAAGTACTGACACTTTATATAAATCTTATAATGTAGAGTCAATATACACAATGCTTTAAGAAAACACAAAGCATACACAACACATACACAATAATAAATGAAGACACATAGTAGACACATGAATGAACGAAGACACAAACTATACATTATGTGAACACATAATACACACATTGTTAGATTCCATTATTTATAGTTTTAGGGTTAGAGAGATGATTTACACAATTTTACCTCCTTGTTATACCTTCTGTTTGTAAATCCTAAAACCACAAGGAAATCATTATTTGATAAATGTATATATAAATTTCAAAGAAAACATGTGCCATGAGAAATTAGTCTAAGAAAATCTCCTACTATGACAAAGAGTGAAACTTCACCCATCTTGGCCCTAGTGGCAGGTATTCTCTATCCACATGAGGTGGTGTACTTAGCAAGGTTCTTAGTTTTCTTATGGTGAATTAGTTTCATATTATGTTAATGGTGGATCATAGTAGGGTTCTAAATTTAACTAATTTAAGCCCAAAAGAATTAATTTTACCATCTTGGCCTAGGTGGCATGGGTTTTAGGCATCCACCAAGATGGTCTACTTAGATAATCATTATATCCTTTGTTAGCTTGTTCAATCTAAGCTTAAGGGTGGGATTTTGACCCAGTTGGCCTTAATGATAGGTGTTAGGAATCTATTAAGGTATGGTCTATTTAGATAAGAATTATATCCTTCTTTAGTTTATCCAATCTAATCCCAAGGGAAAGACTTTGACCCCCTTGGCCTTGATGGAAGGTGCTAGGCATCCATAAGGGTGGTCTATTTAGATCACATAGATAAGATTTGAGGAAGAACTAAAATAGGGTACCATATTACCCAACCCAAGGGTGGGACTTTGACCCCCTTCACCTCAATGGTGAGTGTTAGAAATCAATCAAGGTGGTCTATTTATATAATCATTATATCCTTCTTTAGATTTTCCAATCTAAGCCCAAGGGAGGTGCTTTGACCACCTTGGCCTTGATAACAAGTGCTAGAAATCCATAAGGGTGATATACTTAGATAGTGTCTAATATTGGAGGAATAAATATAATAGGGTGCCATGTTACCCAACCCTAGGCCCAAGGGAAGATCATCTACCCCCCTTTGCATTATATCACATGGAGTGGCATACCTAGTGGGCCTCATTATTCTCCCTTATTGTGTTTTCCTCACTCCAATCATTTTTCCTAAGATGGTTCCTTTGTATGATGTAATTAGTGCCCATTCTAGTACAAACCATCCCCAATGCCTTTGTATGATATAGCCTATGCCCATTCCACAATAGGCCACTAATGGTGCCTCTATATGATGTAACATAGTTCATTCTATCGCAAGTCATTCTTATCTCTCTCCAATTATTAATTTTGAGATTTGGGAGTTACTTGTTGAGACAATAAGGATACTATATATTTTTCAAGTGGTTTCCCCAATTCTTTCTTGTATATCACATAAAACAAGGAAACCATGCTCAATTATTTGTGAAAGAATAATTTATTATTCTAGACTTGTAAATCCTCCTCATTGGTAGGAATCAAAAGTGCCACCTATGTTACACCCAAAATCTAAATCTAGTTTGACTTTATAAAGATACAATCTACATCTTGGACCCTTGAGCTGAATTGCAAGTTTCTGGAACTCAACCTATGATTTGTATTTTGCATGTTACAAATTATAATCGAAATCTAAAGTTGAACTGCAAGCTTAAAGAAAAAACTTTGGTCACATTTTGTAAGTAACAATTATGCATTTGAACCCCAAAGTTTGAACTATATATTTATTATGGTTCCAACTTTGAGTTGAGATTTACAAGTTAGAGATATACAATCAGATCCTAATGAGTTAGTTTTCCAATGTTCAAAACTTAAGGTTCTTTTTAATGTTGAAAACACACTTTGCATTATGCTTTACATGTTTTCCTTTTTATGATGTAGCATGTGTCCATTCTACTATAGGCTATTTTTAGTGCCTTTGTATGATGTGACACAATCCATTCCACCATAAACCATTCCTAATTGAGAATAAATGATGTAGTATATAATATTATTTTGTCCTTGTATCAAATTCTTTGTATTTAATCCACTTGGAACCTTTCTTTAATTTGATCTTGACAAATACTAATTTGATCTTAAGATGAGAATCTCAATATATAAAAACAATATGTTTTTTTTTTTTTAAATAAAGGAAGTTCATAAAATGTATCTTAAAATTCTAAAAATAAATTGAAAGATTAATTTATCTTGATTTAAGTCCACAATGTTCAATGAATTTATATTATTTTTTCTTATTTATATTTCAAGTCTATAACTCATGCAATGACTGCTAATAATCTTTAGTGATTCTTAGAGAATTATCTCCAATGAATCTTCATATATAATCACCATATGAATCTATAATGCTCCCCCTCTTAGTTGTGTTGTTAGGACTTTTATTCCTCAAAGACCAGTAATAATAAAGATTATTTTCCTTTACTCATTTTTGATTTGTTTATTTCATCTTTACTTCATTTTTGTATATAGATCTATGTACTGTTTTTACCTTGTAGGATGAAAGGATCATGCTTTGATAACACTTGTATGTCCCTTTTTAGGACTCACCTTAATTTGCTTCTAATTCCTAACTTATTGTAGAAATTTATGAGAACTTCAAATGTAACTTTCTATTGAAAATATACAAAGTATATTCCTACACAATATCCTCACCCAAAATATATGAATTTTTTTAATAATATATATAAAAGACAATAATAATCCTATATGTGAATATTAAAGTATATTTAAAATTATATACTTTTCATAGTATAAATTGACATGCTTACTTTTATCACTATTGTCTTTCTTTATTTCATTTTATCATTGAATAATTCTTTTTCTCCACTTATTATTGGATTCACATGCCACGTATTGGTACTTTTATACTCTTCCAAGAGTATTCCTATGTCCAATTTCTCCCTTTCCTACATCTTGACTCCTTTTATTAGTCCCTACCTTATTTATAAGATAGGGAACTAAAGTTCCAAGTTGCCTAAGTGCATTAATTTTGTGTCTTTAAAAATCAGATACCATAAAGTTAGAGGTGCTTTTACTTAAAAAAAATATTTTCTTTTCATAAATTCCATATATTTCACTTTTGTGATTAGCCATTAGTATTTTTGCTGGGGGTGAAGGCCTATGAAAATTAGAATAAAAATAAATAATCAACAAGCACCACTGACTGAACAAATCTTGAAGGCTCTGGAACCAAATACCTCATTCTTCCTAGAAGACTTTGGAACATCACGTGACTCATTCTGCCAGCCCATGTCAGATCTCAAACTCTGATTAACAATGGTGGAAGAAGACCTCACCAGCTCTCTAGAATGTATTCCAACTTCCCTGGAATAAATTTGGAACCCATCATGATTTATGAGCTGATTGGAACAATTAATGAAGCTCAATGTCATTGCCAAGACCGGGTTCTTGCTATGCATTTTGATATATGCTGCTTGTGAATGAAAATGGCTTTGTGAGTGAAGAAGAAAAAAGACATTTTGTGAGTGAAAATGGCTTCTTTAGAATTGAATAATTTTTAGTGTTCAAAACGATCAAAAATCAGCTAGTTGTGATGTTGAAGCATGTAGTGAAGCTATTTGCAATCAACAATATGCATAGGCTCATGGTGGGTTTAAATCATACTGCTGCAAGATTTTCCACAAAGTAGATCTAGAGTTCGAATCCACTTGTTGGTAAATTTTCTTTTGCTTGATCTAATCCTATGAAACACATACCCTGCTCTACTTGAACCTTGCGTAGGGTTTCATTGCGCTAGGATTGATCCCTCCTTTATTTTTTCATCTTCTTTTTGATTGAGCTGAATAGATGTAAAATTGATGAAGCTAGAGCTCACCTAATTGTTAACTCCAAGGGCGATATAAGCAAGTGATTCGTTAGGGTTTACCCACAAAAAAACAAGGCATTCAAAATGTATCATCTAGGCATGGATTATATAGCTTTTGCTGCCAAAATCAGGGGCAGTGAAAACCTCAAAATCGAAAGAAATAATATGTGGAATCCAACAAACAACTAGGTAACTATCTAAATATCAAATTTAGAAGTAATCGTTCATTGAATTGAACAGACCTTCGGGAAAATGTAAAAATCTTTGATTTCGAAGTAATCGTAAAACCTCAAATTTGAAAGCAATCTTTGGCCAAGTTTATTAAATAGTCAGGTGATGGGAATTTTTTTATACTGAAAATTTTTTTCTATTGAATTTAACAAATAGTCAGTTAATCGCAAATCTCAAATTTGAAATTAATCGTCTACTAATTTCAACAAAACATCAAGTAAATGTTAAAATTTCTCAATTTTTAAAGGAATGTTAAATTTTCTCAAATTCGAAAGGAATGTTTTGTGATTTTTACATTCTATCATATCGGAATAGGTTTTTTTTGTAAGATAAATAGTTAGGAATAAAAATGGCTGTCAGAAATCAAACAAATCTTAATCAACAAAATAGTATTAGTGAGTGATAATGTATTGATTATTATATCAAAGCTTTTACAACAAATCAGATTGTGTCATTATTGTACTTGTTTCCCTGTTAAGACAACACAAATTTCCTCCCTCATTTCAATAATTGTATGCTCACAGTTTTAAGATCATTCACCTTTCTCCATATTATATTTATTTTAGAGACAGTAAGTCATGTATAATTTCAATTTTCAGAAAGCTTAATTTCCAGCTATATTTTGAAATGTTTAAAAATTCATTATAACTTATTTCATAAATATTATTATAATTGTGTAATTATTATTGAAATCTATCTTTCTATTTAAAAGGAACTTTGAAATGTTTAAAAACTCAATGCAAAGGCAGGGACTCATGCTCACTAAAGCTCTTATTTTTTATCCTCTTACTTTTTTAATCTTTAAAGATTACCTTATATCCTCCCCACTTTTTATTATTTATTATCCCTCTTTAATTATCACCACTCACTTAATTTATAGGTTACTTTTCTTATGTATTTTATGCCCTTTTAGTTTTAAGCGATCCTCCTTGTCAGTCCTTTACCTCTCCTTATTTTGTTTCATATTTTCCCCTTTTACATTAAGCTGGTATATATATATATATATATATATATATAGTTCTAATGGGACTTTGTTAATTTGAGAAATACATGTTATTAATAATTAGATGTGTTTAGATACTATAATATTTTAAATGAATTATATACACATGTATTCATTTAGGATTACTTAATGTTGATTCCTTTCTCTAGAATAATTTGTAATGGTCCATGATATAATCAAGGTGTTATGATTACAAGGGTTGTTCACTATCACCCAACCTTTTTTTATTGATTTGATACTAGATTCAAAGATTTCATTGGCTTATTAGGATAATGATATTTTAAAGTATTTATCATCCATACATGTAAGGAAGATTAATGATGATATTATATATTATGCATTATATTACCGTCATTAAGTATTATTTTACTACTAGATTTAGTAAATTAATTATTTTACTAAGTTGATAAAACTAGGTTAGATCCCATTATCCTAAGTCCACTAATTAGTCATATTAAGTGATTTATTAAGTTACTTCATTACATAGTCATCTGTATAACTCAGTCTCCTAGTCCACATCCACAATTCATGTATCTCTCTCTCATCACACAGTCATCTCTCTCTCTCTCTCTCTCTCTCTCTCTCTCTCTCTCTCTCTCTCTCTCTCTCTCTCTCTCTCTCTCTCTCTCTCTCTCTCTCTCTCCATGGATCTAGCATTGTCCTTACTTGGACCTCTCTTATTTGTTGGTATGAATGGATAAGTTATGGTAATAGAGGGGTGATGTTGTTTAGGTATTCACACGAGTTTCTCCTCTTTAGTTTGATAGTTTTTTATTTAGCAATGTGGGATGTAATGATATGAAAGTTGGGAGGGAACACAAATTCTCTTAAGAAATTATGAGCTTGGCGAGTGGTTGGATGGCTTTTCACAACCTATACAATATTGGAGTACTAGTGGTTTACAAATTTCTATTGTTTTCATTTTTTATGCCTTTTGCAAGTCTAGTTGGAGATATACTTCAATTTCTTTGGAGTTCAAGGTGATTGGATTAAGTTAGTAGGATGAATGGTTCTGATGGTCTTCTTCTTAATCTCCTATGGTTCCATTGGTACTGTTATCCATTTTTCTTGAATAGTCTATTCACACATACATGCATAATGGTTTTATCTTCTATGGAATAGGTTAATGGTTTTCTATAGATGGTTTGGTTTCAATTGTTGACACAATGGTGAAGTGGAGTACCTTGGTTTTTAGGAGGGGGCCCTAAATCTTTTGGTTTGTGGTGGCCTTTTATCTAGATTAACTTGTGATGATTGTTTTGAGGGATTTCCAAAAGTTGTTAGAGAAGATGAGAGTTTAACTTGATAGGAGAAGGCCTGATACTATTGATTTTCTCATTCCTTTTTCATTATTTCTTTGATGGAGGTGGCCTTGTCTAGTAAACTATCAATTTATTTCTATCTACTTTAATATGGTATCTAGTGCTTTATTGATATCCTTCAGGTAGAGAAGGGGGATGACCAACTTGTGAGGAGGGGGTTCTGTATTGGTTTATTTTATTTTATTTTCTTCTTCTTATTCTTCTTCTTCCAATTTTCCTCTAGTGGTTTTCTTTTGGTTGATGATTTATTTTGGTTTAGAGGATTTTTGTAACATGGTGGGGAAGAGTGATGTTTATCTAGATAGGATGAGGGTTTGGTTATTTTTTTTTGTTACTTCTTTTTCAATGGTTCATATGGTGGTGAGGGTGATTCCTATGGTGGTGGAGACTTTCTTTGTGGATGAGGAAATTTGTATTAGGTGATTGGAGGTGATGTAGGCAATGATTTATTTAAGAGAATAGGATAAGTGGTGTCTACCATTCCAAGTAGGTGACTCTCCAATAAGGAGGGTGAGTCTAGTTGACAAGCTAATTGTTAGTTGAAGGTAGTTTTTGATCTATGGTGATGGAAGTGGCCTTCACTTTTATTATTCTTTTATTTTGGGTTTGACTATCTCTTTCTCTTGGCTAGGATAGTGGCCTTTGGTTCTCTCATGATTAGTAAATTGTTTATAGTTTTCAAGGGCATGCTCTAGTCTATTTCTTTTGGTTAAGTTTTGCACCAGGTTTGGAGGTTGTCTCAAACCTAGAAGGCAAGTGTAGTCTAAGGTTATCTAGGAGGTGGGCTTGATATTTATAATTTTATTCTACTTCTATAGTTTCTATAGAGCTGGTTGAGTCTTCTATAGAGGTGAAGACTTTTGTAGTGTCGATTTTCAACTCTTTTTTAGCTTCTTTTTATGGTTGGTCTCCATCTCCAGACTGATCCATCTCCAACAACCATTAATACAAATTCAAGAAAAAAATTACTCACTTCCATTCATTTAATTGATTCAACCCTAGACCTTCATTTATGTATAACTTAAATCTAGTTCTCACTACCTTCCTAAATTTGAAATTAAATTTATTTACAAGAGACTCATGTCCATCCATATCAAATCAACTAAACCATTTGTTTTACTTTCCAAATAGATCAACCAAACCCATTATTAACCATTTAAAGACAATTATTACATAATCCAAAAAACTATGTTCTAATAGTTGGTCATAAATACAAGCAAATTAAAATCCTAGCAAAGTGTTTTGTATGTATCGATAGTTCCCAACTTGTGCATATGTATTTTTTTCCCAATCTAGTTAGTTATGTAAAATTTTTTGGTGGTTATAGTACAATGACTAGGATATTATTGGTGAATATTAGCTTTAACCTCTAATTAAGAAGTAGGTATTATAGAGTTGTGATATTTTCTATTGGAAACAATACATCATTATTGGAATGGATATGTATGGTTATGGAATAGTACAAGTCTAAATAACCACTTTAAAACTATTTTCTTATAATGATCCCTTTCACATTTTATCAGTACCTAACAACAAAAATAATACAACCAGAGTTTAACCATTAGCAAAATACACATTAAACTTTTGAAGATCATAATTCAATGCTTCTTCATGATTATATAAACTACTCCACTGCTATAAAGAGGGAAAATACCAATTCAACTACCATATAAAGAATTTAACTTTTTTCAAATTTTCACAAAGCAATTTTTTTGTCATTTTTGCAATTTATAAAATAATGCAAAAAGCTCCAAAAATTCCAAATATTTAGAGTCCACTTGAGTAACATCACCCATCAACTTGCTAAGAAAGTACATTTATAGAAAGAAAGAAATTGTTAAAAACAAAAATTAGAAAATTTTAGAAAAAAGAAGTAAAAGATGTTTCTCAAACTTTATATGATGGAATTTGACCTAAAAAAAGTGCCAATATTTGGTCCAATGGAATGCACTCAATTAGCATATTTGTGAACTCTTAATGACACATTTTCCTATAGAATCCCTATGCAAATAGGGGAAGAGACCTAGTAGCTGCCTATACTAACTTTGTGCACCTAGATCTCCTAGACCTTAAGTCAAATTATGCCAATTTTTTTGGTGTATGTCCATAGGTAACTCAAGAGCTTAAAACTAAGGTTTTACTATTTGGGCCAAGGGTAACTTTAGTGGCTAATATTTTCCAATTGGCTAATCTCACTCATCAGGGTTTCCAAATTTGGCTTTTTTCTGCACTTTTGGGGTGTCCATGTCACTTGTGCTTTACCAAAATTGGGTTACATCCTTAGACCAATCACCAATAATAATACAAAATTATTTTTGTTTTAGGGATGACTTCGCCAATGGAATCTAATTTTTCTATGTAGCAAATTAAATATTTTTGCCTATAATTTTCAAGGCTTGTCTTAATTGATGGTCATGTTTGCCAATATTTGGTAAAAATTTATGTTACATTATAGATTAAGTATGCAGATTTGGCATGTGTCTCTATCCTAAATAATTTTTATGAAACTTTTTATCCTTTATCATTTTTCCAAGAAATAGATTTGATTAGGGACATGTGTCTTTACTTCGGGGAATTTCTTTAAAACTCAATGTCCTTTTAAAAGATTAGCTTGAAATAGGATTTAGGATCATCCAATAGTTCAAAATAATAGGGGTGCTTCCCCAAACCACTATTCAATATTTTTGAGGGAAACTATAATGATAAAAGTGGGCTAAATTTAACCTTAAAGTTTGACAAATAATTAGGCTCAATATAATAATAATAATAATAATAATAATAATACTAATACTAATACTAATACTAATACTAATACTAATAATAATAAAATAATTATTTCTAGGTATGTGTACTTTTTTCCATGATTTTCATCAATATTGAAAGATTCACCAGGATTTTATAGAATTTTCATATGATTGAAAAATAATCGCCAATAAAATTAAAAAATTTCCTACATAAAAATAAAAATTCATCAATAGAAATTAATTTCCCCCTGAACTAATGCTTGATTTGCCAAAATTTTATACATTTTTCTAAGGAGGGTTTCTTAAAGTTATCCATGGTTTGGGCATTTATGAATCTCTCTATAGAGGCCATGGAGTGTGAAGTGGTTGAAAAGTGCCATCTTAAAACACTTTCCCAATACCCATTGTATTCAACCCCCAATAGCCACTCACCAAAAAAAAAAGTACTTTTGACATAAATGGACCAATCAACAACCAAGCAAGCTAAAAAGTGATCAACTATTAGTACGTGTTATTGACTATTAGTATATGTGTTATCATTTTTTGGGACTTTTAAAAAATGGTAATTGCGAGGTATTGATCATGAAACCCTCACAACCATTGGACCCCCTTATGACTACTAGGTCTCTTTCCCTAGACAACCAAGTCAAATATTATGACCATTAGAAATATGTACGTTATGAAAAAATAACTTTAAACTTTTAAATTATATATCAAAAAATACACATATTTATAAAAATACATACAAGTCAAATATACAAGTTAGAATGAACAAATAGTTACAATTTCATTAATATAAATAAATCATTTATATATTTTATTTTTAATATGAAGAAATGAACTATAATGGAAATTCATTTTTATATAATTTTTTATTTTAGGTATAATAAGATGAGTTAGATTGACACTAGACATTCAATAAGTTATTACTAGAGGATGAGGTGGAGGATATTCAATTTATTTTAATGTGGACTTCGTCAATTGAACTCATCTCATCGAATGACAAAATATATGAAATTTTCAATTCACACTCCCAGCTCATCATGCTCATCGCATCATAGTATTGGACAAAATAAATAACAATTTGCATTCACACTATCCAACCAAATTAGGGTGCAAGGCTCAATCTTCAGACAAATTATATTAAAGATTGAAAAAAGTCAAACATATTTATTTTTTCAGATTCACTAAAACATAATGATTTTTTCTAAAAATTTTTGTTGTTTTCAATCAAATGCTGAAAATTTTAAAAAAATTCACTGTATTTTAGATTTTTAAAAATTTAGACAACAGTACATTTTGTAAGGAGGATAGCGTCCCAAATTGGTAGGTAACAGGAAGTTAACAAAATATATAAAATAGAGAGTTATGTATCTACCTACACTGCAACAAGGGACACAAATATATTAAACATAAACTATGGAAATGACTTGGAACCTTCTCTTTTTATAGAAACATAGAGAATTGTGAGGTTGCTATACTCATATTCAACCAAGTTTAGAATTTCATTGCTATTCAACTCTCTAGTCTAAACCCATTGCCCAAGTTCGTAAGAAATCAGAGATGGCTTCAGGGCTTGCTATTGCAGTTGCCCAAGGTGTGCTTGGAGAGCTTGGCAAGCTTGCGGTACAACAAGTTTTGAATGAGGCTTCGCTGCTGTTCTACTTCAGAGAGGACTTCAAATGGCTGCAGAAGAAATTCAGCCTTTTATCTTCTGCTCTACAAGACACAGATGACCATAATGTGAAGAAAGTCTCTGTGAAATCATGGCTTGAAGAGGTGAGAGATATTGCTTTTGATACACAAGATATTATTGATGAGTGTGCCATTGAGAACTTCTATACAAATACCAGTAAAGTGTGTGTGGGCAGTTGTGGTCAATTGATCATGAAGCATAAAATGGGAAAGGGGATTAAAAACCTCAAAGATAGGGTTAAAGATGCCTGAATTAAAAATCTTTAATTCGGGATGGACATGAGGTGAAGCTTTTTCATGAGTTGCCCCGTTTAGATCAACTAATATATCCAGATATCTATTGACTCAGTATAGTCGTTCATTCATTCCCTTTCAATACGCGGGTATAACTTTTCGTCTTGATTTTTCATTTCTCCCTAAAATTGTGACTACCTATTTAGATTTTGAATTCTACCCTGTAATAGTTTTAGACGTAAAAAGTTTTTAAAATTTTCCATACGGTTCATATAGCTCTTTATACATAAAAAGATTTCGTGGGTATGTTTTCCTTTAAAAAAAAAAAAATCAATGGCATTAAAATATATTTTTATTTTATTGATATTATTATTATTTTTTGTTAATTTAGTTTGAATTTTTATTTTTATTTTTTTATATATACCTTTTATTAATTTTACAAATAAAATTATATAATAGATATATCTTGATTTATTTTTAATAAATTTTACATTAATTTTAATTAAATAAAAAGGAGACATAATTTGTAAGGAAGATAACTAATAGAAATATTTAAGTTGAAAAGTTTAGATTGTGGTAAATATGATATTAGAAATATCATTTATGGAATACCAAATGGAAAGAAAATTCAAGTGCTATGTTATCATAAGAATGTAAAGATATAATTGTAATATTAAGTATTATACAAAAATAATATATAGATATGAAGTGGAAAAAATCATGTATTTGAAACAATGGTTATAGCTAATATCAAATGGAAGAAATACATGAATATGTACAATGGAGTGGATATCTTAAGTGTTTATTATTTTGATGTTTGTTATCACTTGTTGGGTTTATTCATACAAGAATATAGTTTTAGCCAAGGCTACTCAAACACTTGTGTGTTTGCAGCAATAAATATTAAGAGCTAATATGTTGATGTGAAAGGGTGTTAAATCACAACTAATTACAACCATGAGGATTTATTATAAGAATTTATTTGTAACAATCTTCACATTAGAAACTAACTAATATTGATCTTTTCAAGAAATTGATTCATATGATTCTAGAAATATGTTTTTGGGCATTTTTACATATGTTTTTGATTTTTTACATATGTGTGTAGGTTACTTCAAAGTATAAATGTATATGCATAATATATAGTTCTTGAGTACTACCTACTTAGGTAAGGTTTTTTGTGATGTTGTTACATCACACAAATGCGAGAAAAGTGGAAACAAACCAGTGAAACATAGTTAAAAAGTCAATAGCCATTCATTATCCATTAATCAAGATTTTACAATAAAATTTAGTTTTGCCAACTAAATATAATACAACATAATGATTAAGATGCTAATCTACACATCGAATATCCATTGTATGCCCATCTTAAGCATGATAAATATTACATCATGAGTTCTAACTAGTAACATTTTATAAGTAATTTCATCGATAAATAGAATGTCATTGATTATAATTACAAATAGACAAACATTTAGACAAAATCTCTCTAATAACTATCCATAAACCTTTTTTTTTTTTTTGGACAACTAAAACAAAGTTTAGAATCTAAAGTTAGACCACAAATATTAAAAGTTCTTATACAACTTGTGTCATATCTCAAAATAGAATTAAAAGAAATCAAAATCTAAATTAATTACATTTTATAAAATCTAAATTAGTCACAATTATCAATGTCTAAGTTAGCCTCAATTTTTAAAATATAATTAGTCCCAATTTTCAAAATAATTTTTATAGATGAAAGCTTTTACACGTCTTATTTGATAACTTAGATAGAGTTAAAATTTAATGAACCTAATACATCAAAAATAAAAAATTATTATCTTTAATTTTATTTCAATCTTCTCCATCTTCCTTCAACCTATCCTCTAACTCATCATATAATCTAATTTTAAAGTCTAATGAGAAAATTTAAGAACTCTTATACAACTTATACCATATCTTATATATAATTAATAGATTTTCAATTTTCAACATTAAACTTAGTCGCAATTCTGAATATTTAAATTAATCACCTTTTCAATGTACAAAATCAACTTATTACATATTTCAAATAGAGTTAAAATTTAACGAACTCCTGCTACCACATTAATATTTGAATGTGACAATTAGCAGCTTTAATTTTAATCCAATCTTCTCCACCTTCCTTCAACCTCTCCTTTGACTCGCCATTTACCTTTCTATGAACCCTTATCTCCTTTAGTCTCCTCAAATATTCCAATCCCTCCGGAACTTTCTTCACCCGTTGACAGTTCGATATCTCTAGCAGTACCAGACGTTGCATCGCTCCCTCCTCCAGTGCCGACAACTCCTCCAAAAGAGGGAACCCATGAATACCTAGCCTAACCAGCTTAGGAAATCCCCTACTCTCCCCAAACTTCTTTGGCAGCTCTTTGCATCTCTGATCATTATTCAAGACCATTTCTTGCAAGTTGGGGATGTTCCGCAGACACAAATAATCACTGCACTGATGCAATACTAGAACTCTAAGATTTACCATACCACATATCCAGTTTGGCACGGAGAAACGGACAAGAGTAAGTTCTCGAAGATCTTTCATGACATTCATTTTCTCTGGGTATGATGGAAGAATGCCATTCTCACCTGTGGGAGTTTTGTTCGACACTGAAAGAATCCTCATTTTCACCAACTGCTCAAGGATACCATCTTCTACATTTTGCAAGCCACCTGCGTCGGGTAAAGAAAAACTCATCTCCTCGAGATTGATGAAATTGCTGACGTCTTTAACATTCAATAATTTATTCTCTTCAGTAAAGAGCGGGATGTATTCTGATCTCAGTATCCTCAGCCTTGAGATCAGATTTGATATTCCTTTGGGAATATGACTATGAAGGTCGCTTGAGCAGCGTCTTATATCGAGATGGGAGAGAGATGTGAGGTCACCTATCCAGTCAGGTAGACATAAAATGGCAGTGCATCCAGAAACATCAAGATACTGAAGGCACCTGAGTTTTCTAAAACAGGCCGGCACCTCCGCAATCTTTGTTTGAGACAAATTTAAAAACCTGAGAAGCTTTAGTTTCCCGACACTTTTTGGGATGGCAGAGATGTTAGTCCCTCTGAAGTCTAGAACGCGGAGTAATCTCAGACGATCAAACAAGTGTTGTGGAATACTTGTAATATCTGGATTCTCAAATAGTGAAAGAGTTCGAAGAAATTGCTGAAGGTGAAGAGAACTTTCTGAAACTGCATCATTGGTTATACCTTTCTTGCCCAGTAGAAACCGGCGGCAGGTTGTTTCTTGTGAGGGAAGACTGAATTCGCACTTGTTTTCTTTACTTACATTAATAGCCAAATCATGTAAAAGTCATGCACGGTGTAACAGGAATTAACTGTGCTTAATTCCACCAAACATAGATTGACGAGTTGGTGCAAGCACTCTAACCCAATCTCCCACTGGTCTTTCTCATTTTCTTTTGGGACAAAACCTTCAGCTATCAACAAATATATCAAATAATCTTGGTGTATACAATTGAGGTTAGTATTCCGATTAAAATAGAACTTCGTGTCCTCGGGAAAGAAAGAAAAATAAGCGAAACAAGATTTGAGAGTTGAAGGAAGAGATTCGTAACTAAGCTTGAGGATTTGCATGGTGGAATCCTCTGCCCCTTTCACATTCTTTAAATGCCTCAGTTCCACTTCCCAGTCCACTAAGACAACAGAGTTTGACATGGATGCTGCAACTGTTTTAACAGCCAATGGCAACCACCCACATCTTTCTACAATTTGACGAGCCATGCTCCCCAGATGATGTGGAGGGCTATTTTCTACACTACCGGGAAAAGCGAAGAGGCAAAACAGCTTCCAACTCTCCTCCTCTGAGAGATGTTGCATATCATAGATATGTGCTCTAATGTCTCTAGCAACATCTTTGCTTCTGGTGGTAATCACAATTTTACAGTATTGGCCAGTGGGAAGACCAAGCCTTTGTATGATGTCACCATCTACACTACTCCTCCAAACATCATCTAGGACAATCAAACACCTCCTACCCACTAAATGCCCATGAATCAAATCAGCTACTAACACCTCACTTATATTACCGTCTATTTGCAAATTAATCTGCTTGGCCAGGTCACATTGCAAAGTTTTTACTGTACAAGTCTGTGATACAGAGATCCATGCAGAAAACTCATACCTTTGTTTATTTCCGTTGTAGACATGTTGGAGAAGGAATGACTTCCCTAGGCCGCCCATACCCACAAAGGCAACAAGACGAATTGCAGGCTGCTCGAACAATCTCACTATTTCCGCTGCCTTCTCCTCCACACCCACTGCTCGTGGGTCTGCCTCCAACACGACACTCCCTCTTCTGAACCGGGCTCCTCTTTCTGATGTACCACTAGTTGTGGGCTGATCTGAACGTGACACGTCATGAATTAGCTTGAGCTGTTCTCCATCTTGTATAACAGAGCTCACTCTATCTTTCAGCTCTTTGATCCTCTTTCCCATTTTGTGCTTGAAAATCAATTTACTACAACCGGGGACACACACTTGACAGCTATTTCTGTACAAGTGCTCAACTGAACACTCATCAATAATATCTTCTGCATCGAAAGCAATATCTCTCACCTCTTCCAGCCATGATTTCACACAGGCTTTCTTCACACTTTGGTCATCAGCATCTTGTAGAGCAGCAGATAAGAGGCCAAACTTCTTCTGCAGCCATTTTGTTGGAAATAAACGTCAACGCTTGCAGGTTGTCCTCGAGCCCCACGCCCATCTACCTTGTCAGGTCACCACATGCATTCATGGACGACAGGCATTCATTTTGGTAGGTGAGATTTTGAATTTGAACGTTGAGAGGGAAAATGGAATGTGACAAAAAGGAATGTTATTCATTCATTCAGTAGGTTTTAGTGCAGATCAAGCAGATCAGAAAGAAGTTGCAGAGAAGAGCAGTGGAAGAAGATCAACAGATCCAGTCTTCAGAGTGCAGAGAAAGAAGTTTGTTTATTTCATGCCTGTAGTTGCACGTCTTCTCTCTGATCATTCTGTAAGTTTATTGTTCATTGGATTCGACCTGTGAAGCAGTGATTGCTCCAGGCCTATTTTTGTATGCAGCCATTAGAGTTGCAAGTTTAAAGTTTGAAGTATTGAAGTCGATTGAAGTTTTAGGGTTATTTTAGGGTTTTCTGGTTGAAGCCGAATGCTCTCAGATTTGTAATAGTTTAAATCTCAGATTGAATAGAAAGAAAGCCAGCATACTTACTCTATTATTCTTCATCTTCTATTCATTGGATTTAACAAGTTTGGTTGAAAGCTTAAAGAATTTGGCTTTCTAGTTTTAATGGTGAAAGCATTCACATTGAAATATTTTCTAAGTTATATTTCTTAAGTTTGAAACAGGACACTCAGCATCTTCTTTCTCAGTTGGAGCCGAGCTCACTCGGCATCCATTGGTGCCGAGTATTTCCTGTGCAAGTGTCGAGCTCACTCGGCACCTGTTGCCTATCACTCGGCACCTTCTTGTGCCGAGCAAGTGCCGAGTAATTTCTAGCACTCGGCACCTTCCTGTGCCGAGCACTTTTCTTAAGTGCCAAGCAACCTGCCACTTGGCACATTCACGTGCTGGCACTCGGCAATTGTGAGTGCCAAACAAATTTTTAGGGTTAGGGTTGCAGTTTTAAGTTGTGAGTTTGATTTTAATCTATATTTCTCACACATTTGAAGTCTTGTCTGAAGTTGAGCAGCAGCGATGCCTCATTCAAAACTTGCTCCATCACAATCTCGCCAAGCTTTCCAAGCACACCTTTGGCAACTGCAGTAGCAAGTCCTAAAGCCATCTCTGATCTCTTATAGACACTGGATTTAAACAGGAGGAATGAAAAGAAATGCAATCAAGACTAATGGTTGAATGGGAGAATAAAAACTAGAGAATTCTTTGAATTTATTAGTAAAGGAGGCTTGTTGTCGAATATAAAGGTAAAGCTTATTTGGGAATGGAGTACACATCAATTATGCTAGTCCCCACTGCAGAGTCTGATAGTCTGACTTGAAAGAGAAGATCGAATATAGCTTTAATAAAGGCAGAAGAAGTGGGTTCTACATGTTTTGTCTATATTCGAATCCAAGGACACCTTCTTGCGTGGAAATAGTTAAAATAGAGCGGTGTTTTAATAAAAGTAGAACAAGTGGGTTTCACATGTTTTGTCCATATTCGAATCCAAAGACACCCTCTTGCATGGAAATAGTTAAAATGGAGCGGTGCTTTAATAAAAGTAGAAGAAGTGGGTTTCACATGTTTTGTCCATAGTTGAATCCGAGGACACCCTCTTGCATGGAAATGGTTAAAATGGAGCGGCGCTTTAATAAAAGTAGAACAAGTAGGTTTCACATGCTTTGTCCATATTTCAATCCAAGGGTTCTTTTTACACCATCTTGTATGGAAAGAGTTAAAATAGAGTTACACTTTAATCAGAGCATATGAAGTGGATTTCCAATGTCTTGTCCTTGTTAGTTCCTGCCTTATATATAAGACAGGGAACTATTGTTTTTGTTTTACCCCCTTTTCAATAAAAGAACTCTCAATTTTAAAGTTTTAAGACATCATTCAAATGTTTTATTTATAAAATCTATTTTTTCTCATTAATTCCTTTTTTCTGATTGGATACTCTTAATTTTCCTGGGGTTAATATTATTTTTCCAATTCAAATAATACTAAAAATGATTAAGATAAAGATGCATTAATGCAATAATGTTATTATAAGTAGGAGTCACCAATTACCCATTCTAGTTGGCAAGAGTTTGAGCGATTGTATCCATTCCAAGGTGGGTCTAGAATGAGAATGAGGAGATGCATACAAGTATTAAAAAATGGTTTCTTAGAAGAAAAGCAATTGAGGATTTATCACCAAACAAAGATAGCTAGCACTTTGGCTGCTTACTGTTGTACTGATAAATGTTAGATTATGGTGACTGATCAGGAAAGTACTGTACATACTTCATAATTAGTGGATAAACCCATGGAACCTTGTATGTACCCATGGAACCTTGTATGTCAATTTACTACATAATTAATTTTCAAGCACAAAATGGGAAAGAGGAAAGTACTGTACATACTTCATTCAAAGGAGTGGCAATAGCATTGAAGAACGAAACAATATCAAATCAGATCTATCTTTATCACACTAGCAGACTGAAAGGCATGAATTAGGGCAGTTCTGGAAAGGGGACATCACATGGAAGAACAAAGACTTGGTAAAGCTTTTACATTACCACCCATATATGGTTTGCATTTCATTCCAGCTTTTACAGAACCACCCATATATCTTAGTCTGTCAGAAAAACCACTAAAATATTTTAAAATTGGGATTAATACTCAAATTCCATATGCTATATAAGCAGCAATCAAAAGATTCTCCTGTTAGGAATAAGGTGTCTCAACCTTGTATGATTCCTATTCTTATTATTATTTGTTTTGTAAAATGTATTTTTGCAAATAATATGTAAATGTGAGTGTACACGTCTAGTTGACATGTTGATCACTTACATGTGTCGGCATCTTGAAGTGTGTGAAGGAGATCATGGCTGAACTGGTTATGATGGATTCCTATGATGCGTAAGAGCTATTTAAGGAATGAGCTATGAAAAGTGTAAGAGCATCTTATGACATGAGGCCTATTTGGGTGCCCAAGAATGAGTGGTTGGTGTGTGTAAGAGAATATGCCAAGCTGTCATTGCCTATTCAAGGGATGGATGCCCTTTTCTTGGTATTGGATGTACATGTGGCATTGTGCATGGTTCTTGGTGGTTGAGCCATGAAAAATGCCCAAATCCTTTGTGGGCATTTTGTTGGGTCTTAAGATGTTAATAAAATGGGTATTGCATGTCATAATGCAATAGAGTGGTAGAGGAGAGTATGCAGGTACTGAGGTGCTACTGGAGTCTTCTATTGTTGCTATTGAACTTGCATTGCAAGTGTATTGTAATCTTGTGTTGAAGATAATACATTGTGCAGGTTCTAGAGGGGTGGGGTTGTTTTACCGAAAGGTTTTTCCCCACCGGCAAATCTTTGTGTTATGTGTTTCTTTCTCTATCTATTTTCTGTATGCATGGTTGGCTACAATATTGTTGTTTACATGATATTGAATCTGTAAGTGTAGAAGATTTTAATAGGATTTGCACCATACTTTCCTTATGAGATTAGTGTAGGAAGCTGTTTCCGCACCTGAGTTTCCTTATATCTCCAACTTTAAGGGAATGAGTGCTAGCCCTGACAGAATAGCAACCTCGGGAACTAATGTCACTCCACATTAAATTGTTAGCACTATGAGGAGAAATAGAAAGGATACCAAATAACCAACATATGAGATAATTAAACTAAGTGAAAATCCAAAATTGAAGGAACCTTGAAGATATTTATTGATCTTACTTTGCAAGAATAGCATAAGAAGTGACCTTATTTAAGAGATGATTGTTTGGAATGAAACTCACATCAACAATATGAAGCCTACCCTGCCCACTATTTCTTCATGATATAAAGAACACACATCTTTCACCAAACAAAATCACTTGCTAGCTCATTCCTCACAGCTCGATGATTACTCCTTTTTGTGTGAGGTTCATACACAACATTGGGTCGTTGCAATATTATAGAATAAATAGAAGTCTCCAACAATTGGTGATGAGATGAATATTGTTCACGATACATAGGAATTAAATTCTCCTCTGCTCATAATCTCTGAGGAAAATAAAAAGAGTTTTGAAATGTAGACAACTAGTTCATCACACCAGCTAGAACATACTGTGCAGGGCACTACTCCCCTACTGCAGCTGTTGTTACCCAACTATTATTTAGAAATACCATCCATAATGCTATTTTAGTAGGTAATACCCAATACTGTGTGGCCATTACAAATCCCACTAGGAAAAAATCACTGCAAATATACAAGCAACCTCACTAATTTGGGATATAGTTTTGCAAATGTCATTTCATTTCATTTGCTCTTTAATATTTACAAATCAGGACTCTAGAGGTGATCAATGTCTGAAACATTATACATGACTTACGATCTACGACATCTAGCTTTTCTATTTTATTTAGCTTATTGTTTTGAAGGTAATGAGTCTCACTTCCCCTGTGGTGCTTAACAGACTTTCCCATCCAAATAGTTTGCCTTTTTCTTCAAAACATAGGATTTTGCACTGAACATGCACCAAGGCCCAAGTACTTACAACTTTGACATTGGTGAGATAGTCTTTCCCAAGTAACCTTCATCTAGGTATCTAGTAGATATGAGACAGAGTGTTGACATTTGTAGCATAGTGTCACATTTTTCCAATAAAAAGACCTGCAGGGAAACGACAAGCTCTAGAGCTCTTCCATACACTAAATCCCCCATACTCTTGTGTGTGAAGAGGGAAACTAAATTTAAATTAGGCCACTGAATGGAGAACAAAGATCACATTAACCAAAAGTGCAAATACTTCGTAAGTGAACCAATCAATAGTTCAAGAATGGTTACATTTAGTGCTGAGTAAAAGATCAACACACAGCATAGGCTTCTGCCACGTTGAGATCTGGCTTAATTAAGTCTTAACAATTTAGTTCATAAGAGCTAGTAGATTTCCACAATCCATAAGATCTATCAATTTAGTTTCTAGATTTCATTGTGTAAGTTTTTTACATCAACCTTATGGATCACATATTGTGATCCATCATCACTTTCTCCTCTGCTTTCATTCTTTCATCCTACTGATGGATCATAGTGGGTGATCTAAAATATTGATGTAAAAAAAATTACACAATCAAATCCAAAAACTACATTGACAAAATTTAGTTCATTATTTTCCTGTGAATACAGTCAAACTTGTGAGTTGAACTCCACTTTATTCCACCCCTTAGACTAATATCTGGACATCATTGGGCTTGATGTTTGGATTTTCATATTATAATTTAAAAGTTTTACAACATTTTTTAATACCATTTGTTAGATTTCTATGATTTATCAAGAAAACCTAACAATAATTAGGTCATCACAGATCATGAGCACAGCACAGGGAATTGATATACCTCGTATTTAAAAGAACATGCAAGGTGGATGATATTTTGACAAGATAAAATGAGTGTTTAGCATCCAAACTGATTACCCAATGACCAGAGAGAAATTTAATTATAACAACATGGTAACCATGATATGCCGTGGGAAAAACCTTGAATCTTGGAAGCCATATCCATGAGGTATTCACAGTGAATTTCAGCTTAGACCATTGCATTGGCATAGAAACACAATAGCACTTTCCAACAAACTAATCAAGAATCAATACAAAGAGTGTCTTTCTTAATGATAAACAAACTAATTAAAAAAATCAGTCATAAACTTAAAACTTGTGAATTTACAAGAATGGCACTTAATTACCATCAAATCAATAGAACAACAAGAAGAACATAAATAGTGTCAAATTGTATGTAGAAATACAAAATATTCAAGGAAGAGCCCTAGGTTAAAACTTCCAAAATAATTGACTAAATGTTGAAACTGGGTAAGAAACCACATCCAACTTGTTGCATGTGGCATATCCCAATGGAAGAAACATGACTAAGTGTTCAAATGGGGTAAAATGTCACATCCAATTTGTTGTGTGTGGTATACCTCAATAGGCAAGGTTGGGTGGAAGTCCATGGTGATTTGATGGAAGGGATGCCCATTTGTCACAATATCTAAGACCAAGGTCTAACTGCAAATAGTATTTGCTAATCACAAATTATAAATTCAATTGATTATGGCAAAATTTTGGTTCTACTTCTCATTGTATGAGAAACTATCTTTATGGATGGGAAATCAATACATGTCAAAGAATTCATATATGTATGAAATAGCCACACCACATATAACTCATAATTGTATATTCAAAGAGATTAATAAAAAAACATGTCAATCTAATAGTCAACTCAATCAAATTTTTACAACAACAAGGTTTGTTGGGACTAAGAGAGAAAATTGTCAAATCAACAAGCCAGTTGTCTTTGTTAGAACAAATATCGGGGAATGAGGTACAATCCTTAAAGGAACCCAAAATCATGTGCATTTCCATGTATTGATTTAAAAAAAAAATCATTATGTATGTACACATACTGATAACGACCAACAAAGCTATAATAAGTAAACCACAACTAAGAATGCTAATAGCCAAACTAAGAGTCACTTGATGTTGCCAGGAATTAAAATATTTGGGAATGAGGAAGGATTTGTACAAAAACCTAAATTCATGATCTATCTATGTATTGATGCATGCACACATATTTCTATGTATATAGAAGCACATCAAGGATAACATTTCTCAAATTGAAAAGCCTATTAGTTTTGGTAAAACATCAAAAATCAAGGGATGATGAGGACAATCCCAAAGGAAACCAAAAATAAAAACATGCTCCTAGTCATCAACCTTCAAATAAAATAACCACCACATGTCTATATATCAGCAATAAAAAAACTAAAATGTCCAATAAGATAAGTACACCAAGACCAGAATACAAGTACCAAATTATACATTCACTGGGCTATAATTTTGATATCAAGAGAAGAGACACAATCCTTATTGATGCATGCATAATGCACACATCTATATACAGATTTATGTGCACATTAAGAATTTAAAGACCAAAGTTAACAAACAATAGATTGTGATATTGCTATCAGGATTTAACCATATAGTTTTTGAGTCAAACTCATTGAGGAACATCTATAGTTAAGCATGCTCGAGTTGGAGTAGTATTGGAACATGTAACCTCTCGAAAGTCCTAGTGCTTCACCTCTATGAGCATCACCTAGATCCAATGATTGCTAAGTGTTCCATTTATTCTCATGAGAGATAGAATTGTGTGAATCACTACTCATGAAACATGGGTCAATGATTTTGACTAAAAAAATACACAGTTAAATCTTGATAGAAAAATCACAAATTTGACTTACTGTGGAAAATATCTCATACTTATCAAACAATAGATTGTGTTAGATTATGGTGACTGATCAGGAAAGTATTGTACATACTTCATAATTAGTGGGGTTCAACAAAACATTTTGGGTCGTGGCCGACGTTGTAGCCGACATATTATGGTCGACATATGGCTGACATGTTGTAACCCTAAAATGGATAAAATACTTGTATAAAAGGGTTTACGGTTAGGTATTTTTTCATTATGTTGTGATGCGAAATCGGCTCTTTCGACGGTATTAAGCTATAAGGGATTACAGACTGTAATCAGGTTGTAATCACTGGATTGTAATAAGATCGGACTTGTTGTTTGGTGGATGTAGTCCAAGGATTGGGTGAACCATGTTAAATCTTGGTGCCTTGTGTTCATTTCTGTGTGATCTATTATTTTTCTGTTATTGGTTATATTTGCATGTAGTTTTTTTATTTCTATCCATGGTTTATCCTAACAAGTGGTATCAGAGCCTAGTTGTTTTTAAGTTATCCTCTGCAGGAAAGTTTCATGGTTGAGTGGGAGTCTCACAGTTGAGTGAGAGCAATGGAAGATGAGGGTAAGCTGAGGGTTGATAGGTTTAATGGCCAAAACTTCTAGTTATGGAAGATGCAAATGGAAGACTATATGTATCAGAAGGATTTATGGAAGCCGTTGGAAGGCAAAGCCAAGAATCAGGGAACTATGTTAGATGCTGAATGGGATATTTTGGACAGAAAGGCACTTGGAAGCATTTGGTTATGCTTGGCACCATCGGTGGCATTTAATATTACAAAAGAAAAGATGATAGAAGAGTTGATGAAAACCCTAGTGACACTATATGAAAAGCCCTCCGCTTTAAACAAGGTATTTCTCATGAAGCATTTATTTAATATGAAAATGGTAGAAGGTGGATCTATTGCAGATCATTTAAATGATTTTAATATTATTACTAGTCAGTTATCTTCTGTGGGTATCAATTTTGATGAAGAAATTAGGGCTCTCTTGATTTTGTGTTATTTTCCTGAAAGCTGCAATGGCTTGGTAATGGTGGTGAGTAATTCTGTTCTTGGATCTAGTACCCTAAAATATGATGATGTGATCGGTGTTGTTTTGAGTGAGGAAACTCCTAGGAAGTCCTCAGGTGGATCTACATCAAGAAGTGCTTTGAATGCACAAAGCAGGGGTAGAACGACTGAGAGAGGAAGTAACTCTGGAAATCATGGGAAATCAAGAGGAAAGTCAAAAGGGAAGAGGTCTCAATCAAGAGGACTGAATGACTACTGGTACTGTGGGAAACCAGGGCACAAAAAGAAAGATTGCTGGAATCAAAAGAAAAATCAAGGAGATAAATCAGATGGAGACAAGGAGGCAAATGTGGTAAGTAAAAAATCCGAAGAGTATGCTTTGCTTCTATCTTTAGAAAGTGTTGATGATTCATGGGTTTTAGATTCTGGTGCTTCATTTCATGCTACACCTCATAGAGGTTATTTCATTGATTATGCCCAAGGGGATTTTGGGCTTGTTTATTTGGGGGATACTGAACCTTGTCACATTGTTGGAAAGGGAAAAATTAAGATTAAGTTGCAGAATGGGAATCATTGGCTACTACATGAGGTAAGACATGTTCCAAAGCTGAGTAAGAATTTAATTTTAGTGGGGCAACTTGATGATGAGAGTTGTGTAGTTACTTTTAATGATAAAAATTGGAAGGTTTCAAAAAGTTTCCTTGTAGTAGCAAAAGGTGTGAAAGTAGACACCTTATATCTTTGTACAGGTCATATTGTTCCTTCTACTTTGATTGTTTCAGAGAAAAATGAATGTTCAAGAACAATTGCTGCAGTTGAGCAGGGAGAACAAATAGGTGCTGTAGATTTTAATATAGCACTGTGGCACAATAGACTTGGGCACATGAGTGAGAAAGGTATTAAAGTACTTCATTCAAAGAAAGTTTTACCAGGTCTGAAATGTGTTAATATGGATTTCTATGAAAGTTGTGTGTATGGAAAACAAAAGAGAGTGAGTTATGTAAAGACTGGGAAGGAAAATAAAAATGAGAAATTAGAGCTTGTGCATACAGATGTATGGGAACCAGCTCAGGTATCTTCACTTGGTGGATCTCATTATTATGTTACATTTATTGATGACGCAACTAGAAAAGTGTGGGTTTATTTCCTTCGACAAAAATCTGATGTATTTCAAACTTTTAAGAAATGGAAATGCTTGGTTGAAAATGAGACTGGTAAGAAATTAAAATGTCTCAGATCTGATAATGCTAGTGAGTATTGCAGTCATGAATTTGAAGATTATTGCTCCACTAATGGTATTCACAGACAGAAAACTGTTCCAAGGACTCCATAGGAAAATGGAGTGGCTAAACGCATGAACAGGACTATAATGGAGTGTGCAAGGAGCATGCGGTTGCATGTTGGGTTGCCCTTACACATGTGGGTGAAGGCTATCAATACTGTAGTCTATTTGATTAATAGAGGTCCCTCTACTCCTTTGGGCTGTGGCATTCCAAAGGAGGCATGGACTAGTAAGAAGGTGAGTTATTCTATTCTCAAGACCTTTGGTTGTGAAGCTTTTGCTCATATAGACTCTCTAAATAGAACCAAGCTCGAAGCTAAATCAAAGAAATGTGTCTTTGTTGGACATGGCATTAATGAATTTGGTTATAGGCTTTGGGATTTTGGAAATCATAAAATTGTTAGAAGTCGGGATGTCATATTCAATGAAAAAGTGTTGTACAAAGATCTATTGCAGCAACATGAGAAGAAAGGAGATGATTATGTAGTGCTGGATGATACTCCAAAAGCTGATGTTCCAACCATTCCTCATGATGTGCAAAAATTGCAACAAAAAATACCACACACACCAGTGAATATTAGATGGTCAAAGAGGAAAATTAGACCTCCACAAAGATTTTCTCCCTCTTTGTATTCTATTTTACTTTCTAATGCTGGTGAACCTGAAAGTTATGATGAAGCTATGTAGGTGGATACTAAGATTCAGTGGGAGTCTGCAATGAAAGATGAAATGGACTCTTTGTTGAAGAATAAGACATGGGATCTATGCAATTTACCTGCCGGTAAAAAGGCTTTACAGAATAAGTGGGTTTACAGGTTGCAAGAAGAGGAAGAAGGTTAGAAAAGATTTAAGGCCAGGTTAGTTGTAAAAGGATTTGCACAGAAAAGAGAATTGATTTTGATGAGATATTTTCTCCTGTTGTTAAAATGACTTCTATTTGTACTATTTTAAGTCTTGTGGCTATTAAAGATTTGCATTTAGAGCATTTAGATATTAAAACAACCTTTCTTCTGGTGATTTGGATGAAGAAATATATATGGCTCAGCCACAAGGTTTTGAGGTCAAAGGTAAGGATAACTTAGTGTGCAAATTGAAGAAAAGTTTATATGGCTTGAAGCAAGCACCTCAGAAATGGTATCTGAAATTTGATAGTTTTATGCATGAGCATGGATATAATAGGTGTCCTTCAGATTACTGTGTTTATTTTAAGAGGTTGGATAATGATAGATACATTATTTTATGTTTATATGTTGATGATATGCTTGTAATTGGGTCTAAAATGGATCATATTAAGGGGCTAAAATGCCAATCAGCACATGCATTTGCTATGAAGGATTTGGGGGCAGCAAAACAAATCCTTGGTATGAAGATTTGTAGAGATAGGAAGAATAGAACATTAACGCTATCTCAGGCTGATTATGTTGAGAAGGTGTTGCAACATTTCTCTATGGAGAATGCTAAAGCTGTCAGCACACCTTTACCTGGTCATTTGAAATTGACTAAGGAGATGTGTCCCAAGACAAAAGTAGAGGAGGACAAGATGTCCAAGGTACCCTATGCTTCAGCTATAGGAAGCTTGATGTATGCTATGGTATGCACTAGGCTAGATATTGCACATGTAGTGGGAGTCATTATCAGGTATATGAGTCATCCAGGATTTGAGCATTAGAATATTGTCAAGTGGATTCTCAGATATTTGAGAGGAACATCCAATAAGTGTTTACACTTTGGGGGCTCTACTACTAATTTACAGGGCTATGTTGATTCAAATTTGGCAGGGGATATTGATACCAGGCGGAGTACTACAGGTTATGTCTTTACTATTGGTGGGGCAGGTGTGAGCTAGGTTTCTAGGTTACAGAAGGTTAATGCTCTATCCACTATAGAGGCAGAGTATGTTGCTGCTACAGAGGCAACCAAGGAGATGATATGGCTTCAATTCTTCTTGGAAGAATTGGAACATCCTCAGTAGCATAATTATTTGTTCATAGATAGTCAGAGTGCCATTCATCTTGCAAAGAATTCAGCTCTGCATTCTAAGACCAAACACATACAGTTGCGGTACCATTTCATTCGGTCAGTTTTGGAGAATGGATAGCTAAAGCTGGAGAACATCCATACAAATGATAATCTAGTAGATATGTTAACAAAGGTTGTAACAAGGGAGAAGCTGAACTCCTCTTCAGCTTTGGTTGGTCTTTTAGACTGAACATGAATCAAAGAACAGTAGAGTCTAGGGTGGTTTGATCTAGTGGGAGCCCCATGTGGTAGTGGTATTGCTCCAGGATCAGTCTCCAAGTGGGAGATTGTTGTTTAGTGTGGAGCCTGATTAGTCCCCAAGTGAGAGATTGTTAGATTATGGTAATTGATCAGGAAGAAATTTTTTTTTGGGCCATGGTCGACATTGTAGCCGACATATTATGGCCAACATATGGCTGACATGTTGTAACCCTAAAATGGATAAAATACTTGTATAAAAGGGTTTAGGGTTAGGTATTTTTTCATTATCTTGTGATGCAAAATTGGTTCTTGTGGCAGTATTGAGCTGTAAGGGATTATAGACTATAATCAAGTTGTAATAACTGGATTGTAATAAGATCGAACTTGTTGTTTGGTGGACATAGCCCAGGGATTGGGTGAACCACGTTAAATCTTGGCGCCTTGTGTTCATTTCTATGTGATCTATTATTTTTCTGTTATTGGTTATATTTGCATGTAGTTTTTTATTTTTGTCCGTGGTTTATCCTAACAATAAATTTAACCACAAGATAGGGAGTGGGGTTAGAGTGGAGTTAAATGATCCCCTTGCACAGGTGTTAATGGACATTACTGCCTATGTAGCTTTGGTGCAATACAGCTGCTCCTACCAACTATATTGGAGACTTGTGGTTTGGCTTTAGTTATGTTGCATTTGATGGTATTGCAGTATGGATGGATCCTAGGATGAAAATGACCAAGAGATTGTAGTTGAAACTCATCTTTCCCATCTATGACCTAGATTTTCCCAAACAAATGCTCCTACTTTTTCTTTCTCTTTCTCTTCACCCATCACCAAACAAATGCTCAGGGCTCTTTGAGCTTAAAAATGTGAGAACGATTTCAAGTTTCAATACTTTTCTACAGTACCGAATAATGAATAAACCAAGAAAGTTAAGCAAAATTTCAATCTTTGAAAACAAAATCATGAACCTGATTAAGCAACAACAACTGTAGAAAAACTTTGTAAAAAAAGGTTGAGATCTAAATTTTCCACTGAAAGTGAAATAGATTTGAAGAATTCATTTAGTTGGCTTAGGTCTACATAGCTTTGAATCATTTTCTGCGATGTCGCTAAGGCACCGAGTCATGCTTCCAAGTATGCTTGCATAGTCTGCTAGCTATTGAGCCACATTAGTAGTGATAATCAAAACCACTATGATTGCAGTCACTAATGCCATGTTCAATGCAACAATAATAATTAAAAGACGGAAAGAAAGAAAAGCTCTGAAACAAAAAAACACAAAATAAAAACCTATCTAATAGACCTGTTGCTCATGGTCATGATCATGTTCATTCTCCATCTACGTTGTTTCTCAAATTGTGTTGCTAAATGTTGTAGATAATAATTCGATATTATTTATTTTTTATTTATATTAAAAATATATTATGATTATGTCTTTGGAAAAAATGTGAAACTAATGTTAACTATAAATATAATATAATTAGCTAAGTAAATATCTAATTATTTTACATTCTATTAAAAAATAAATTATCCCACTTTATTTTAGGATAAATTTAAAACCAAATTATAGATATTAAACTAAAATCTAGATTTGATGTTGTGATTTTTAGTTTTAGGAAATATAAATATAGTACTTTTATACTTATTTTTCCATTTTTTATGTAAATCATTTTCAGTTTTTAAAATTAAATCGATACAAATCATTAAAAATTCTAAAATAATTTTTTTGAAACTATCAGTTAGTTTTAAGCTTTTCTAAGTAAATTATTCTAACTTAAAAAAATTACTATTTTGCCTATGTTGAACAATCTTTTTTCAGAATGTGGATTACAATCTTTTCAAATACACCGTGCTTATTAAAATATTAAAATATGAACAATTTTTCTAACAATTTACTTTTTATCATCCTCAATAATAAATTTTTTATTTTACAATAAATGTTTGCTAACTTAGCTATCGTGCTCATGTGTTGAAATATTTACAAATGATTATTAATGCTTCTCCCTATAAATTGTTCTATTGCTTTTTTCTATTCAAATACTATGATTTAACCACAAAAAGAAAATATCTTATTTTTGACAAAAGGCAGCGACTTTAGCTCTATCATAGAGCTCTTGTTTCAATTGCATGTTATGAAGTTTCTTTATTCCTTGCATGTTAGCAACTTTTACATCTTTTTTTGTTGCTTGGTAATTTTATCAAGATGTTTAGATGCTTGGCCAAACAAGCACATTGATAAGTAGTAGCACATCTTGATAGTCATTGTTTGATTCTTTTCTTCTCAAAATCAATACAGCCATATTTAGAAATAAGTGTTATTAGAAGGTGATTCAAGTTATGGATTTTTGCAACATGTTTTTTTAATTAAAAGTCTCATGTGAATGGTGATTAATAGATTTTATATCGCTAATGTTTGAAATCAAAGCTAAAAGCAGAAGAAAGTAAATAAATTATTATTTTTTAATTAAATAAGAATACTAAAAATAAGAATTAACAATAAAATAATGAAGTTTTAACAAAATAACATAAATAACACAAATCTTGATATTATCATTCAACTATCAATATAATAAAAAATAATAAATGCTTAAAATCTATTTATTGACAATAATTTATTAGTCAATTTTAAATAAAATTAACTTAAAAAAAAAAATGTAGTAAATATTATTATAAATAATTGTATTAACATTTAGTGTTAGTTCACTTGATTTAAACTATAACCTCGGGTAGCTTATATTGTGGTTTACACTAATGTAGTGTGAATGACAATTTGTTACACATTTTTGAAGAGGTTATAGAGGGAGCCATCCTATAAAGAGCTAAGTTCTAAGTCAATAGGAAAAATTATAGATTCCTCTTAATAAATAAAAATACATTAATATAAATATAAAGATATAAATGGACACACAAAGATAGAAAAAGTATTAAAACATAGATAATTAAAATTGAATAAAATAATTAATATATAAGATTTAAATTAAATTGTAATGTTTTTGAAGTATTAGATAGCAACCAAAAGATGTTTCCAAAATTAAATTAAATTGTAATGTTAAATGATGTCAACATCAAAACAAATTTGGTCTTATTATTTCAACAACACTTGATGCTAATAATTAATCTTGACAAAACAATTCCATATTTTTAAAAACCATCAAATCTCTTTTAGACTATGACATAACTAATTAATAATCTCAAAAATGGTTGCCAAAAAACAAATATTTTCCTCATTAGCTAGCATGAAAATTGACAATAATCTATTAATTTGTAAAGAAAATTAGGCAAGAAGAGGCAATGGGTTGCACAATTGCAATGCAATAGTCTAAATCAATGAACAGTCACACTTGTATAATAAAAAGAAATCAAACTTTTTATTAATCATTTCTTATCTAGCCCCTCTCTATTGTATGTAATCTCCTATAAAAATAAATGTAATATTGATCAACAATTCTTAGCATAAATTGATAGAAAGATAAATGATCAATAGATTTAATTTATTAATAATGATATGCTTTTTAACACATTAAAAAAAATGAAGGTCATCACTTGTACTAGTATTAAGGAGCTATAGGCATATTGAATGGAATTGTGAGGCGAAAAATTTTACACATTATAAAGCATGTTGAATTTAATTATATACATGTTAATGAAGGTTGATTATCTTATGTTTAGGTAATACATTATTTACATATTATTATTTTTATAAAGGAAAGTGAATTTATTTTAAGTCTACGTACAAAAATAACACAATATTTAAAGGTAGATTAGAGAAATGGACTACAAATAGGATATGAATTTTCTAGTTTCACATGACATATTTCTTTCCTACTAGCAAAACTCCTCTATTAGGTCATAACCTCATAATAATTGACACGTGGAACTTTTATTCTTTCATATGTACCTATTTATTTTTAATGTGATGATTAAAAGATGGCCAATAATGACAATGCGTTCTTACACACCAAGATATTCCATTCTAGAACATAATGCCTAGATGCCAATAGAAGCATAGTGACATAGGAAGGTGATAAAATAACATAAAATATATCTCTTATCCCCAAACATGTTTCCAAGATTAATTAATAGCTTTAGCATCACATTACTACTTACAATCTTAACAACAACATCATTCACATTTGGTATACTCCAAAATATTGAACTCTAGATGTAAATATTTTGGCTAACAGTGGAATATAGAAATAAGTAACTAACCAATCTTCCATCATGTTGTGCTTAACTAGACATGCCTAAAGACCCTCCATTCATAATATTTTCTACACATAATATTTTTTATCATCTCCATCTTGATCCATACCCATCTGGGACTATGTTCCATCTTCCACACTAGGTACAGGCTCAACATCATTACTTGTCAGTGTTAAAATAATCATGTGCATGTATGCAGGTAATATTTTAGTTGAAAATATGTCAAAAAATATGTTTTTCTACCTTGTAATTCAATAAAACTATATATTTTCAAGAGATAACTTATTCTATAGAAATGATTAAATTCAACGTGATAACTACCTTGTATTTCAATAAAACTATATAATTTCTGGAGATAACTTATTCTATAGAAATGATTAAATTCAATGTGATAAAACTATCAACTAATGTCATGCAATATTATGATTATAAATTCAAAATAAAATTAATTAATTTGAGCATTTTCATATAAAGCTAAGGGTAGGAAAAGGATAAAACAAAAGTTCCAAGTTTATGTAAGCTTATAATATTTTTATATTGAAGAAACAAGGAAGAATCTAAAGCTAAAATTAAATCTAAATTTAAAATTATTGAACCACCTATAATTGAAGGAAATATGAAATTTAAATTTAAATTAAAAAATTATAATGATTACTAAAGTAGTGTTGCATGGATGTGTGTATAATGTGTTGATGTTTCCTTGCTTATTGAATCCTCAATATGGAAGAATGTATCTATTTTAATCCTTTCCTTTTCCTTTAAAAATTTTGTAAGGCTTTTTGTTTAGATATTTAATGAGGGGAATAGATGGTTGAAAAAAATTTCTTTTTTATTAGGTTAGTAGGGAAAAGTCCCTAATCTAATAAAAGAAATTTAAAAATTAGAAATAACACTAGAATGATAATTCAGGGCCATTACAACAAAGAGAAAGGCAAGACAAACCACACAATATAAGTTAATAAAAAACTATTGTAGTCATTAATAAATCTCCTAGCTCCTATCACCACTACAAACTTTAACATTGTCACAATTTACCATTTCCAAATAGTTTAAAGAAATTATGTTTCTAAGAGTGCTACAAAAACTAATAGAGTGCATCTTTACTAAGTTTCCATTATTTAAAAAATTTAATACATGTTTTGATAAAAAAATGACCCAACTTAAGTTTAAAAGAGTCACTAAACAAAGACAAGGAAACATAAGGAATCAATGAAACCAATATACCTAGCAATCATTAAACTTAACCATTATATTAAAAAAAATTGATAGACTATTAAGAAATATTTCAATGTCTTCATTATCATTATCATTCTATTCTTCATATCTAATTTGGTCCCCTTTCCACTTCTTCACATCTTTTTTGAACCTACTCTTACTAGTGACCATGCTCAATAAGGCTTTCTTCATTCTCCTATCAACCATTTTATAGAGTGAGAATAGTATTAATGAAATGTTTTTTTCTTATTTAATAATAACTTAAGACAACTGTCAAGAACTTAGTAATATTTCTCTTCAAGTCATTAATCCAAGGTTTGAGGCTAGAGGGAGAATTGTTCTCATCATAAACAAGGGAAGGGAAAACATTCTCCATGGGTTTTATTACTAGTATGTGTGGGAGAGTTACAAACCATATTCATTGTGTTATCCATCTTTTTGAGGTTTAAAGTAATTTCCATCAAATTTTATTTTTCCTCTTCCTCAAGTTTATCATTATCAGTAACATCATCATTATCATCATTGTTGTCACCACCACCACCACTACCACCATCATCATCAACAAAAGCACCACCATTAGCAGCAGCAACAACAACAACAATACCATCACCATCACCATCATCTATTTTAAAGAAAATCCTTTTCCTCTTCTAGTTAATATTCCTAGCTTGATGGCCAACAAAATATTGGATCATGAAGAGAAAATATTGGATCTTGAATCTCTGAATGCTTTGAATGCTTGATGAAAATCTACTTGCCTAGATACTAGAATGATAAAAAATTCAATTTTATGATTTTTATGATAAATTTGGATGTGAAATTGATGTGCATGCACTTATTTTTATACTATTTTTATTGCACAAAAATAATGCAAGCCGATGAGGTCACTCAATTTTATAATTTATAATCCTAAGACAAAACTAGCCTCGAGATTAAAAACCCTCAAGGAATTATCAACCTATTCAAGAAGAAGTTGACTTGGGTTGACCTTTTGTAGGGTTGAATCATTGGAAGTCATGCCTAATGTTTTAAATATTGAATTGTTGAAAGTGAGAGACATGTCCAGTAGAATAGGAGAAAGAATTGATTGATCATGAATTGTTTCATAGCCCATATAGTTGCTAAAGAATGAGAGCTAAAATGTATTAGTAAAGGGTGCTTCAATAATATTGTACCATGTTAAATTGGAAGCACTTAAATTTATGACCTTCTATCTCCTCTTTAGTGATTTCACATTTCATAATTTCACTTAGAACAAACACTTTCCTTTTGTTCTTCTCTCTCTCCTACGAGAAATTGAGATAACACTTAATATGTCAAACTTGATTTCCCTTATTCTCACACATAGGTTGAGGTAGGATCTAATGTTTAAGAATCCTCCTATTCTAAGCCTTATTTCTTGGGTCTAGTCTCAAACTATCAGATCCTGATATATATTACAATAAGAACTTCTGCAATCCCCAAAACTAGAACAAGAAAACCCAAGAGACTAACCTCTTAGGGAATAGGTCAACCAAGTTGAGTTTTTCCCAAAGGGTCTGATGACTTTGGGATTGAACCTATTTTATACCTCCAGTTAATTTATGCTTATAGCAATTAGCTTCTATGAGGTTACTTTTAGAAATTTTCTATAAAAGGACATTAAGATCCTCATTTTTACAAGAAGGACAAGAAAAAATCATGGACATCCCAATTTGATATAGATCAATTTCAAGGTGGATGAAAAGGTTGATTTCTTATTCTTTACTATGAGTAAATGTCTTCATTCATCATTCAATATCTACTTGTTTTCATATATAGTTTAAGTTACTTTCATATATCTAGTGTCTCAAAATTTCATTGTGTATCTTACGATTTAGTTCACTATTTCTTTTTACACTAGAGTGACATTGCATGGAGGGCTTGCTTGTATACATCCTTGATAAAAGATTGGTTGAGCACTAGTATCCCTTCATCATACTTGGGTTTTTTCTAACATAACCTAGGTTTTATTGAGAGTTGTTCTTAGGAGCCCCTCATTTTCTTGTATTGAATGGTTTAGGGAGGAAGTTTTGAACTTGTTACATCTAGTTTATATTACCCTTGCTTGCATAATTAAATATTTCTAATTACCCTTTACCTAAATTTAATTAAGATAACACATTTTCATATTAGTTGTCATGTAGACACCTGGGTGTTGTACTTTATTTGAGCACATGTTGTCTTACACCTCTCTTTGTGTGATACACCTTTATGTTCTTATCATCTTGTTGTTCAAGATACTTTCATGCACAATGGAGGATAGTCTAGCTTTGGTGAACATGTGCTTAATTTTTATTCTTATCCTTTACACCACTGCTAGATATCTTGCATTACTTATAGATTTAGACATATCTACATGTATTGCATTTGAATCTAAATAATTGGAGATTTTACTATTGGAAATCTAATTGGGAAAGTGAGATACTAAGAGTGGGGAAGGGGTTGAATCAGGATCTATAAAAAATTCACACTTCAAGCATGAAACATATTTCATGTCTTCGCATAAACCCTCATTTGAATATTAACCTCACCTCAATGCAATCATATACTACTACATAACATTAGATCTAACTTCTAACTACATCAATGGAAACTCATAAACACATAACACATTAGCACATAGATTTGGTAATACATAAACCCTCCAAGTTGAAGCTAAAATTATGGTGGGGATGACACCCACAAAATATTTACTACTATAAAAATAAAGTTATGACTATTAAGGCTACCATATTTTGATCACTTTTGATGATCTACCCTATGAGGGGTCTACCCTATTAATGGCTTATAGAATTGTTAAGTCCTACATTAGTTAAAAGACTTTTCATCATAACTAAGTGAGTACTCTATTAGGAGATTTACAAAAGCCTGTTAAAGCTACCCTGTTAAGAGATTTGAACCCTAAAACACATGTTTGAATGTTTAGTACCCGATTCTTTGGGTTGCACTACAATGTTGATATCAGATCTTCTCTATGCAATGTATTATCACCTCTTTGTGATTGATCTTATAACACATTTCTCAACACTATTGTCTACACTGTTTGGTCGCTTATGCCTAATTCACCTCTCTTACTTCATATGCAACCAAATTCTTAATCATAGATAATTGGCATATGCTAACACACATGAACTAGGTCTTGAATCTTAAATAGTCATTTAGTTGAACATTCGAGACACCAATCAATGATCTAGATTCATTTCTTTTGCCACTTGGTCTTTTCAATTTTATGATTGGTGGATTTTCTCACAAAGGGATTACTGATCCTCTATTGGACATGTAATTAGCTCTTTGATTACCTCCTCAATTTATAAAACATGTTTCTAGATCAACAAAAATGGTTTACATATGATTTTGTGTCATTCCAAATAAATATGATAAAATATGTTCCTCGACACCTATATCACATTGACACTTGACATTGAATATTTCATCATGCTATCCCTCATCCATAACTATGCTCAACATATACTAAATTGCTTGGCCTCTGTATCACTCGGCTTCAATTTTTTTCTCTAAAAAATGTATCAATCACTAGAGTACTCAACGACCTTAGACTTTCACAATAATAACTATTGCTCAACACATAAAATTAAATGTATATAAGTCTTCAATACATGGCTTACCATGTATAGGATGTCTCAATTGTAGTGATGACCAAACAACCCTACCTTGTGAATGACTAAGTGTTTGACACTAATATACAACTTTCCCTAGAGATCAACAATCTCTCCCTTTGACATTAGTGGAAAAAAAACTTTGTCATGATAAAAAAAATTTGTATTTCAAAATTGAAACATAAGTACTCTAACTTAGAATATAGTCCATACATTGAATTGGTAAACATTGTACATGGTCTAACTAAAGACTCAGTATATACAAGTTCAAACATCAAAATTAAAATAATTCCTCACCATCATATTTACCCCTTTATTATCATCATATCCACTTCCCCCTTTTATTTATCACTCATGGCTACTGAGGTGTAGGGGTCAAACCAAACTTATCAAAAAATGGTTTGCAGACTTGCAAAATGTTACCTAGTGTGTTGTCCTAGTTAGTCCATATAGATTCAATGGCATGAACCTCAATCTCCAACTTTGCTACTAGATGCACCAAACTATCTGGAAGAGACAGATTTGGATCTACCTGAACCAAATCTTTTGTATTCTTCAAACACATCTACATAACCTCAAGATGAGTTTTCATCATGACTTGTATAGATATTAGTTTGTCTCTTGTTCTACCGTACTCTATAGTCAATTCTATGAGCCTTCCCTATTGAAAATTAAGGTTGGATAAGTGGACTGCACTGGAACTAGAGTCCATAGTTAGTGCATTGACACTATGCTCTAAATTTTCTTCAAACTTATCCATCCTCTATCTTATGTATTTTTTATATGTAGAGCTATCACACAACTTTCTAAACAATGTACATGTACATTTTGAGTAACTTTTTCTAAACTATTTACAAGTTTTGACAACTCTACGTGTCTAATAGCAATATCTATTACAACCTTCTCCATTACTCTCTTCTCAAATTTCCTTTTTGACTATGTCCTTAATATTTTATTTTTATCTATTTATGGTTCATTTATTTTCTCCACACTCTTAATTAATTGCTCAATAATGGGACCATTCTCATCCAAATTATCAATAACAAATGAATCAAGGAATATATCATTAATATCATAGGGAACCTTTTTTTTTGCTTGCTTCTAGTGATTTTCCCTTCTCAACTCATCTTCTTATCCTTCTAGAAAATATTTCACTCAATATCTTCATTTTCTCTCATGTCAAGTTGGATTTTGTCCCAATTAGGTATTACAATGTCCTCATCAAGTGTAACAGGTTTAGATTGAAAATCAATTAGGGACTATACTTTCCTAGAGTATTGGAGCTCAACATGTGTACCTACAAGCTTTGTGTTTGTAGCTCCATACTTGGTCTCTAATCCCCAACTCTTAGTTCTTCAACCTTCTTAGGCTATTCACTTGATTTATCCTCCTTTGTAAGTTTGAGTTCAATTACAAAACTATGTTGTACAATGTCCTAAGGCTTGTGGAATTTTCTCACCAGTAGTAGATTTCTCTACTTGATCATTCAAACCTTCAACTTTTTGTTCTCCTTCTACATTGCCCTTTGTGGTTTTATTTGTCTTTGTGGACTCTCTTGTAGTGGATAGCTCATTCTCTTACTCAACCATACTGGCATGAACATCACCCTGGCTAAAAATTTGACTTGGTATAGCAACATGAGTAGTTGTAAGTTAAACCAACTGAGTTTCCACATGTGTTTCAATCTTTGGATAATCTTTTATCTACACTAATAAAGGGCTAGAGTCCAATAGCTTTGTAGGGACTCACAACTCCATAGACCCAGTCTAAACTTTGCTTACAATTTTTTGTACTAACTCAGTCATTACCTTAACATGGCTAGTATCTAGTTCATCATCAATTCTTAGTCTTTATTCTTCCTTCACTCAACTATACTAAGTCATTGAAAGTATCACTTAGGTTTACCTATTCATCGACATCTTCTATGGTGTCAAACTCAACTTGACTAGCCTCTTTCTCTTCCTCTTAACATCCTAATCATTAGGCTTTAAGACATATATCTTCTTCCACATGACCTTATTGGATTTAAAAATACTTTCTATTCTATTTTTAACCACCAAATAAGCTCTCCTTTTTTCTACAAATTTGTTAGTGTATTCCCTCACGGCTAAACTAATATGCCCTTTATTGAATAAAAATATTATTTGAGTCAATGTGGATTCTCTTATCTACCTTTTATATTTTAGAGCATGCTTCCACTTATTTTAAATATTTTTATATAATTCTTTAGGAATTAACTTTCCTAGCTCTATAGGCATGTACTTAAAATTTATCATCATATCTATCACTGCCTCTTCCAATTTCACCTTGTCTTCTCTACTCAAATTTTCATACTTAATAAAGTGAAATAATTATAAACGTATAGTATTCATAATTTTATCACATAACTTTTCAATGTTCTAAAGTTTCTTGCACATTACAACTTTAAACTGGCTCATGTCATCAGACGTAGTCCTTTCTACTTATTTTTTTTTCATCATCATTCTTCACCATGAGACTTCTTCTTGGTTTCTTAATTTTTTTCTCGAACCTTCTTCTTCAAATGTTATATCTCTCTATTTTACACTTGACATTGGCAAAAGCTTGGTGATTTTGATAATATCTTTCTTTAATGGCTTGGTAGCTATAGTGCTAATAGGCTTGGATCTTTGTCTTTTGACCTTGGGTGGTGTGATTTCTGGTTTAGTAGAAACCTTCTTCAAATATTTCTTCACCTTTGGTTCAACTACAACAATATATTTACCTTTGGCTATCTTAGACTCTTCAACAACTAATTTTTTTCCCTTTTCCTTCTTGTTCTTCATTATCATTGCCTTCATCTTCATCCTCACTACTAAGGTCTTCTCCTTTACCTTCTGTAATCTACACTGGTGCTTCATCAAATGAACCTTCTAAACTATTTGTCATCTTTTTTCTTTTTCTATCTAGCTTAGGAACCTTGGTTTGCATCATCATCTTAATATTGTCTATCTCATAGGTACCAAAAAGTTCAATGCTCTTGTCAATCTCCTCAACATATAAGGTAGTAATGGTTGCTAAAACATTGTCAATGTTTATCTTAGAATGAAGAGGTGTTAACCATGCAACTTGAGGAATAATAATTTGGGAATATGTATAGTCAGTATCATCTTGTCCTTAAAATTTTTAAAGTACTTGAGCATAACTATCTCAAAACTATCACCTATTTGACTAATAAAATTATTGATCTACTTGGTGATAGGTTTGTTCCTATCTCATACCACATCTCCTATTGTAGGGAATGAATTTTGTACATTAAAGAATATACAAATAATGAGAGAACCAAACTTACATGAGGTGATCTTTACCTTCCTTATGGATCCTAGGTTCTCTGCCAACAAAGTGAGTTGTACCTCAGCTAGATCATAGCTATGGTCTTTCTTAATAATATCATAACCCATGTCTACAACAACACACAACATGATGTTGAGTCACCCTAAGTGGTAGAATTTGTGTGCTATGATCCAAAAAACAAAGTCAACCATGCCTCTATCATTCCATTTTTCCTAAGTATTTTATGGTCTTTATAGAATGGTCTTTACCCTATATAGAATAGGGTATCTTATGACATGATGGATGATCACATTTATGATACTTAGTTCATTCTCCAAATAGAATTTCATATCATGAACTTGTCTCTACACAATATTGATCCACTATACCTTAAACACCTTTAGGAAATTTAGGGAAAGAGTTAACCCTTTCTTAGCTACTACCTTGTGTTCATCCTGCAGCCTCCCATTCTCACAAAGTTTATCATATGCACTCCTCAACTCAAAATCCTGAATCTCTTTGATCTTACACGTATAACATGGTTTGACATCGTGAACCATAATAACCCCTTGGTGGAATCACTAAAATTTCTCTAGGATAATCTTCATTTAATGCAATATCTGGGCATGCCCTTAATTTTGGTGGAAGGCAAGATTAATTATGAACTATCTAAGCATTACTATCCTTCAATGCATCCTTCTTCTCTCTTGCAAATTTAGTTAATGCCATTTCTTCATATTAGGGATTAAATTTCAAGTAACTTCATAACTTGGTCTTAATTTAACTATGTACAACTTACTTGTAAAGTTGATGACACACACTAGATCTTCGAGAACTTCACACAAAGTTTCTCTACAATCACCTTCACAATTCTCTCTACAAATTCTCAAAATCTTGGTGAATAAAATGAGATTCAAAAGCCTCTATATAGGTTCAAACATTCAAATTTACTCTCCATAAATTCTTTGTACATATATTAGATGCATAATAGTTGTCTTGACTAGCTCAGTGAAGCTTAAAAAACAAACTTTCCTCAACTTTTCTTGGGCAATATCAATACTTGGTTCATATTGACATTCAACTGAATACATTAGTCTACATCTTGGTACATACTAGAACTCATCTTGACTAGACTCCAATGCTAGCACTCGATCTTTATAAGGTTTTCAACTAAGCATTGAAAATTCATTTTCCTTTTCAAACTTCAAATTTGTCCTCGTACATCTATTATCATGTTAATTTGGACTTACATGCATATAGTATTAGGTAATAATTTATGATTTATCCATTTTATAGAATAGTTCTATACATGCATTATTATTTAGTTTGAGGTGGGGGAATCACCTAATCCATTGAAATTGGTGATCCCCATTTGCACACCTACCTCCAACTTTATTCTTCCAGGTTTGAATCATTTGGGTTGTCACTTCCCTAGTATTGACCTTTATGTTTCCATTGTTTTCCTCAACATTTGGTGTTGATGCCCAGTTCATACAATCCTTTCTTAGGTGATTGATCTTCTGACAATTGAAACATATTGGTTCAAAATTTCTCTAGTTTCCAGATCTTCCTTTGAGATATATCCTAGCACAATTTTCTGCAATGTGTCCATATTTTCCACAAGATTGATAATTTACCAAATTATTGTAATCCCAATTTATGTTATTACCTTGCATAGGTTCTCTTCCTTGACTTTTATGTGTCTAATTTTTCTTTATTGTAGATTTGCATTCTTTTACCTTATGACCATACTTCTGACATGTATAACATAACTTTCAAATCTATAAGTTGTTAGCATCTTATTGACCTTTGATCTACACTCATGTACTTGGTGACTTTGTTTGTTATAAGTAAAATAATTTCTATTGAATTTAGTATAGGGTTTGTCGTACCACTTTTTCTCCATTAGAAATTTGTTGTATGACCTTCTTTTCCATAGTGATAACATTTAGGCTCTTTTTTCTTTTGTTTTGGAGTCATATTCATTTTCTCTCTTTCTTTAATTATTTTCCTTTCTTGACACCTAATAGGAACTCAACATAACCTAGTCCATAAGTGCCATGAGGTCTCATTGGTGCATTCATCCATTCATTAAGAAATTTCATAGCCTCTATAGGTTTGTTCAACTTTTCAGAAAATTCCTTTTCTTCTTTTAACTCATTTACCAATCTATCATTCTTAGATTTCAAATTTGAAATCTCCAACTCCTTTCTTTTATTCTTATGATTTTCACTTATTAACTAATTGATCGTGTCAAACTAATTGTGGGTCATCTTCTATAGTTCATTGATCCCTTTATCGAGTCTTGTAGTTGTCTATCTTTTATCTTCATGTATCATTACTTTGTCTTCCTCACCATTTTTTTTGTTCATCCACTTCACATAGTCTTACTACTTGTACTTGATGTTCTCTTTTTAGTGCTCTCACTTCTTCATTGAAAGTATTGTTCCTCTCCAAAAAATCTTTTATTGTTACATCAAATTCACTAGAACCACCTTCATGAAAAATATTTCATGTCTTCACATAAAACCTTATTTGAAGATTAACCTCACATCAATGCAATCATTTACTACTGCATAACATTATATCTAACTTCTAATTGCATGAATAGAAACTCATAAATGCATAACACATTAAGATACATATTTAGTAATGCAAAAAGCCTGTGAGGTGAAGGTAACATTGTGGTTGAGATGACACTTACAAAATCTTCACAGCTACAATAATAAAGTTTTTCTTTTTAAGGCTACAATATTTGGATCACTTCTGATGATCTATCCAGTGAGGGGTTTGCCCTTTTAAAGGCAAAAACAACTGTTAAGTCCTACCTTTGTTAAAGGATTTTTACATCACATCTATGTGAGTACTATGTTGGGAGATTTACAAAATCCTATTAAAGATACTCTATTAAGATATTTGAACCCTAAAACACCTATTAGAATGTTTAGTACTTGATCCTTTGGTTTGCACTACAATGTTGATATTAGATCTTCTTTATGTAATGTATGATCATGTCTCTATGATAGATCTTCTAAAATTTTACTCAAAATAGTTCACTATATTTATCACTAACTTCTACTCAATTCACCTCCCTTACTTCACATGCAAACAAACTCTTAATCATATATACTCCACATATGCTAACACACACGAGCTAGGTCAGAAACCCTTCTTAAATAGTTATTTAGATGAACCTTCTAGATCCCAATAAATGACCTTGATTCATTTCTTTTTCCACTTGGTCATTGCAATTTTATAATTAGTAGATTTCCTTACATAGGGATTAATGATCCTCTATTGGATGTGTAATCATCTCCTTTCTTACCTCCTTGCTTTGTAAAACACGCTTTCAAATCGATAAAAAATATTTACATAGGATTTTGTGCCATTCCAAAAAATATGGAAAAGTGTGTTACTTGGCACCTATACCATACCAACACTTGACGTAAATTGTTTCATCATTTTGTCCCTCGGCCATAACTATGCTCATCATATACTGAATTACATAGTGTGTGTATCACTCAGCTTCAATTGTTTTCTCTAAAAAACATGGCAATCGCAAGAGTACTTGGTTACCTAGACTTACTCGGTAGTAACTACTGGTTCGTACATAACGTGAAATTTATACTTGAGTCTTCAATACATGGCACAATGTGTATAGGATAGCTCGACTTATATAGGATGACTTGGTCAAAGTGATGTTTGAACAACCTTGCCTTATGAATGACTAAGTGTTTGACACTAATTGACAACTCTCCTTAGGGATGAACATTTACATTTTATTATTGATCATTAATTACTTAATCAATTGATCATAATTTTTCCTATTTGATCCCTTATGCTATTTCTTGAACTTCTAAATCTTGGATTTTGATTCTTACCTTAGGTAAATTCTTATAGGGTATAAGAGATTAAGTCAAATAATTACCTAGCTTCAGAGCCATAGGAGCATATGTTTTCTAGCCATTGGAGAGCTTCATTGTCTCACATTTTAGAGGGCCATGATTTAGATCTCAAATTACCATTCTTGTAGGAGAACCTTGAGAAAGATAAAATCTCACCATTACATTCAGGTAGGTGTTTGGGTAGCCATTCCAATGAATTTTGACTATAAATCTTCCTGTGTTGGAAAAAAGTGAAATCTAGGGACTATTTTTTTTCAAATCATAACTACCATGCCCAAAATTACAAGGAAAAAACACAATTACACCTTTTATTTATTTACTTATTTTAACTTTTTAAAAGATAATCGAGTAAATTACACATGGACTGTGCATGTTACAAGTAGGATATAGAGTAGCTAGATGTTCGGAATACACTCCAGGTCTTCGAGTAATGGTTGTGTCCCTTAGGGTGATTTGATACATACTTCAATTATTAAATTAAAATTGATCCTTACATTGGTTGATTTATCATAGAGTGATATGGTTTACCGTTTTAAGATTTCATTAGTGTTTACAACTAAGTCTTAGGTAATATAGGGTAAATAATCATGTTTCATTTACCTCTAAGATGTGGTTTAATTTAATATATGATTCTAGTTGATGCCATTATTAGATGACTCATTTCATTTGATACTCTAGTATCACAACATAAATAATATTGATGGGAGACCATGTTACATTTATTAGGGTTCAAGTTATAACATATGGGCTACATAATAAAAGATTCTAGAATAATAGGTTTACCCATGAGGCCTTGTTGTGCAAGTGTTGATATGTGATGTCACTTTAAATTCCATGGCCTAACTTGGAAGTAGTTCATAAATGTGGGATACCAAACCTTCATTAAATATAGGCTCACAAACTTAATGATGTAATATGCATATTGGTTCTAACACACACACACACACACACACACACACACACACACACACACACACACACACACACACACACACACACACACACACACACACACACACACACACACACAGACTTACATATACATATCTGAATTTTCAAATATATTCATCGATTCTACATTCATCACAGCAACATAGCTTAAAATTATCAATTCTATTCATCAAATAATGATTCATCAATGATCATAGGGCATAGCAATCAACATCTAATTGAGTTGTCATAGAAAATTCTAAATAGCATCATTTTCAATCATCTATGAAAATTCAAATAATCACTTTCAATCATCATCTAAGTACTTACAATACCATTAGTAAGTCATGAAATGAATCAAATGAGACAATTAAAAACATCAACTTTCAACAAAATGAAAACATTGAAAAGTTAAGACTTGAACAATTGTCCAAACTGACCTGCGTCCAAACTGACCTGCAAACAAATCACCCTCCAAAACAAACTCGACCTGCAAACAAATTGCCCTCCAAAACAAACTCAACCTGCAAAAAATTTATCTCTTCAAACCTTCAGCATAACTTTTTCCATGTCAAGGAAGATAGGAAATGAAAAATATTTCCTCACTAAAGTTTTAAACTTTTAAACATTAACAAACTTAAAAGCTTAGGTTTTAGACATATAAAAAACATTAAAAGTTTTATTTTTTAATATATTTGAAGTTTGACTCCCAAAATGTGGGTTCCCTAGGTGGCCAATATAATTTATTTTATTTTTCTGGTAAACAATAAAAATAAAAATTCTAAACATTTTTAGAAGTCCTGGAAACCTCTAAGAAACAGAAATGCAGTCCCCAGGACAGTCAACAAGTTTTAGAAACTCGTTGTCAGTTTCCTATGTTTTGGGGATGCATTTCCAATTTTCCTATCTAGGTGGGGACGGCTTGGAAATGTTTCCTACCGTCCCCCCATCTCCAAAACTATCCCCGCTTTCAAAACCTAAGTCTTAGAGGTGGAAATTCGTCCCCAGGTAACATGGCAAAAAACTAACTAATAATTAAATACTACCAATTATTAACTAATATCTATTAATAACCTTTTCTATTAATTATGAAATTTTTATCATTATCATTCAACATATTTTTAACCTCTAAAAACTTTACTAACATTATTCTCTATCTACTTGACCTATAATAATCACTAACTATATACTAACACTAATTTCATACATGTTGATTAAGTTCTACCCATTTTAATAATAACTATCTTCTTAAATACAAAACACAATAATCAAATTTACTACTAACACATTGGCATACTCTCATCATGCCACTAAATCAACACCACCTAACTAATTATTAAATACAAAACAACCCTAATTCCTACCATCTTTTCCAACCATTCTAATAAATTTCAAAGCTTCACCAATTTGTCCTTGCCCTTAATCATTCTCTTATAATACTTAAACCACCCACATGGGCCCACCCTCATCCCAAGTGGGATTCTCTAATTGTAGGCACCATCCAAGAGATGTACACGATCTCAAGGAGGTTCGACGGACTCCAAGATGACAAGATGATAGCATAGTATGCATGGTATTAGCTATCGTGCAACTTATATGAACCTAGACTAGTGTTAAATAGTCTTAAGTCTTTTATAGACAAGTGAAATACACTCAAAATAGGTGCATATCAGTTACACTATAGGCAGTGCCTAGTATGCATGGGAGGGTGGTTAAGGTTAGGTGTGGGGACCACCCATTCCAAGGTGCTTTAACATAAGAACATCCCTTTACTCACCTAACCATGATGTGCTTCCCTAGGCCAAGGACTTTTAAAAAAAAGTGGCAGCATGTCCCAGATGTATAGACAACAACCCATGAGGTATTATGTGGATTCATGGCACCAGATTTGGGCTACGATATGGTAAGTACTTGGTAAAGTATTTATTTTATTTGGAATGGTGTCATATTTCTTATCTAAGTCCCTTTCCTTCTGATTTAGCTGTCCTTTCATTGAGAAGCTTTGAAAGTTTTAGATTATTATAATCCTTTTTCATAGGTGCTTTTGCCATGTTCAATAATATTGTTTTATTGTTTTGATTTAGTCCCTCCTTTATCTAGGTGGATTGATTTCCTTGGGGAATCATGTAGTAAGGCTGAATATTTTCTTTGATGGTTGGTTTAATTATTATAAACTAGGGTCACATGAAGGATCTTGGATGTCCTTGTTGTTATTTTATCATTTTTTTCGAATGTGACTCATTTACCAAGTTTAAGTCACGAGTCTCTTATCAGTTTTTCTCCATTCTTGATTGATAGGTTATTATTATTCAATTTAGTCTTTGACTTAGCACTTTTTATCTTATTGCTTTAGTTTATTTGTATTTTTGTGAAGGATTCCAAGGAATATCCTTTGAATAGTTTATTGATCTATAATTGGGAGGGGAATTATTTCTGACTTCCCATATAAAATCTAGAGAGCTAATGTACATGTACATGAATGCTCTCTCTATGGTTTTAATGCATTTTTTTCTCACTTCTCATTGTAGAAGGCTGTGACTATGGATTTGTTGATGGTCTGATTTGAATTTTCTATTCCTTTAAATTGCAAGTTGATATTATTCTTTGCATCTAACTAATCTATAGGGTTATTAATGCTTACAAACTCAATAGTTTAACACACAAGATGCACATGATTAAATATATGTTTCTAATTGATGAATAACTCATATATAGAGTATCTTATTAACTTGCAACATAATGAAATATTTCTCATGCATACACAATACTATTGCAACATAAGAAATTTTATTGTCATTGTATCAAAATACATAGCATGGAATCTTACAATGGAATAACTTAATTTTTAAATATAATAACTATTAAAATGAATCTCTCACATAAGCAATCTATGAAATGTAATTATTGATTGATTCATGACTATACATGAGGAGAAATAACTCATTTACATAGCTTCAACATATACTTTATTTTAGTGGTTATTCCCTTACATGAAACTACTTCTTTCATTCCTATAGAACTTATGAATATGAAATAATCTTTCTATTGCACTGTCAACCATATGCATAACATCACATATCATTTTCCACCTTCAAAATATTATACAATAAGATGGATATCCTTTCCTCATTAAGTAGAACACAATGGAGGTTTTTCCATCACAACACATTACAAATGACATGGGAAGGATTGATTCCTTCAACTACATGATACATCAACACAACACTTGACTCTTCAACAATTCGAAAGGGAAAACCCTAACTTCTTCATAGATCCCATTCTCACAAACTTGCAAAAAAGAACATAAAACCAAGAACCATGGAGGCTCACCTCCCATCCTAGGTTTCTAAGAAGCCACCCACCAAGCTAGGGGAATCACGGCTCAAATGGGTTACCTCAAGCAACAAAAGTTCATACAACATAACATTATAACACATATAAACTCCCTCCCAAGGTTTAACACAATTGATTCTCCATTGGAATCATGAGACATGGGTGAAGGTGGGCTCTTCAAAGAGAAGAATTCCATATCCATTCAAGTATACATTTTTGCAATTTCATAATTCCCTTTTGAGGCATTCAAATTAATCCTCCTCAATACACCAATACACTTATACTTCCCATATCACAAAATAAGGTATATGGCTTCAATGGATCCCATACTCCATGAAAAAGTAAACCCTCTTCAAGATGAGACTTTCTCAACTTCATTGTTGAGCCCAATTAACCCCTTCACCCAAGGCTTCTCTTCCCTCCCAAGGGTGAGTGAAGCCTTCACACCCATTAATATACATACACACAAAAACAAAGAAATTTTTTCAAGACAAATCCATTACCAACAATGGCACACACGAACAATCTCAACATGAACACATTACATGAATTTTAATACAAAATTACCAAGAACAACATCATTGAGCAAATGCAATGAGAGCCATGTCATGGGCACCAACTTTAGTCCAAGCTAAAGGAAAATGAAAGTTGTTGAAGAGCTCCCTTCTCCTTAGTCCTTCCTCTTTCCAAACCCTATTTTTTTCTAAAATTAGATAGTGGGTGAACACTCCACTAGTTTGTCATAGTTCACTAAAAAAGCTCTTCCACTAACTCATTTTGGAAAATACATCAAGCCGTTGTATCTTACAACTTTGTCCCTACCAATTTTAACTAAGTGAAAAGATCAGAATAAACTCATGGAATGACTCAAATTTCTAATTGGTGGAAGAATGCATTGGTTAAGGGGTCCCTTCAGCTAGCTTAGCACTAACATGGTCAAATTTAGGCTCCTAACATGTTATTCTAAGATATGGGTGGCTTGTTTTCACAAAAATGACACCTTGGGACCACTTATTGACTCTCTAAAATTATTGTCAAGTTTGAATTTGAATTTACCTTGATTGTGACCCATCCTATCCTTTCTTTAATTGGATTTACTTAATCTTTTGAAAGGTAGTTAGTTTAAGGTTAAGTGCTACCATAACCAAAACCCTAGCTGACATGTCATCAACACATAAAAAATTTATGTGTCAAGTGACACAATAAAACACATTACACATCACCATGACATGTCCCTAATGTATTTATGTATTTAAAATTTACTATACACATGCAAACTTATAGTTACAAAATAAACACATCACAACAAGGCTTTGAATCTTCCAAAGATTCACCTTGCCTATACTATGTCCACATAAGTTTGGACCTTGATTAATTTCCATGGTTCAAATTCCTGCACACTAAACTCAAGCATTAGTAGTCCAATGAAAATCATATAAAAATACATGTATATACAAGCATGACATTTTTAATATTGCATAATTCCCATAAATTAAAATATTCAAATTTTCATAATTAACTTTGTTTTCCCTAATCATTTTCATATAAAAAACATTTAAAACATTAAGATATCAAAATCTGCATATCAACATTAATATTTCCTTGACACGATCAAATTTATATTCTGAATCACATCATATTCCATTTTCTATCATAGTGATGAAATATTGAATCCATAGCTATTAAATCATTAGGCATGTGAATTAGGTCATAGTACATATCATAAGTAAAATTCACCCAAATGTGAACATCCCAACTAGTATCTTTTATTCAATTAAACATAGTGAGATTTCCAACAATATCCTACCATCATTATGAGATAACACATCATAAGGTATATGTCTTTAAAATCACTTATGTTAGGTAATCATGATGCTTGCATAATCATGTGAACATAGGTTCAAAATCAGTCATTAGGTGAATCCATTATATCTTATTAGTCAATAAATCATGTCCTCATCTTAATTATTATCCATCGTAACATATTCACCTAATACTACTTGCACAATAATTGGTTTATTATGTTTACATTATACCAAGTTCTACGAAGTAGGCCCTTATCCAAATTTATAACAAATTTTGTCTCTAATTATTAGTAGTACTCACAAGAGTGGGTGTTGATTCATTTCTCCACAATGACGACCTAAATCAATTATCCTAATAGATCATAAAATATAATGAACCCATTGACATAGTTTCTAAGTTGTGACATCTCAAGCCTTTATTCTATCTAGGTTCGTAGCTTATCAACCTAATGTAATTCTGAATAGGATACTTAGCACAATAATAAATTATATATATATATATATATATATATATATATATATATATATATATATATATATATATATATATATATATATATATATATATATATATATATATATATATATATATATATATATATATATATATATAAAATTCACATTCTATACAAACACACACACACACACACACACACACAATTCACATTCTATACACAAGAGATAGAAACATGACATCTCACCTCCTTACTCTTCCTAGATATATATATATATATATATATATATATATATATATATATATATATATATATATAAGTGTCAATAAGATCTCAGGTTCATTATTGATAAAAAAAATGCCAATCATAATATACGATCCCAAACCTTCTTACCATTATTCTATCACAAGGTGTATGGTAACAATATATAATTCACATTCTATACACAAGAGACAGAAACATGACATCTCACCTCCTTACTCTTCCTAGATATATATATATATATATATATATATATATATATATATATATATATATATATATATATATATATATATATATATATATATATATATATATATATATATATATATATATATATAAGTCTCAATAAGATCTCAAGTTCATTATTGATAAAGAAAATGCCAATCATAACATACGATCCCAAACCTTCTTACCATTATTCTATCACAAGGTGTATGATAACAATATATAATTCACATTCTATACACAAGAGACAGAAACCTGACATCTCACCTCCTTAATCTTATTAGATATAATCATATTTGTGTTATTAAGATTTATAATAGGATACTAGGGAAGGGGCCTTCTAATAACAAGAAGGCCCAAGATACTAATTTTTCTCTATCAATATTATTCTGCAATTTTTGTGGGCTTTGCAAAATTTATTTGTGGGCTGAAACAACCTACATATTAGTATCCATGAGTAGAGAAATCATATCACAGAGAGGAACAATCCATGCACCCCACAAACCAAATTAGGCATGAACAATCCATGAACCCAACCGACCAAATTAAACACAAATTTCCATCAAGCAATAGCATTGAGCAGTGAGCAGTTTTCATTTAGATACCTAGGAGATTGTACTTTATTTGAGCACATGTTGTCTCCCACCTCTCTTTGTGTGATACACCTTTCTATTTTTATCATCTTGTTGTTGTACACATTTTTATGCATAATGGATGATAATCCACCTTTGGTAGACATGTGCTTAGTTTTTATGCTTATCTTTTACATCACTCCTAGATATCTTGTATTTCTTTATATATTCAAGCACATCTACATGCCTTGCATCTAAATTTGAATAGTTGGACATTATACATTGTATTGTTGATAATTAATGACTTAATAAATTGATCATTATTTTTCCTATACAATTTCTTGTGCTATCTTTTTAGCTTCTATATCTTCACATTTGATTCTTACCTTAGGTAAATTATTAAACAAAAAAGATCTCAAGTCAGATTTGTTCATTTTATTGAAGCCATAAGAGCATACATTTTCTAGCCATTAGATAGCTTTATTGTCTCACATTTTGGAGGGCCATGATTCAAATCTACAATTACCATTCTTGTAGTAGCATCTTGAGAAAGATTAAACCTCACCATTGCATTCAATGGCCATTTAGTTGGCCATTCCAATGAATTTTGACTGTAAATTTTCCTATTCTAGCCAAAAGTTAAATATAAGGGATTCTCTTTGGAAAATCAAAACCTTAAGTCCTAAGCTCCTAATTGATGGGGAGCTTCTTCACTTTAGAGATTTCTTGCTCTACCAAGGCTACTCTTAGCCCACTTAAGGTTTCTATTCCAACCCCAAACTAGAGGACTCCTTCCCAATCCCCTTTCACCAGGAAACTTTCCCAACAATTCAAGTGTCCTTCCTCCTCCTTTAGTTCACCAACAATGAATTTTTTGACCTACTGTGCCAAAACTCCACCAAATGCACCTAAAGGGCCAAAATAAAATTTAGACCATCTTTCCATGGTTCTTACTACATTTCATGTTATTTTGCACCATTTGGGTAAGTCTACCATACCCACAACTCCAAATTGCCCTATTTTCCCTTGTAGCCCTAAGAGCTCTTGTTAGCCCTCCTAAAAACATGAAACTAGCTATAACTCCCTAAAACCCTTAACAAGGCCTATTTTTTTTTGAAGACTTTGATTCCTAAGGACTTAGGCTTGAATATGTTTTAGGTCTTAGGTCTTTGTGGCGACTGTACAGTATGGCTCCATAAAACTCTTATTTCAAGGGTTTCAAATGCAATGACAATGAAACTTTCACAAATTTCTCCACACTCCACTTCTAGCCTCCTCCTATCAGTTATGGAATTATATTATTCTACTCCTTCATTTCCTAAAAAATATTGGCATGTGCCAATAATCTGTTCTCACCAAAACTCCATTACAAGCTTTCGTTGCACCTTGCCAAGCCTTTCCTGCTTGCCTAGGGCTCACTTGTAAAATTAGCAATTTGACTACCACAAACTCCAAAATTGATATTTAAATAGTGTAAAAAGTCCATTTATTGATTCCCAAAGGCCATGGATTTTCAACAATGGGAATTCAAGCCTTAGCCATAATTACTACTGATACACAAAATTGGATAATAGGAATGTAAAACCTAATCAATTTTCAAGACCTTATAAAATGAATGCTTGAGACCAAAAAAAGTATGACAA